>CM074953.1:14738190-14788534 GCA_037577455.1 Pangasius macronema | reverse complement strand
TGTCTCTTGCTCCTTTTTCTTCTTTTGACATTTTGAAGCAGTTCTTACAACCTGGTTATGATCCACCAGTGCAAAATCCAAATACTTGGAATGTTTCCTCCAGTCTTAAGATTTTGTTCAGGAGTGTATATCAAATGCATCAGGTCAAATCAGTTTCATAAGATTGCGTGTAGAGCGTAGAGTGTAAATATTTGCTGTTCAAGAGCAAATCTACAATGCAATGCAATATTTAATAGCAGCTGAACACACGTGAACCGCACGTGCCTGTTTAATGTGTCAGACTTTGTGATCTTCTACCGCTGGCTTTCAGTCTCTCTGATGTAACTGCAGAGCTTAAGGTTTGTGTCCAGGTGCATAATGAACTTGGCTATAATACATAGCAATGGTAGTCAAAGCAATGGCAAGGCAGTGAATTATAAGAAATTACAAGTTGCATTTAATAGCTGGAGAACTAAACCTTGACGTAAGAGAGATTTATATCAACAAATGCATCTTAAAATTATATGAAGTCGTTATATAAAGAGTTGAACAATTACAAATTGATAATAAATAAAAAGTAAAGAAAATCATAATGTATTGGATATTTTTGAGGTGGTGTTCTCACTGTTACACTAGTACATTATTACACTTTTACACTAGAGCACTATTACAATTGATCATATAGTGACACTGGTACGTCAGACTATATATCAGCTGTTAGTAAATAAATGGATTGTAGATGCACTGGCTATTACGAACCGACTAAATGACGAGATTTCGTAAACAAAGGTTATAAAACACACCCAAGCGTAATCGCGGTCTTCAGGAATACCTGAGTATTAGACCTAGCGAGTCCGATTTAATTTAAATGAGCTGGAGAGAAGATCTTATAATGATTGTGTCAAGTTTTGAAGTGAAATAGGGAAACTTGTTCTCCAAAAACTAAGAACCTTTTTTATTTTCATCTCCCAAATTCATAATTAGAGTTAGAATGGAAAAATCAAGAGAATAATTAGGTTGACAAACTGATTGTTAAATACTTACTTATAAATTCTTATAATATTGGAGGCCCTATGGGGCCTTATTTTCCCTTTTAAAGATGTAAACATTTCAGTCACAAATTTCATTAAATGTGGTTAATAATGGGTGATGTTTTTTATATTGGTGACACTGGTAATAACTACAAAAGCTATGGTTGGCTAAAAAAAAAATCTAAGGTGGGGGCCCTTTTGTTGTGCTTATTAACATTGCAGCACCTGTCATTTATGACATGTCTGTCAACAGGCAATATCACTAGCTAGCTCATGAGCCATTTTCATTGCCATCTTTGCTCCTGGCACTTGCACTGGAAGCTAGGCTAACAGTAATAGGAATATTCTCCGCCTGTAGTGACATGTAATGGACTGTAATGTAATTTAAGTGTAGAAAATTCAGAAATAATTGTGTATGCGCCGCCAAAAGACGGTGTGTTGTCAGGCTAAGATAATAATGTCCAGCCAGATGTCTAGTTTGATTCTGTAATGTCTTTTCTGTGATCTTTCCTTCAGATTGTACTATTGTCATGGTATTACCCAAGTGTGCAAACTAAAATTTGTGTTCACCTTTGTATCAGATTCTTCTGCCTCTATCGATAAGGACGTGTATGTACAAGAAATAATTACATGAACAACTCTACAATAATCAACCCTACATAATGTGCTTCACAAGAATTTTTCAAAAGGCCTTCAGTTCACTCCCAGTCATTAACCTGCTATCAAATGACAGAAAACAAAGAACGGTTTCTCAATACAGGAAAGTTGCAACCTTATAATCTTTTCATAGCACCAGTAACTTCCTTATTGCAAATACCCAGCTCCCATTGCCCTATGGGTGTATTTCTTTTCAATCTGATGTTGTACCAAATACAAACAAAATAGCACAAGCACGGTTAAATTAGTTAGACCGCCATTGTTGTCAATGTGGCTATAGGAGAAATTAAGCAAACTAAACTAGAACAAATAATAATTCAGCAAGGTAAATTTATTTCGAAAGAATAAAGTACATCCAAAGAGAAACGATTATACCAGGACTCGTGTATATGGTGTTAATTGGTTGGAATAATTGGTTAATTAATGAATAACAAAATTATTATAATAATATACAATTATTTTATAAAAGAATTAAAAAAAATTAAATGACCTAAAAATACACAGACAAAAAACACTAAAATATGAAAGCAATTAAGAACCAGATACAATCATTTCAGCAGAATTGTTAGCATAAGTATTCATATAAGCAAGACTTCACAAAAGACATTAAGCAAAAATAAGGTTCATTTATGAAGTAATTACAAACAATTGTTGGTGAGACCATTTTTCGTAATTTTTCATTCTCCAGACTTGAGGAGGTTTCCAGAATATGGAAATAAACACTCACAGTAAGTTGTACTAAATAGGTTAGTCTGGCACAGCACACAACACTGTTCTGTTAGGGTCACGGTGGGTCCATAGCTCTCTCACTGAGGAAGTCAAACCTCCAATGTACTTCTCAATCCTATGTTATGGTTGCTGGAATGTCCAATTAACTAGGCTAGGCTAAAAAGTGGTAACTAATGTAATGTAACTTAAAGGTTTGACAGGTTAGTGAGTATGTGCATTAATACCAACTATAGAAAATAAGCAAGTACTTGAATATCCCAGAAGGACAATTTTATTCACTCATCATTTCATCTCTGGTGATAAAGCATCATGTTTGGGCTTCAACAAAAGGCAAAAAAAATCTTCAGCTAACAGTTGTTCTACACTTTGTTTTGCTCCATTTTGGTTCAACATTCCACAAGTAACAATGCTGGTGCCTGTTATATCGACAGCCTACTGAACCTGCTTGTCCACTGGGCTAAGAAAGGTCAGAGCCATCAACGGCAAGGATGAGGCTCCATATGACAAGGATACAGTATAGACTCTGTCGGAGACCCATGGGCATTTCCAGGGAACACCAGATAGAATCAGTGAGGCAGGAGGCACCACAGATATAGGCATCAATAGAATGGTGTAGTTAAAGCTGGTATAAGCATGCTATGAGCTAAGGCTGCTTTAGGATGATTGGGATGCTAAGAACAAGGGGTTAGAAGCCATGTAGGATGTGCTGGAGAGGTCTTATAATAGGAAGTTACCATATGATACATCTTGTGAGGGTTGGCTTTGGCTTAGAGATGGATGTACAGTACATGTAGAAAGACTAGCCTTGGTGCACCTGTTAGCTAAGTCTTTTAGGTAGGCTTTGGTCTTTGGTTTTGGTATGTAGCATAAGACGTCTCAGAACATCAAAATGGAGGAAAAGTGCAATAAATCAGTAGCTGTTTAGACACATTTTTGGAGCATTTCTTACTTTACTTGTAACACCAAATTATTTCTGATTTGTGTTTCCTAAATGCCTGGCTTTTTTTAAATGCCTGAATTTGTAATCATTCATAAGTACAATAAATTAATTCTATCTGCATTTGTCGCAGCACCGTTTAATGGTAAATATTCAATTTCAAATACATTACACTGGATTATGGAGCCTTTTCAAAATAATAAAATACACACTTACACAAACTTGGACACACATTTGATTTGAATCCTAATAAAGGAAAACGTTCGAGTAAAACAATGTTTAATTTTTTTAATCCTCATTCAACATACATTTCTAATCAATCATGACATTAACTACTAATAACATTAGTTAATAATAATAATAATAATAATAATAATAATAATAATAATAATAATAATAATAATACAGTTAAATTAATGTACACTGGTTTACACCAAGTAGTACAGACATTACACACTAGAAAACATGAAATCATACTTGTAAGTAAAAGTAGATATAGGACCAAAATAACTAAATTGTGTCACTAGTTAGTTACTTCTGGGCTGCACTGTAAGTCCTACTGAGGCTCTACAGGCTGGCAAAATCAATATGATGGTAGATAAAGCATTACAATAAAACATTATTGAATATTTACTGAGGTATACGGTAAGGTAGAATAAGATACAGTAAAGCTGGTAGATTTGATTTCCCTGTAGTTTGATAAGCTGGTGTTGTAATAATGAACAATTTCAGATAAGATTCATTTCAGGTAAAAGTACAGTTTAAGGACACGAACGTACACATTTATTTAGCTATTGCAAGCATGCCTCAATGGCAATAACTAGCCAAAAAGGTAAACAAGGAAACTGAACAATCTTTATTTCTAGGCTATTATTTAACATTTAATAGCAATTGATACAAGTAGTTTGACATGTTCAGGGAATGTACCTTAACAATGGGTACACATTTATCGTTGTCCTTTTTGTGAGTGCATTGTGCACAATGGTGTTATCTAATTAATCATGAATCTTAACTGAGTTATAATAGTTTGCTAAAGCTATTGCCCTCTTGTTTCATAAGTCTCCTCAGGTTACAAAAGTGTCACATCTTGGATGATATGTAATATGCAAATAGACTGTTTAAATCTGCAAATAGAAGTGGGATTTGCATCTGGAATCTGAATCTTTTTTTCTTAGGATGTAGGCAAAGAGTATGCTAATTAACTGCACAATTGCTCAAACCACAGATACTACTTGGTATTGTCCACATATTTAGTGTTGTCCACAACTAACTACCAGTAAAAAAGTAAGGTTATGCTGTAGTTTTCCATCATTTTAAAGCATGTTTAAAAAAAACTGTAGATCTGTCTTATTGGGCAGATGTGACAAGTAATAAAAGTGACTATATAGGTGTGATGTAAAGAGTAAAGGGTTTAGATATAGCCAGTCAATTGTTCAGGAAGAAGCGATTGTCTGTTTTTATTTCAAGCTACTTTAAGAATTTTACTTCCTGTCTATTAATTTTAAAATGCAGGATATGATATGATATGATATGATATGATATGATATGATATGATATGATATGGTGGAATTGGCATTTCTACTATGTATGGAAGTGGAAGTGCTCACTTGGCTGCAGAATAACATTTTTAATATACAGAAACAACACACTAAATCATGCAATGAACAGCTGTCAGCAGCTAATCGTTTTGTGTTAATATATCAGGATGCTGCTTCTCAATGATAACACTGTAGTGGGAGAATAAATGATCTAGAGCACATGTTCCTCTATAGGGGAGTTTCAGTTTCTTTGAAGTACTAAGGAAGAGCTCTTAATTGGCTGGTTATTCAGATCAGGTATGTTGGGAGCAGGGAAAACTTTAAAATGTGCAGGACACGGGGTACTCCAGGACCAGAGTTGGGAACCTGTGGACTACAGCCACAGCCCAGCACAAGCATTAGGTGTAGATGAAGTGGAAATTTATGCCATCTACTGGTACAGCTAGCTAACTGAATCTGAATCTGAGTCAACTGAGCAGGGATTACAAACCAGTATGTCTGCTGATTATCTAGTCATGTCTTATTTTTACAGTTTTAACGCTTTAATGTAGTCAGACCTGTCCAATGCATGATACCTGAATTTCTTTTCAGTATATATATATATGTGGTGTTTATTGTCTTTATGGCATAATTTTAAGTAGTGTCAATGTGATTTAATGCTGTAAAAGGCATAAATAATGTTATCAATAATGTTTAGTAGGGGGAATAAAAACATGTCAATACCATTTTACAAATTAACTTGAGCAGAAAGGGGATACTACTTAACACAAAGGTAATCCTCTTATGGTGTGTAAGCATCAGGCTTACATTCTGGCACTGTCCAGATTGCACTTGTTCTCCAGTCATTTTCTGTGTACAAAGCTAATTTATTGGGATAGAAACACCTGTATTGTAAAGTATGTGCTTTCAGTTTTTTGGCAATATTGTGGACAGAACTGGTGAAGAAATCTTAGTAGAAAAATTTAGAGCAAAGATGTTTGGAAGTGGCATGAAGAAGTGGTGTGTACAGAGGACCAAGAAACAGAAGAGCGGTGCAAAGAAAGCAGGATGCTGGAAGAAGAAGAAAAGGGCTGTCAGGCTCCTGAAGCAACACAGAGAGCTGTTGCTGAATGAGCTAGATGTGAACAAGGTGCTTCCATACCTGTTGTACAAGAAAGTGTTTTCTCTCAGTGAATATACCGAGATACTCGGCCAGGAGTCCAGCAGAAAGAGGGCAGAGCTTTTCTTGGATCAGATAGTGGATAAGGGCCCAGCTGCTGTTTACTCCTTCTGCTCTGTGCTGGAGGAAGTGTCTCCTCACCTGCTCACATGCTTCCTGCTGGGATATGAAGGTACTCCTGTTTAGCTATCACCAGGAAATTATACATTCAGGAAGAGGTGAATGACTAGGCTGTCTCATTTTAGGCTATTCAGTAGTTTTACTTCCAGTCTATACATTTTAGAGGATGATATGGGGTAGGTTATGAGGCCCTTTTGTGATTTTTTTTTATACATCAGTTGCTGTAGTGAAGTACTAACAGTAAGTAAAGAATAAAATAATGCAAAATAGATTAAGATATGTGCTAATTTGCCAGATAACAAATAATTACAACACAAATGTTCAATGTTAAAAAAGGACAAAGGAAACATACAAATAATAGTCTTAAAAGTCAAAAATTCATAGATTTTTTTTTATTAAAAATTTAAAATATATATTAATTATATTTATTTATTTATTATTTTACAAAATGAACCCCTTTTGTATTTGTAAATTTGTTCTCATATATATTTAGTGGCAGAAATATTTTATTGATAAGAAATCAACATATTTCTACCAAAAGAGCCCGAAGATCCTTATAATTCCCAGGTCTCAAACTACAAAAACAGAATAAGATTTAAACAACGTGAAACACAAACTGTCTGCTTAGCACAACCAGACATTTTATAGAAACCTACGGATTTGTACAGATTATTTACTGCAGACATGCAGAAGAAACCTCATTAAACCTGCACAGGCCACTAAGGCAGAAAATAGCCACCTAAATCCACACCACTGAGCAGATTAGCAGCTAACCTTTGAGACCAGCCACAGCAAGCAGAATTCATCTTATTGAACTCAAACGTCTAGGACTCAGATTACCAGTAATAGTAATCTCCTTCACATTTAGCTGAAGATTTAGAATTAGGGGAGAAAATATGAGACACCTTAATGATTAATGTTAGCAGTTATATTAATCTTCAAAGAATAGCTTTTGTAATACCTTTATAACGCTGTTCAACACATGGATGTACGAAAACAAAATCAATCATTTATAGTCCCAGTGTACAGCCATCTAAACATAAGTTATTCTGTTATTTTTGAACACTCACACAACTTGATTTATACCGATATTTACATGTATAATGTGAATGTAAAAATATTACCCATGATCCATGGCACATGGCAATAAATTAATGATGTATGCTCCATTTTGCTGCGGTTTGCATAGAACGATTAATTGACTTCTAATCAGTCATTTGTTCTTCATAGATGGCTCAGGTGGACAAACTAAGAACCAGGGATTGCCTTCTCACAGTCAGGAAGATGTATTTCGCAAGGAAGAGGATACAGTTTGCTATCCCCCTTTGTATACGGATCCTCTCTTTGATACACGGTAAGACTTTACTGCTTGTGTGGCAGAATGTTCCTTCAACTTCCATTAGGGTTGTTTGCATAACGGAGAGCCCAAGCTGATTCTAATTCAAAGGAAAAATAGTAAAATACACATCCTCACCACGACCAATTGTGTGGTCAATGGATATGGGCTATGAGTTTTAAAAAAAAAAAAAAAAAAAAAAAGAAAAGACATTTGTAGAGCTGTATCCTTCCACACATTATAACATACTGGATTAAAAAAAAACACATATGTTGTACTTATAAAGTACATTCACCAAGCACTTTATTAGGAACACTATATTAATACTGGGTAGGGCCTCCCTTTCTCTCAAAACAGCCTCTTCATGGCATGGATTCCACAAGATGTTGGAAACATTCTTTAGAGATTCAGATCCATGTTGACATGATTGCATCACACAATTCCTGCAGATGTGTTAGAAGACGGGTAAATTGTGGCCACAAACAGATGCACATGGTCAGCAACAATAATCAAATAATCTGTGGAATTCACGAGATGATTGATTGGTATGAACAGGCCCAAAGTGTGGCAAGAAAACATTCCCCACACCGTTACACCACCTCCACCAGCCTGGACTGTTGACACAAGGCAGGTTGGGTCTACTGGATTCATGCTGTTAGTCTGGCCATTCTCTATTGACCTTTCTCATTAACAAGGTATTTCTGTCGCAACTCACTGGATGTTTTTTCTTTATTGCACCATTCTGAGTAAAGTCTAGAGATTGTTGTGCAATAAGATCCCAGAAGATCAGCAGTTAACTAGCAAACTAGCCTGTGTTTTTAATAAAGTGTAAGGTGAGAGTATATGCTGTATACTTATATATATAATTTAAGTGTCAACTCAAAGTTACTTCCATTTTTGCTACGCAAAGTCAGGCCTTGCATTTCCTGTCATGAGGCTGTAGTGTGATTTTTTTCCTCAGTAAAGATGTTGCAGTAGCTTTTCTACTCTGCATGAACAGATTTAGTTTAAAAAGATTCAAGCTATGCATCCACTACCACTTCTTATTTACTGTTTGACCTTTACTATGGTCTTTACATAGCCTCTTTTACTGGTAGTTTCAACATAATGTGTGTAACTAAGTAAAGAATAAACACTGTATACCTTGAGCATTTTCATTCTTCCTTTAGATTAGTGTATCAAGGGACTAAACACCTACTGAGTTATTAACTAGCTTTAAATGAAATGACTCTGAGAGTGATGCAGAAGTAATTACGGTTTCCAAAGTAAGCCCAGCGGCTCTTTGTGGCATGGCAGATGGGCCTCATTTAACTGATTACATCTATGATTTGATTAAATTCTACTTTTAGTCCCATGTACCACAGAGTGTACATCCTGTTATCAAGGTCATCTGAAAATTTGCCCTTAGCTCTGTATACTTGCTTACATCACCATTATAAGGTTGCTTACCTCGACATTCATTTTTGCTTTAAAATACTGTGTGCATCTTTGTGGATATGACTGTGGGCATTTATTGGGTGGGTGGTGGTGGTGGGGGGGTAGGGTGTTTGCTTTTGCGTCTTCATTCCCTGAAGCTAAATAGCATTCTCTATTTTTCTTATATCATGGCATCAGATTGCTTGTCATCTTGGTGAATGTGTGGTGACTGGCAGTGGCACAGTGGCATTGTGTATGCATGAGAGACTTTGAATGTTTATGTGTCTGTGTATGTGTGGTGTAACATGCACAGACGCCTGAAAGAGGATTTGTGTATGTCCATATGTGTATATGTATAAGCCTCAAAATAAGGCTGAGTTTTATAGGTAGCTTGAGGACAGGACTGGAATATGGGGAAATATAAAAATATAATATATATGGAGAGGCTGTTCCCAAGTGATGTAATAGAAAAACGTTTGCTTTCCATTGGGATTTGACGATGCAGCAGCCATCCATAAAGCATATGGAGGAAGGATGGCACACTCTCTCTCCACTGTCAATCACAGTGACACTAGCCAACGATGGGTTTCTGTGAGCTCATGTACTGTATGTGGAATAGGGTAGGTAATGCATTCCTCCTCGTGTGTTACACTGATGTAGCATGGGCAGCAATTCAAAAAGGTGCAGTTGGCTGGCTTCACGTGTCTCAGAAGGAAGCACATGTTAGCCTTCACCCTTCCACCCACCCATGTAGCAGGATATTGAAGAGCTGGCTTGTGTGTGGGAACTGGCAGGTGACCAAATCGGGGAGAAAACTGGGGGTGACAAGAGCCTCATCTCTGACCTGGGGATTTAATGCTCTGTCACACACACACAGACACACACAATAATACACAGCTTGACAGTCTAAATTTAATTACAGAAATACTGCCTGACAAAACAATTTGCCAAATATTTGCGGTCATATTTAGGATAGAGCTACACACATATAGACATAAAGTAAAGGGCTGGACAATCAGACATTCAAGAAAGCACAGACAGCAGAAAATCATGCTTATGGATAGAACTGAGAGAGAGTTGTAGTGTTCCAGCATGTGAGTACCAGCATTTCTAATCTGGCTTCTTGCTTTAAAATTCAGTGACACACTCTAATAAATATTGTCATGAATTCAGAACTGCTCAGCTGCCGACACAATACACTGTGCTGTTTATTAGAAGCTTGTCTTGTCTTACTATAAATCCTATTTTGTCTCTTAAACTGCATTTGCTCCCATGAGGACATGCAAGATATAGAAAGATATGAAAAAATAACTTGTTCTTTTATGTTTTATGCATTTTATGTCACTCTACAACTGAAAAAAAAAAGATTTCACAAACCATTTTATACAAACTGTTGAGTCAAACAGAAGCTGGCTACTTCTCTGTGCATCTCTCTGTGTAGATACGGAGCAGGTTCAGCCATAAGTTCTGCTTCTGCTTGATGTTTGGATGTAAACTATGTGTGTATCTGCTGTATGGTAGATCTTTTGTGCATGTGTGGCTATCAGTGCATGTGTATTTGTCTGTTTGTGTGTGCATCAATGAGGCTGGTGTAATTTGACAGGTGCGTCACTTCCTTTTTTGTCATGATTTAACCCAGTGAACTATAATTTCAAACAAGTTAAAATAAAAGNACACACACACACACACACACACACACACACACACACACAAATGTTCTGGCTGAACAGAAAGGAAATTAATCGCTATGGCAGGTCCAGCATTGCAGGGAAGGCTACAATATTTATCTGCTGGCTTTTTCACTCTGTCCATGCCTGTCCGGTGTTGTTAACTTTCTTGCTGACTTCAACCAAACATGCTCTTCTAAATCATAGCCCCAGGCCTCACTCAGCAGGCGCAAGCTACTTGCAAGGACATGGTCTGCTTGGCCTTATTCTTCTGCTCCCTATCATCACTAAAAACGTTAACGATTTCCATGTTGGATCATATCAGGTAAACTAAATATACTGTTCAGTGTTTTTTTTGTCCGACACTATTGCGTGGGTTATAAACAAGCCCACTTAATTTCACAGGTTTCACTGCTGACACAAAAAGAACATGAGGCAAAGCCAAAAAGCAGTTTTGTTCTTGAGCCTTTATACACAGTGAATGCCTGCTTTCAGAATTCAGGTCCTTATTGGTTAAAAATAACTATGCTGAAATCCTGGTATGTCAGGTTAAAAGAAGAGGAGAAGAGAGAGGGAGGTAAGGGAGAAAGAGAGAGAGGTTGTGCTCTACTCTGATGACTCACCTCACAGCACAAAGTGAGAGAGAGAGAGAGAGAGAGAGAGAGAGAGAGAGAGAGAGAGAGAGAGAGAGAGAGCACTGCGACAGCAATGAAGTGTGACTTGTGTGTGCATGTGTATGTGTGTTGTGCATGGAAGTGTGTATATTAGAATGTATGTGATATTTTAGCATGTGGCCAAGCCTGATTGTGTTCCCTACTGGTGCAGCGTACTCATGTGGAGAGGACCTTCCTGGCATCTCTTTTGTTTGGTGCAAAAAGCCATAAATCACATCGTTCCAGCTGGAGAAGATGCTTAAGGCTCAGGTCCAGCTTTCGCCTCGGGGAATCGGCTTTGAGTCCTACAAACGATTCCTGACTTTTTTTTCCCCTCCACATAGAACACCAGGGAGCAGAGATAGGCCACGGGAAGGAGGGAATTTTTCACTTGTCCTATTTAACACACTGTAAATGATTTCTACATCACAGGGGGCAACCAGATGAAAATTAAAATATGGCACAAATAATAATAATAATAATAATAATAATAATAATAATAATAATAATAATAATAACGTATATAGCACATTTCCATGACTCAAACTTATAAGACAAGTTAAACCTTACCACTTGCACATAATACCATAATTAAGCAACTAAAAATACAATGAACACACAATAAAGATGGTGAAGAAAGACCTCCTCCTTATCCATGCAGGGCTACAGCAACCGCACTGCATACGATACACTATACAGTGTGTCCTGCTCACAGCAGGACCAAGAACATATGGGAGATTCTATCGTCTGTCCTTGTGTAGCCATATGGTGTATACACATACTGTATTCATGCCTGTGTTTGTACATTGTGTGTGTGTGTGTGTGTGTGTGTGTGTGTGTGTGTGCTTCTGGTGAGTGCTGTAAGGAGCAGACCTGGTGCTGCAGTGGAAAGTGTGCATGAATGAAAGGAAGCATTAGAGCCTCAGACTGCAGTAGGAACATGGTTTGTGACCTAGTGCTGTCTAAGCACCTGGATATATACACACACAGTCCCACTGTGCCACAGTGTGTCAGTTTCTGTGCCTGGGCTTCAGCAGCCCACCATTCTCTCACAAACCCAGACACTTCATATGTTACTGTATGGTTAAGGACTGCAATAAAAAAAAAGAAGAATTCATATTTACAGTTTTAATCCTAATCTAGCTTGAGCCAAATGAACACAGAGTAAATTCAACACTAAGGATGTTGCCCATGTTGGCTACTTTGTAGCTTTTGCACAAATTAAGAATCAATGCAGCATATATGGGTCATAAATCACATGAATAGGATGCCATGCTGCTATGATTATGCATGCTTCTGTGACAGTCTTCTGAAGCAAACAGATCTCAATTTTCTCTGGCTAAAATTTGAAAATGAAACACCATCCAGTTATATATGGGATAAGGTTTCATTTGCGGAGATTTTTTTGTTGTTGTTGTTGTGAAATGAATGAACACATAATAACGATTTAATGGCTTCATAGCTTCTGAGGTTCATTTTTAACACTATAGATTGGTGGAATAATTTTTTAGCATCATAATGACACTTGCATGTTAATGACACATAGCTTTAAGCCTTTGCTCAGTCACTTATGAAGTAATTACTTCTACTGCCTGCAGTAATTATTGTATAATTTCATTTGTCTTGGGCAAAAAGGTTTTTTTCTAATTCTCTTTTGATTGGGTGAAGTAAAATACTAGGCCATATGCTTGCAGACTGATATAGTTTGACGTCACAAGCCTAATTACACTCACCCTTGAAATAGATTCAGCATGAACTATTTCTGTTTAACGTCCCCATCCAATACCTCCAGCCTTAGCTCTCAAGCCAGCAACTGACAATCTGCCTCTTACATAGACATAGATACAGCTAAAGGTCACTCTGCAGGATTTATTTCTTAAACAGCATTCATTTTTATCAATTTGTAACATATGTTTTCCAGTCATTAGAATGATAAAGCATTACTTTAGAGAATCATCTATCTTTGTCTAACTGGTTGCACTCTGAATATTTTAAGCAGCAGAACAAAGGCAGCCACAAGTACAGGCAACAAAGAAAAACTTGAGGCTGGGTACGTCACAGGAATGATTATGTCTGCAGACTGCATCTGATAACCATGGTAGTCTATTAACATAAGAAAGGAGATAACACTAACTTTTTAATAGTTTATAATAGTTTGCTCATTGAGTACTAAGGACCAGTTTGGTTATTGAATGGCGATGACTTCATAACCAGTCAAATCAACACATTAATAATGAAAGCAAAGAACACACATAATGCAGAATATATGACAAAGGCACGTAGTGAAGTATGACAGTATTTGTAATAAATACTGCCATCATACAGCCATCTTTCACTTCCTTCATCTCACCTCGGAACACGTAAACAATATGGAGTTATCTGCTTAACAGTTTATGACTACACTCGATGGCACTCGAGTGAGAATACTACCAGTATTTTATTGTTTTACTGCTAGCATTGTAGCAATCCTTCCGAACTACAGAAACAGAAGACCTCTCTCCTACCAGTGGGACACCCAAGACAGGATATAGGGTGATTCTGCGCCAACCTGGTTAATGCTGGATGCCAGATGTATGCAGATTAACCCTATGAAATCTGCCTTGTGTGGTCAGGTTTTTGGGTCAGTCACCAATGAAACCCTGGCTATAAGAGTGCTGGATTCAGACCCACAAAGCCAGAGTGGCTTTGTCTCCCACAAACCTTATGCAAAGACAGTCATACTGTCAGACCGTTTGTAGGCAAATGAGTGCCTCCTGTTTAACCATGGGGCAGGCTCTAGAGCATAATTAATTAGGTAGTGACTATATCAGATCACTGGCTCCTGAAAGACAGTTTCACAGGGATACAAAGTACAGCCACTGGTCTCTAACCTTTCTGAGGCTTAGGACCTCATTAATATCAGACCCTATCAAAGTGGCCAAGTAGTTTGGTCTCTCTTGAACAGTGGTGCAATGAAAGAGATAGACCTCACTGTTCAAACAAGAGGTTCTATTCAAACTAGTCCATTGTTCAGAAGAAAGACTGTGGGTTTTTTTTTATCTAATTCTTTGAGATGCTGGAACTGAAGCTACTTTGCTAACCCAGCATGTGCCAGATATTATTATGCTTGCTTATCAGATTCAGCTAGGCCACCGAGCACAGTACCTGTCAACTTATGACAGCAGCTGCAGCGGTAATTCCCCTAGGCGTGCTGAAGCTACAGGATTTTCAGAAGTGGGTTATCAGGCTATGTCTGGACCCCAAATGGAATAACTAGAAGTGTGTCCTTGTCTTAGCAAGAGGGGCCAAGCTGCTAGCTTACAGGAGATATGGCATTCCTAATGAAAATTGTCTGCTTAAGAGTGGTTCCCCACTGGAGATGTATAATCACCACAGACACTTCCCTTACAGGGTGGGGAGAAATGTGGTGCCACAGGGACACTGGCGGCATGTAGAAGATAAGCCTTCTAACATTAAAGAACATTAAAGAAGCTGCCAACACCTCCAAACACTATGCCATGCCAAGAAGGACTGCTATGTTCCAAGTAGCTACTTAGATTTACAGCTATTTATACCATAAGAAACAGTATAAACTTTACAAAAGTTAATTAGATCATGCACCGATGTAGCCTAGATTATTCTCCACGAAGAAAAGAACTCACAGCGAAAACCTAAGGGCAATTGTTGGCACATCAATCAACATTTATGAATTTGAAAGATTGTACTAGGAAAGGTCTTGGGATTTTGTGGGAATTTTATCATGTCATTTTAACCGTATTGCTACAGTATAGTGTGGGAAAGTTGGAACTTTCTGCCTTAAGGATTAAGAACGGTCTCTCTTAGAGACAGGAGAACAACTGAAGGAAAAACCAACATAAATTGTCAAGTGATCACTGAAATGAGCAGTTAACTTTTTAAACATTTAGCAGTTTATTTTAATCAGAGGGTGAAATCAGTTTTACATTTGTAACCTTGGGACTTATTGGACATACAGACATGCGACAAAGTCAAAGAAAAAACAACATATAGTGTTTTAACAAGGTGTTGGGCCACCACAAACCGTCGGAACAGCTTTAATGTGCTTGCCGTAGATTTTACACATATGTGCTGAAACCATACTAGAGGGATTCTTCCAAATAATATACCCTCAGCTGGTGTTTTGATGATGTGTGTGTAATGTATCAGTCCCAAATTTCCCATAGGTGTTCAGTTGTGTTAGGGTCTGGTGACAGTGAAGGCCGAAGCATATGATGTGCATAATTCTCATGCTCACTAAACCATTCAGTTTGTCCTAGTGCACTGAGGATCAGTGTGGAGTCATCCTGAAAGAGCCCACTACCATCATGATAGAAATGTTTCACCATAGGATGAAGGTGATCAGATAGAAGAACTTTGTGTTGTTTTGCACTGACTCTTTCCTTTAAGGGGACCAGTGGACTCAAACCATCTAAGCAAAACTTTGGTATTATTTGTCACCCATATACTATGTAATTGTGCTAACTATTTTAAACATGTATTGGCTGTCCTAACTTAAACTCAAAGTTTTCCTTGGGTTTCCATTTCCCAGTGCAGGGGAAAGTAGTTCCATCATCAAACACGCTTTGGTGGACAGATTGAAAAAGATGGAATATTCCTTTAAGCTTTAATGCAGCGACGTTAAAGATCCTGAGCAGGACACACACACGCTTTACTCTCTCGGCATGTAAGCGATAAGGCACTGCTGTTTTTATTCATCAGTATCTTTTTCCTCTGCCCTCCCCATGTCCTGCCACTACACACACACACACACACACACACACACACACACACACACGCACGCATGCACGCACGCACACACACACACACGCATGCACGCACGCGCACGCACGCACACACACACACACGCATGCACGCACGCACACACACACAGCTCGTGGACGGACGCTTGGACGCTGCGGAGAAACGCAGGCGCGTGAGTGAGGCGGAGCGCGTTAAGCTGAGTGGCGCGCGTGGCGGGAGGAGGAGGAGGAGGAGGAGAGCAGAATGTGCATTTCCGGGCTAACACCGAGCGCAGTGGCGGTGTGTGTGTGTATGTGTGTGTACGGCGGTGAGAGAAAGAGAGAGGAGATTCGGTGGAGAGTCTGATGGCTCCTCTCGCTCGCCTCCTCCTCGGGGAGTGTTTATCCTGTCAGTTCAGTCGCGCTAGAAATGGCGATGATGTGATGTTGATGATGATGATGATGATGATGAAGGTGATGATGATGAAGATGATGCTGAACGAGGAAGACGCGCCAGGAGCCGACGCCAGAGCATAGGAAGGAGAGAGCAGATCTAGCGGTACCTGTGCTTTTGTTTTTGGTTCGGATTTTTTTTTTTTTTTTCTTTTGCAAAGCAGCGAGCAATACCATGGTGAACTATCAGAAATACATAACTGTTATGCAGCTGGCCTTAGGTGTGACAGCCATCAACCGAGACCGTAGTCTGCCTCCGAGAAAGCATATGTGGTGAGTATGAGGCTCAGTGCGGGTGGCCATGCACCCTGTAGGCTGGTGGGTAGAAAAGCAGAGAAGGAGGGAGGGAAGGATGGAGCTTTAGGCTTCCATACACCCGCTATGGGACTCTGTGCTTCAGTGGCAAACACAAATATATGGCCACTTTCACTGGTCCACTGTAAGGGACAGGTACAGTTTGTGTGTTTTGAGAGTGTGTGTGTCTGTGTGTGTGTGTGTGTGTGTGTGTGTGGGACTATACTTAGCGACTAAACAACAAAATCCAGGGCTGATTTAACACCTAGTAGTCTAGCTGCACCAGCATGAAGGAAAGTCACCACTCAGGATGATGCTTCTGTACTCTCATGTAGCTTCTATAGCTGGACCTGATGCCGCATTCCATTAATCACACTGGACCTATTATTGTATTCGTATGATGTCATGCTCTTTATGTTTCTGTGCAAGCTTTTTGTGACTATGTGCTCTTTCTTCTTACTCACCTGCCTTCTTCTCACTTCATTCATAAACCACTGTCCTGTGACCAGCAACCATCAATCAACCCATTTCATTGCTGTGTGGAATTCCTCAAATGTTCCAAATAAAAAAGCAGTCGCATTAATATGTGCTTTCTGTGTCACTTCTTCACCATCATGTAGTGTTTCCAACCTGTATCATTTTCATTAAAAAAAAAAAAAACTCTTTACTCTACTGTGCAGTCATCTATGTGTTACCATACCACATTTGTCTGTGTCTCATGCTGTCTGTCTCTTTAAGATTCATTTGCTTAGCTTTAGCATTTGTGCACCTAATTTTTCATTAGGGTTCTTTGTTAAATATGAGTGGTCTGAGACCTCTCTCTGTGTGTGTAGGAAGATAATCCAAGCAGGATTACACTTTGGCTTAAAAGATAACAGGGTTGTTAATTAATCGTCAGTACTGGCCACCAAGATTTGTGTAGGCTCTCCTTCAAAATGGATGACAAATGTGTTTACTAGAAAGTAGTATGAATGTCATCCTCTACATTGTCGTCGTCTACATCTCCTATACATACACTGTCTCAAAGTACATTTAATATTTTCCAAAACAAGTGTAAGAAGCGAAATAGTCATTTTAAATGTATGACCTATTTATATACAGGAATACATTTATCAACTGTGTCAAATTATTTTTTTTCTACCAGGTGCGTCTGGTATTTTTTTAAAGTCTGTTTAGACCGTATTTCCTCCAAAGGATGTAGGTTTTCTGTGTCACATATTGTAGTATTGAACAACTTGATGTTATCTTGATGTTTCTTACAAATTTACACTGTTTATAACTAAAATCTCTTCAAAGCTCCCCTCATTACCGTACTATAAAATGTCCTTTTGTCCACACTAGATGAGTTTTAAACTACAACCAGGAAATGAAGTGAATATTTGGTTATAAACAATGCTCACAGAAAATTACTTGAACGTAATAATACATATTATTTAGATACTGAATGATTCCTCAGTTCACAGTTGCAAGTTGAAGGTCTGTTCAGAAGGTTTGTGACCTTCCAGCATGGTTTCACCTAAAGGAGAAGATGCTTATCAGGGTCAAGGAGATAAAACGTTATTTCCACATCACTACAGTTCCATAAACCAGTGAAGCATAATCCTGGTTTGGGGTTGGGTTTGGCAGTGGGTGATGTAGGGTATGGTGTCTTTAGGAATTAACAAAATCAATGTATAATAAAAACAAAAGGTCTTGAATTTTGTGAATTTCAGTCGCTCTTTGTTGAGCTGAAATTATCGAGGGTACAAAATTCATCTTCAAGAAAAATGTAAACGGTACGGATTGTCTGACTTCTTGTAATAAGCATTCATATAATTACATTATTTAATTACATTAGGTAATTATAATTATTATATTCCAGTTATGGAAACAGGATAGCTAAACCCCAATGTTTGAAATGCTTGTAAAATTAAAAGCAACAAACGCCGAACCATATTCTCTTCTATAGGCGCCAGATGTGCTGAAACATCAGTCGCTGAACATCAACCAGTCGAGATGAGATTTGCTAACATGACAAACACCAAAAGCTTTAAAAAAAAAAACAAAACCTGCCATATTCACAACGATCAGAAGTGATGATGAAGCACATAAAGCCAGCAGAGAAATCCTTCCAACAAGCTTTTGAGATGCTGCTACTCTGTGGGTTTGTTAATTATTCATGGGTTGCGAAACATGAAATTGTTGCTGATTTGCTGCTGTACAGGAAATTCATCAGCTCAGTTCTAGTACAGTTGTAACAGTTACTAAAATACATACTAAACAAAACAAAGGTATTATACCTAAACTACCGAACAGTCAAAATGACTGGATTTTAAACTGAAACTGTGTAAGAGTGGTTGCTAACAGATAAGCTAAGCACTTCATTTTAGCTCATCTGTGCAATTTCAGCATAGTTAATCAGTTATTTTAAATCTCCATCAGAGAGCACTTAATTTCTCCACTTTGAGTTGCTACATTCGGTTTGTTCCTAGGTGAGCCTCCCTGCCTGAGGTTTTATAACATCCACTTTCTACCAGAGGACCTCAGAACGTCCAACCTGGAAAAGAGGTAAAGGATGTACACACAGGAGGAGTCTCCTGATGGAGGAAGTGAAGCTTATTAGAAAGAGCTCATTAGCAAGCTCAGAGGGTAGCCATATAAAGAGGGATCATTCTCAGAATATGAGCATAAGAGAGAGATTATGTGTACCATCCTTGACATGAGCATTTTTCCATGTTTAGTGATAATGTGGAATTACTGTGTGAAAGATAAGTTGTGAATGTTTAAAATGTGTCGTCCATTTCTGTCCAGTTTGTTCTGGCTCAGTGCATTTAGTGAAAGTGGCTTTTTGAAAGCCTCAGCACTGCATGTAGAGGATGAAAAAAAAGACAGCATTGTGAGAATGAAGCCTTTCCGTGAGACATAATAACACAGCAGATGTTCGGCCTCCCCACAGTCCTAAAAGCTCTCCCTATAGATAAGAAAAAAAACTATAGATTAGCTGTAACCTGGAGTAATGAATTTACACACTCTTCTGTAGACTTTACGTACTCGTTTATGAAAGTGTGTCTGTGCTGTACACATTGTGTATATATGTGTGATTGTGTATTTGTGTATATGTGTTTGTTTGTTCGTGTGATCGCATATGTAACCAAGGCACCATATCATATTTCTCCATTACAGTACATTTCATGAGTAAAAGTAAAAATAATAAAGTAGTGTAAAGCACCAACACTCACCTTCTCAGCTGGGTGTGTAATCATTCAAAACATTGACATCGTTTCATCTTTTGCACTTAATCATCCTCTATTCTCACTCAAAAACTGTTGTATACTTCATTAAGCTCTGAGCAATTAACCTGAAGTCAAGTGTAGGTGAACAGAGCACTAACAGACCTGCCTTCGTGTGCAGAGCTTGTGAGGGCAGAATACACATGATTGCACTGCTTCACAATGTCCTCCTCTCAACCAGATTTACCCTCAGGGCTGTACTGATCTGTCTGTAGCTAGAGTTACTGTAATTCTTGCGATTATTCCAATAGACGTAGTGCTGATGGCAGTGTATGCGTGAAAGAGTGATGATCAGCCTCCTCTGTGGCTGTATAGTACGTATTGACTTGCTCTTTAAGCAGCACCCTTTATTGCTTAGGCTAATTATACCTGATGGCTGCGTGAGGCATATAGGAAGAGGCTGTATGGCTGTATGTATGATCTGCCTCTAGGCTTATGTTTGCGCTTTAATTACATTAGGCATTTGCTTACCATTGATTGGACAGATATGTCACTGACCTGACTGCTGTATGTGCACTAGGATTAGCCC
The DNA here is from genome assembly GCA_037577455.1 of Pangasius macronema. Lineage (NCBI taxonomy): Eukaryota > Metazoa > Chordata > Actinopteri > Siluriformes > Pangasiidae > Pangasius > Pangasius macronema. Next base: position 14,768,031 of record CM074953.1, on the reverse strand, counting down.
AGAGAGCACATTTTCTATACGCTGTTATTAATGGCACCACTTCATTCCGAATATAATGTGGCCTGCTGTTCCATGATTCCCCACTAGTCTTTTCCCAAAGGCTTTTTGCCCATATGCCTGATAAAGGTGAACTGAAGGTCACACTGTTCTCTGTTTTCCTTAGCCTAACCTTTTCCTTTCCTCTTAAAGACTTTTTGTCCTCATTTCCATCTTCCCCTTCTTCTTTGGTCCTCCTCCATTTCATACTGTTTTACACACCAGATTACAATGCAGCTGAGGCTGTTAAAATGCACTTAAATTTCGTTTTAATTTCTCGAAATCTGACATAGCATCCCAGAGGATCCTTTAATCTGCCATTTAAAATGGATCCTCTTTGCCAGTATACTAAAACAGATTTGTGTTTTAGAGTGACGGTAAAAGGCACCCAAAGCTCTAAAACACCACTGTATTATACAAGGACGGAATAGATAAGATTTAGCTTTGCACTTAAAGTATTACTAGGAATTATGAAATAAAGCGTAGTTGAGTCATAATTTTTTCATCATTTTGGTTTCTCTTATTTGCAGGACTTGCATTCACACCTCTACTAAACATACAACATTAGCCCTTTATTAAAGTCCTAGCATAATATCTTAAACAATATTATTCAGTAACTGAGTAATATTGATTTACATGAAATAATAATAATAATAATAATAATGAAATAATACTGGCTTAGTGGTTAGCACTATTGCCCCGCACCTAAGGGGTTGGAGGCTCGATTCCCGCCTGCGCCCTGTGTGCGCAGAGTTTGCAGGTTCTTCCTGTGCTTTGGGGGTTTCCTCCAGGTACTCCGGTTTCCTCCCCAAGTCCAAAGAGATCGCCATCTCTAAATTATGTGAGTGTGTGTGCGATTGTGCTCTGTGATGGTTTGGCACCCATCCCCGGTGTCCCCTACCTTGTGCCCCATATCCCCTGGGATAGGCTCCAGGCTCCCCATAACCCTGTCCGTCATATCCATATAATCATATCCATCCATCCATTCTCTGTACCGCTTATCCTACAATAAGTGGTACAGAGAATGGATGGATATGATTTATTCAATAACTACAGTATCGACTAATAGGAGAGGTGTGCAATAAGACAGGTCCTGGGAGTTTAAGGTGTTAAAAGAGAGAAGTATGTTTTATTAGCGCTTGTAAGTATATGAGATGCAATCCTTTTAGTTTTGTTGTAAATAAACTCTTAAGTTGTTTTGTTCTATATCACTGTGATTTTGTAGTATGGACATTTTAGGTTCTGAATTCAGAACTCTGTTATTGTTGGATTAAATCTGTGTGTTCTCAAGAATTCTGCTGAATAATTTACGTGACCTTGCATGTGAGATGCTTTGAAGTCCAAAAAGACCAGATGTGGCATGAATTATTGATGATTGGAATTTAATAAACATGTTAATGACAGTGTGTGGTATTAATGTGACAAGAAATTGTTTGCCATCATGTAGTGTTGCCTCCTTCTGGTTCTGTCTCTTTGAACAGCAAGCGCCGCAGGTTTGTTTGATTTTCCTGGGGGTGTCTGAGGCACGATACGTAAACTGACATCCCCTGGGAGTCCGTTATGTAATTTTATCTTGCCAGTGGTGTTTACACTATTTCTGATATAATGGCTGTTTGTTATTAATGTGGATGATAATACTGCATGTGAATGTTCTGCAGTTTACTAGGAACATGAAGAAATCACCAGGTTTTGGCCTCCATGAAATCTTAGGTCTTTTTTATTTTATGTACTGTTGTGCATGGTGGAACTTTTCATCAGGGGTGGATGAAGGACACAGTATTTCCTTGTTTCCTTCTGACAACTGATTTAAAACATGTACAATTTTGTTTGTTATGAGTATTTTTTTTAATATGTAAAGCTGTAACCATTTTGTCCATAGCTCTTAAATGACTTTAGAACCACAATATTTTATAGACATTTCCTCACAGTATTAATTTTTAAGTCATAAATTAATGAGAACTGTTACATATTTAGAGTAGATTACTGGACAAAGCACTATTGTGTGTGTGTGTGTGTGTGTGTGTGTGTGTGTGTGTGTGTGTGTGTGAGAGAGAGAGAGAGAGAGAGGTTGTGTGGTTTTATTATGATTACACGGTATATTACAAATTATGTTCTAGCTTAAAGTAAAAATATGGCAAAATATATAGAGTATTTGCAGATAAATTAGTATATAAAAGTATGTTTTTATATTAGCAATCAGTAACAGACATGACACAACCAATTTTTTTTATGGTTATTAAAATATTTTACCCACATTTCCATGATATAGTATACAACACTACGTTTCATATAAAATGCATAATGACATTGTTTTATACGTATATGTAAGTAATATGCAATATGTCTTTGTTATATGGAAATTAATTTAAATACTAAATATAGCTTTTACTAAGTGGAACTTAATGTGTTTCATTAAAAATGTGTTCCATGTGAAATGACTACAGAGAACATGCTGATTTGTCTAAGCAAACACATTTGTTTCAGAGCATCACTTGAATATGTCTTCTGTAACAATGTTTTCTTCTGAAATCTGATATCTCTTTCTTTCTTTTCCTTTCTGTGCTCAAATCCCAGGATTTTCCCCAAACACGAAAAAGATAAATACGGGCCGGCTGTGTGAGTTGCTTTTTTTTCTTCTTCACCCCTGCTTTAACATGACTAGATTAAAGATTAGTGCATTCAGGACAAGTTCTAAACATGAATTCTTGTGCTCGCTACTCTTATTTCTAGGTACTACCCTAAGATCCACGGCTACATCTCCACCCCAGATACTATTTCTCTAGGGGCTGAATCAGAAAGCTCAGTGCAGGGCAAACCATCGCTGCGTAGAATCAAGGGCCGAATCCACCGCAGCAAGAGCCTGGACAGTATCGACCTACTGGACTCCAACGTGAGTTAAAGGCTGCATTGAGAGCAATAATTTGAATGTGTGTGTGTGTGTGTGTGTGTGTGTGTGTGTGTGTGTGTGTGTGTGTGTGTGTGTGTGTGTGTGTGTGTGAAGTAGTAGAGATAAGCTTAAGTGAACGTGACTCTTGCACCTGTATTCACCACACTTTCTATACACAAAATATGAATATAAACCTGCACACTTTTTTTTGGGCAAAATTCATTCCAAACATTAACATTAATGTTTCTCATTATCTTTTATTATTGTAAAGCAACATGGCCCAACATTAACAACTTTGTAACAATTTTATATGACTCAAATTATATGAAAAACTTACAAAGGCAAAGGTTAGGTTTAGGGGTGTAGAAAGCATTTGTACTTTCATTTATAACTTAATTTGTTTGTAAACTGGAATTAAAAAATCCAGCCACATCCCACATCGTCCTCATGACTTTTTGATGAGCTAAGGTTCTTTTGAAAACAATGCTTAAAGCTCAAACCTTTCATCAATTATGTACTGTAAATGCTTAATGCGGCTAGCATGTGCTGTTTGGGTAGACAGTTCAAATGCTTCATAGATTATTTATGCAGTCTTAACAGTCTTAACATTAAGGCTAACTGATCATGCTGCGGCTCACTGGATTCTACTCCAATCAGGTGCGTCATGGTTACACACAAATCACTTGTCCTCTCCTTAGGGGCTTTGTGGAAACTCTATGGCATTATTATCAGGGACATAATTAAAAGGCTATGAGTCAGGCATCTCTCAGCTTGGGTGCTTGGAATTTAAAATGTTAGTCTGTTGCAGGTGCGTGAGATTCTCTGGATTAGACAGCAGTCTAGGGTACTAATGCCTGCCATAAGTTTACAGACACCAGTGTGAATGTGGCGTAACTACACCACATAATGCTGCATAAGCATACCTCTGGGAGTTACACTGTGTGTTTAAGTATCATCTGTGAGTAGCCATAACTGCCTCTGTAGCCATAGTACCCTCTCATTTTCAGGCTTACATAATAATACACTGTGAAAGCCTGCTGTGGTTTGGTACCTTCATTTATTGAGATCTAAAGGGTAGCTAGTTTAAACCACTTTAATAGCAAAATATACATTTAAATGACAATTATCCAAATCAGTTGGTATTATCAGTCTAATACATGTCATACTTGACAATAAATTAGCTTTTATATAAAACATGTAGACATTCTGTATCACAAGGCATCACTTATTTTCCTTGTGATCATTTTTCTTATGCTTTTTTAATCCTTTAGCTTTGAAATATGTTAACGTGTACCATTTTTGTACAAAAGTCTATGGGACATGGTAAAGAAATTCTGTAAAACAAAGAGTTTTTGTTTGTTTTATGTTGGGGGTGACCACTCTTTGGCTTGAAATTTGCATCAAATTTCACAGGCATCTTTGACATTTTGCTATAGTTTTACTGAAGCTTTTGGCTTTACCACATGCTTCTGTATCTCTTTAATCACAAACATTTCTCTGTAATATTTGGTTTCCTGGAAATGCATTCCTCAATGATAAAAAAAAACAACACTCGTGGCAAATTTGGTCTAAAATATTTAGGTATCTTTTGCACAGTAGTGTGTACATTTATACCAAGGAATATTGCCGATATTTTAAAATGATATGTCTCTGAAATATTAGTGTACAGTGTGCGACAAAGTCAGCTGTCCTGTAGATGTACATGTCTATTGCATGTAAATTAGTTCCACAGATGAAATTTATCTTTTAAAGTGGAAAGGCTTTAATCATATTATTTTGATATGAAAATAAGACTCTACCCTTTATATCGTCTAAAATTTGGAATGGGTCTGCAAGGTAATTAAAAGATTTTGACTGTTATGTTCTGTTAAATCTGTTATTGATGTTGTGGAGGGAAACAGGTCATTCCTGTACAGTCTAATGGCAGGATCAGTTAATACCAGGATTCAGCATTAAACTGATGCTGGAGTTACGCAGTGTTAACTCAACCCACAACACCTGTTTGTCTTAAAGAGGTAGGTGTGCAAGCATCCTCTCTTTAGCGCTCATTAAAATCTATGTCCAGGTTTAAAAGCACTTACAGAAGATCCCAATGAAATAAGGGCAAACCACAGATTGGAGTCGTGAAGCATTTAGAATGCACATATATCAGTATAGCTACCCTGGTCTAACACACACACAGAGAGAGAGAGAGAGAGAGAGAGAGAGAGAGAGAGAGAGAGAGAGAAATTTGCTGACAGGGTCAAAACACACCACAGCGGATGAGAGTAATGGCCCGGCGTACACCGTGTGAGTGAATGCTCGAGTGCTGCCACTTGCTTTGCTCCATGAAAGAGAGAATTACAAACCACCCATTGTACAGAGACCTGTTCAGTTTACAACCAGTGCTAAGCAAAAACATAAACCACGAATCACAAAATTTAACTGCTTAGTTGGTCATTGTGCATTTGTATTGTTGTTGTTATGTGTGCATAGCTGAAATGCAAATGATAGCATAATAAACGTCTGGTTATTGCATCGTGTAGTTCTGGTGCAGTTGCAGTTTGCATGAAGATTCTGGTCATTATTTACGTATTTATAAGATAAAATTGTGTTGTTGTTGTTGTTGTTGTTGTTGCTGTTGAGAATAAAAAAATTCCGTGTTTAGAGTCAGGTCATATTTTTGGCAAGGTGCCCACTCCTGCTGTCACTTGTGTTGGCAAGCGGCACTCTCACACATGGAGAGGCTGAATCGGTTGGTAGTGCAAAGGCTGCAGAAAGCTGCATGCCTCATCAGAACGGCAGGCGAGGGAGAAGACCAGAGAGAACTGCAGCACCGGCAAATGCATCACAGAAGCCTGCAGTTGAACCAGTCTCTCTCTCTCTCTCTCTCTCTCTCTCTCTCTCTATATATTTATATATCTATATGTCAGACTGGCTGCCTGGTCTCCTGTCCTGCTGCGCTGTCATCTTTGTTACTGTCCATTTTCTGCTTCTCTCTTGATGTTCTTTCCATCATTCTCACCCAATCACACTATCCAGTGCCTCATCAGTCAAACCCTTGCACTCCATTTCATCTTCGTTCCACATCACCGTGTTTTCATTTTCATTCCAATTTGAAGGGCAAGCTCCACGTCGAACATATACTATGAAGCGAAGTATAGTTCATATGATGTGATTTTTGTGTTATTATATCATATGGCAACACTAACTGCAAGTTTTATTAACCCTCTTATTTTGTTCCTACGTGTATTTGGTTAATTTTGCGAGCACATTATGCCATGATTATGTAATTTTTACATTTCCGATTCCATTTTTTCCAATTTGATCTTTTTGCAAAGTTAGAATTGGTTTATTTGTGCTTGCTAAATTCATGTACTTCGGGGCATTACAATAAAGAATTCATTTTGGACATTTTTTTCTCACATAATTTCAGATATTCTCAAATACAAGGCTGGACACAGAGGAATCTAATATGCTCTTTTTGGCATACCCTATAACGGATGCTAATGAGTAGGCTTATATTAAATAAGGGCCATGTGATGCACTAGGAGCACTGACATTACTTATGATCTGGATCTGATATTTCTTCTTTTAAGTTCCCTGTACCACTTGCAAGATATCGTTTCTGTGGTGTGCTATAGTGTGAGTGGAATATGAATGCTCTATTTGTCCCTCCCCTTTCCCTTACTCTCCCCTGTAAAAGTCCCTAGTGTAAGCATTTATAGACCAGCTCAGCCTTAGGAAAATGCTGCAGCTGCATTTGCTGCAGGAGAAGGCTGCAGCTGAAATAGCCAATCTGCATATTCGGAAGACTGCATGAGATGAGAGAGAGAGAGAGAGAGAGAGAGAGAGAGAGAGAGAGAGAGAGAGGGATGACAGTGTGCCAGTGCACATGAGGAGGAGGGACTAAAGGGGCTATCCTGATGTGCAGTGATCATGGAGGGAGGGGATGGAGGGGAAGGATGAAGAAAGGAGAGCAGACAAGAAGACAAAATGGGAGGGGAGCAAAGAAGTGTAGTGGTGTATTCTTCTCTTGTGACACAGGAACAGAATGTGTGGGTTGCTTGCCTTTTGTAGAGGTGGGAAGGTGAGAGAGCTGTCCCAAGTGAGCAATGATCTGTGGGAGGAGGGGGAAGGGAGGGAGAGACAGAGAGAAAGAAAAGGAGAGGAGAGAATGTATCTTGAGTGGGTTTGAACATCAGGGGCTTGTAGGGGAAGAGGTACCAGTGGTTTCATGGGCCAGGTGGGAGGTGGGGAATGGTGGGAGAAAAACATTTTTGTTCTTGCGGTCTTACACTGTAGCGGGGAAGTGTGTGTATGTGTGTCATAGACTGTGAAGGTTGAGAGTAAGGTGAAATATGTGAGCATGTGTGCCGAACAGAGTACTACATTATATACACTGGAGAAAATAAAAGTTACACTTGGCTTTTTATACATGGGTTTATACACAAATAATATGGTTTAACATTTGGTCTGTAAAGTCATTATTATATTCTGATGATGCCGTTATGGTGTACCATGTGATTGATATATGGTCACACACACAGTATGTGTGTTCGTGTATGAGAGCATCTGTTTGTGTGTGTGCGCTGAGTGAGAGCGTGATATTTACCAGGTTGTATCTGCACCACAGGGGGCTGTGCTGAGAATAGGCCAGATGTGAGGCTGATACCACGGGGCTGATAAAATCTGGGAGTGTGAGCAGGCCATGTGGTTGTATGTGCCCCTCCAAAATTAACATATGGCACAGCAAACACATTTCCTTCGCCTTACTAGCCTTACTATATACATCCAACAACTGTTCACAAATGCAGTTTATCAATCGATCACACTAGTATTTAGTGCACCATTTAGATTAGGTGCATAATGTAATGAAATGGCACTAAATCGTAAGATTCCTCAAACCTGTTTCCATTTCATTACACCTCATTACAGATGGTTTCTGTAAAGCATATTAGCATACTGTAATGACCTGATTCACCTTGAATGCTGCAAGGGAGAAAAAAAAAAAAACACCTTTCCAATGACAAATCTAGTTGAGCCATTGTCATCCCACACAGAGCTTTATTGATGCTGCTGTCAATCCATACACACTCACTCTTTCAGCATCTAAACCATCTGAATATATACGCCACCATCATAGGATTCAGGTTTACCTCCAAAGCTACCTGCTAAAATTCTATTCATTGCAAAATGAATGTTTTATTTATATATATATTAGTAGTACAGCAAGTGTTATGTTCTCACAGTATGATATTTCTTGTAGTCTCAGTTTCCTTTATCAGCGTTAATAGCTGTTTACAGTTATACTGCTTACTTTCAATCTATCTGAAGTTTACATACCTTCCTAGCGAATCGATTCTCTGCAATAAGGAGCACATTACAGACTTAATTAATTTGATTCAGTGTCAGTTAAGATTCTTGTTATACCAGTGTTAATGCAGTCATTATGAGTGAATGTCCTGTTAGTTGCCTATGCAGAGCACACACATGCACTGGTTATAATTCAAGACCAGCATTTCCCCATAGATCCCACAGAGATCCCAGGATACTGGCGTCTACACATTGATTTTTCTTCTTTTCTTTTCTTTTATTTTGGCTAATGGAATGATTTGTCAGTGATAATCTGGGTCAGCGACAATACCAGGTGGTTAAGAGCAATACCTGCTAAAATTTGGCTTGCCCTCAGTATCTTGGCCAAGCTGCCAACAAAAAGCTAGAAGCTATTATCAATCTTTGATGGAAGATGTCTATGATATATTATCAGAAACGATTATGTGTGATTTCTTCTTAAATTCCTCTGCAAATCTGGCTAATGTCTTCTGTCTTGTAGCCTTTTTTTTGGATTGGTCTCACTTTGGACCAACCTCTTATGGTGTGCCATTTGCTTTTAGTAAACAGCTCCTTGTCAGCTTTGACAGCGACATTTTACTATTGACCTCCTGCCATCTTCAGCTTGTTGTTAATTTACTCTAATGGGATAGATTCTGCCTCCTTCTGCTGAATACTATTAGATTCCTGCTTGGATTTAAAACACAAAGGCTTAGGGTAATGATGTAATGCAATATGTGTATATGTGTGTGTTTGTGGTTGGAAGTACTGGTCTGTGTTATTTGCCAGACCCTGCTGTGAAGCTTTCTGGAGTTTCACAAAGGGATCTTGATCCACTACAATTACACTGCAGTGAAATTTTATTCAATCATCACAGCCATGCTGTGGTATCATAAACGAACTGCATTATGCACCAAAGCATACTTGTCCTTCTCACATGCATGCCTAGTCAATGAAGGTGAGTTGATGTATTTGAAGCCAATACGTCCTTGCTGGTAGATATAATGCAGGAATTGATGAATTATGTGCTCTTTTTATTTGTATATTTGTTTCGGCTCTGAATGACATGTAACCCTACCTTTGGGAATAAAGAATTCAAATAATTATCTTACATCGAATCCTAAGCCTAACACCAATCCTTACCAAGTAAGATAACTATAAACAGTTAGCAGAAGTGTTATTACTAAAAATGATTACTAGGAATAACTAGTGAAATCGCTAATATCTACATGCGCAATGCCATTTCCTCTAGACGTGCACACATTCTTTCTGTGTATTTGTGGCTTTTTCAGTAACATACAGCTGTGTGTCTTGCATTTTTGGTCTTTTTCCCAACAAGTCTGCTATGTTTGTGTGCCTAAGGATAGTGTAAGTGCCCTCTGTGTACTGGACAGGGTTTTTTTTGTGCTGCGTGGTTGTATGCTGTAGATTAACATTTCCTAGTTAGACACCATATGCTGCCAAGATCCTTTGCATTTTATAAGACAGCAATAAAAATACACATTTTATATACACACAGTTGCAGCTGCTACTGTATAAAGTACATGTTCTAAAGTAAAAACATTCGTGTCATTCGTGGCTTGTCTAAGTACACAAGTTTAAGATGGCCATAAGGTGTAACAGGAAGAGGCTAATTGGAATTTTATGATCTGCAAGTTTTTATGATTCAATTTTTCTTTTTGAGTGAGACTGCACCTCCGTTTTAACTACACAGAAACTGCTCACATATTTTAAAACGTGTAACTTAATTGTGATGTTGCATTTTCAAATAAGTAGAGAGTTCATGTGTAGTTAGCTTGTAGGTACTGTGGAATTACAGCTTGTTATTAATCTGATTTTCTTTACAGTTGAATGTATAGTTTATGTTTTAACAACACAGGTATGAGAGGCTTATTAAATAAATTATGACCAATTCATCCAGTTCCTCTTAAAACTATTTTTGTTTTGATTGAATATCAAATGTCTCCAGGACTACGTGTTGTCTAAGGTTGCAGAGTAGACAGTCAGGCAGCGTGTACATGGAGTAGAGTAGTCAGAGCCAGTGAGTCCAAGGTGTAGCCAAGCTCCTGCAGAGGGCAGAATTTCGCTATTAAAACAGACAGCAAGTGCAAGTAGAATAATGACCTCACTACTCTGGCACTCCATTGTCAGCACATTCAGTGAAGAGCGGGATCAGAGTGGTTTTGGATGCTGAATTGTGTGTGCCTTACTTTCTTCATGCAAGTCACGTAGTCTTGTATATTGTCTCGGGGAGTCTTGAGGAAAGTGTTTTTCAAAGTCAAACAATGATAGATTCAGTGCAGGAGGTGTTGGATTGTTTGGTTTGTCGTCAGTATGTGATGTCCTTTAGTGCTAAATTTAAAATNAAAATCACATGTGCTTTGATTCATATCTACAGTGTATTTAAAACAAACACTGTACAGTCAGCTTTATTCAGTAGACAGCCCTGTATGGATGTGTGGGAAGACTGTTTCATATAAGTGACAGTTTCTCTTCATTCAAAATATGTAAACATTTAGCTGGAGTTATGAGAAAGGGTATTTAAAAAATCTGATCTTGTCACTCTCCTTGGGAATGACTCACCCCGCTCTCACCACTGCCCCCTGGTGATTAATACACACCACCTCCTTCCCCTACTTCTTCTCCGACTGCCCCCTCATAGCATACCATCACACCTTTACAACCAAACCCATCTTCATTCACTCCTCATAACTATTCCTCTGGATTCCATAAGACTCTTGGATTCGTGTAAGCATTTATCATCTGTATGAAACATAGGTGAAAATGAACAGAATTGATTTCCTAAGGAATTGTGAAGTGGAAGAGATTTATTGTGTTGTCAAGCTTTTTGCGCAGTGCGGTAGATTACCCCAGGGATGATTTTTCTTCTACCACCTCCTCACTCCTACCCCCGGCTACTTCATTCCAGGATAGGAGCAACCAATCACAGCTTACGTATTTGCTAATTGTCTTACCCTTGTCATCCAAGCATGCACCTTTCACTGGCACCAGAAGCATCAATCAGGAGAGACATTAGCCACTAATGAATGCTACATTTTGTTAGATTGCTATCTACTACAATAGTGAGATAAGGGAATAATTAGGGAAAAAGGGAATAGGGAATTGTGAGTAAGTGGAATGTTTCCCATCAAAGGTCACAAGGTGTGTTATAAAAACAATAAAATGGGGAAGATGTTCCAACACATCTCTCTATCCATGCTTGTGAATTTTAAAGTTTATCATTTAAATCCACTGCTGAAGGAAATGAACTGATCTCACTGTTTCGTTCAATATGATTTGCTCCACAAAACTCACAATGGTAGGACAGATTATAGATTAATAGTACTTTCACACTGTGTGACCTTAGTTTTATGAGGTTCTATGTGCCATTTAGTCTCAGCTTAGATAGAACCTTATAATACTACGTTAGTTAATGGTATGGAATGGATGACGGATGTGTGGCAGTGACATTTGCTCGTTAGCTATTTACTGTTTTTTGACCATCCAGCCTGATGCATCAGGATGGGACCAGAATAACGTGATTAGAACAATCAAGTTCTCCTGTTAGTGTATGAGAATGAATTTCATGAGAATTTACAATCACATCTAGCCTGATCTATGCAGTGATTTCCATCTGATTCAGATTCAGTTCTTTGTGACACTATTCACTGATTTGTAATGGTCAAACTGATTATATGTTGTTATGCTCTTTAGCCCAAGAAGATATATGTAAAGGCAGATATGTGCCAGTTTCTCACATGCTGAGTCCAGGTGGTGTAAGAATGGACACAGCTGGACAACAATTGCAGAAGAGGCATTTGTGGAACTAAAAAGCTGTTTAATCTCCAGATTTATCCTTTCAGAGGTGTTTATATGTCAAGGAAAATTGCCATCTTTGGATACAAACTATGACATTGAGAACACAGAATTACTGGCTGTCAAGATGGCCCTCAAACTGTGGTGTTGCTAGCTAGAGCAAGGGTCATCAAATAGTGGCCCACAAGCCAAAACTGGCCCACCTGACAAGATTATTTGGCCAACCCCCAAAATAAGAAACTTTCTTTTTACTTATGGGTCTGGTCACACTTACATTTGACAGCAAAGTTTAGCAAGCAATGTAAAGACTCGCATATGCTATTAGTGTCCAGTACCAATTAACCTTTGCATGAAGTTTTTGCTTTATGTCCATCTTTGGTGAATTTTGACATGCAAGCCTAATCTGTAAACCACTAGCAAAGCAGTTTGGGATGTGTTGGGTGTGGTGTGTATGGGATTGTTGTTTTTAAATCTACCCTGCTCTGGAAGGAATTCTGAAGATTCCAGTTGCCAGTTTACTTCCAGTGAAGTATGGAGGATATTCTGGTTTGAGTCATGGCCAGTAGAAAGACTGATCAAGGAATACCATCAATGTTGCATAGTTCCTGTAAAATTCTGACCTTGGAAAAAAATACATTTAGAGCTCATTCATGTATTCTTCCTCTAAACCCACTTCTAGTGCCTCCAATTATCCAGTAGATACCATATTGAGGAAGTTCAGAGAAGCCACAGAGAACTTCCACAGGCTTGCCCAATAGAGAAGTCTTGCTATCCAACTCCAGTCCAGCCAACATACTTCATTTGGTCACTTCATTATTTATTTATTTATTTATTTGGCTGCTGTTTCTGGATTTTGTGCTGGTTTTGGTAAGGTTTTCTGCAGTTACTTTCACTGCCTATTTTATATTATATTATATTATATTATATTATATTATATTATATTATAGTATAGTATAGTATAGTATAGTATAGTATAGTATATATGCAAAGCAGTAGTTATGGTTAAAATTGTGCCTACTGATTGACCCAAGAAGCTACACAGAAGCTATATGATTTTTACTAAGGCAAGGTTGCTTTATATATATATATATATATATATATATATATATATATAGATAGATATATATAAACTGAAGAACTATTCAGTCCCAATTTAGTTGGCAATCTGCAGACCAATGATGAATGCAAGAACAAAATACACATCAAGATATTTTGAACAATAAATGAAAGGACAAGACATTCTTTACATCTTCTGACTTTTTTTAGAACTACCACCAAGCACATGACTTTTGGATCTTCAAATTTCTTGATAAACTGGATGAGGTGTCTTAGAACAGGGCTGGGAATTAAACTGTGCAGGGTGTGAGATCTCCAGGAGCAGGGTTGGGTAGCAGTGATTTAGGGGGACTAAACCTCTACCTTTCTCTGCTGTTAGTTTTTCCAGTATTTCCCCATGGTTCAGCTATCTGCTTGTACCTATGATAATGTTATTTGACCTGACATACTTCAGCCTCTGTCCACTGAGCTTCAGCTTTTGTCCACCGAGCCTCTCATATTTAGTTATGCAAATTTCCAAAGATGGCAAACTGACAGTTTCATCAAACATTTGTGTCATCTAAATTACAGTGCTGCCCTCTACTACATCATTCTGAGTTTGCTCACTTATCTGTCTCTGACAACAAATTCCCAAGACATTGGTCCCTAGGGGTTCTCAGCTCTAGATATTTATCTTAATGATAGATGAGAAAGAAAGATCTGTTGAGAGAGGCACAGACATTGAAAGAGTAACCTGAGTCCATGTTTTTGTCATTTTTAGAACTTTTATAAATATCAGATACAAATAAATAAATACATATTTAACTCTAAGTGCTTAGTTCAGTAAGAATATGAATTATACATATATATTCACACACACACACACACTAGCGCCACCTAATCTGTCACCATCCATATCATTCATTTATGCCTGGAAAATAGAATTTCCTTGTACCTCGTTGTATGTGTGATGATTTACGACATGCCGGACAAAGGTGCTAGAAGTATTTCTTGTATTTTATTGGTGTAAAACCAGGAAGAACTTGTTGAAAACAGGAGCATTTGCGCTTAGTGTTGTAAGTAGAGCTACGATTAAAAATAAATAAAATTGGACTAATAATTCCCCTAAGAGCTATCGATAGACCAGTAGGCACAAAATCTGTCTGCTTCCAAATCAATCCCTTAATTGCTTTACAGTGAGGCTGCTGTATAACAGCTGACAGGACAAAAGTCTGTTGAGTGGGACCTGTTTCCATACTCATGAAAACAGAAATCGAAAAGGGGATATATCTATTACATAAATTTCAGTACTTCATTTGTGCTTTGACCTTATACAATTATGTCCCTAAACTATTGACTTTGCATTAAGTGCTTTAATTCAGACCTTTGTGTGTGTGGTGCAGATAAAAACACACATATGTATGTAAAATCGTTTAAATAAAAATTAAGATCACGTTTATATAAATAAAAATAATTAATCAACAGGCATATTCTCGATGAATAGATTTCATATCTTTAAGCGGAAATTTTCAGCTGGTTGCATCCTGGCTCTAGGTTGTTATCCAATGGATGCACTATAACTGCACTACATAATCACTCGGCATTAGATGGTGTTATGTTTGGCATTAGTGAGTATACTGGTGTGATGTCATATGAGTACAGCTGGCACCAGGCATTATCCTGGAAGACAAAAACTGGAGGATTTACAGTTTGTTGCCTTTTGTTGAGTGAGACCCTGTTACACCACACTTGTTAATGGCTTTGTGTGGGTCAGAGCCACAGATGCTTAAGGTCAAGCAAAAAGACTTGTATACAGTTGTAAAGTTCTGAATCTCATTAACGTGTTAATCCATATTTACAAGTTGTGCTGTTGCTGTCTAAGCAGTTGGCAAAGCCTGAGCATTGAAGTTGTGGGTTTCAAAATCTCACACATTCATCACAAGACTTTGGATTACTGGACTATTGGTGCTGGATAGTTAGTCACTCTTGCCAATAGCCAAATGCTGTAATGAGCTTGGTGAACCTCCCACAGACTCTGTGATTCACTGTTCTTTATTCCATGGACTCATCTGGGGCTCACTAGATGCTATTACATATTTCAAACATACATAAAGACCGAGCTATGAATTTAATTAATGTTTAATTGTAGTGTTCAGTTTTAGACAGTACACTTTTTGTCTTTTAACTGCTACAGATTTTTTTTAAAAAATGATACAACCATCAGTATTTTAAACTGGACATATTAATCTACACAGTAAAGTTTAAGATGTAACTGTAGATGTTATCTGCAATTCTGTTGTCCGTAAGCAACTTTGTACTTCATTGCTCTTATGCCTCACTGAGCAATTGATTATCATCATCTCTCCCAAGCTGAGTTAGTATATAGTAAACAGGTTTGGGATGGAAGAACAGTATGGTTTGGAAGAACATTACTTGTTGGGCGACACTTGCACTGAACAACGAACAGTTATCCCCAAAAAAGTAGATGATACAGAGACAACACCTAACACTCGCCATCCTTCATGTAACTACATCTCATTATCTTTATATTTGTTTAATGCATGAATGTGACCTTGTCACAGCATAACAGAAGTCACCACACTCTGTTGGCTCCCTCTCTCTTTGTTCTGTCTCTCTATCCTCTGGTGGAAACAGCATGAGGTCTCCTTACGTCAGCAACGTTGCAGGACCCCTCTCTCTGCCTGGCTCACACAGAGCCAGAATCTCCCCTGTGCTCATTAGCACTAGAGATAAGAGGTGACAGTGGTGGTCAGGGGAGATAAAAAGAGCATAACAGCCCTGTGCCGCAGAAATGTGCTTACTCCAATGCAAATGCTTTCATTAAATCATTTATCATGCTTTGCCATACTTGCAGAGATATCTAGTTAGACTAAAATCCTTTTTCTTCTAAGAGAAAACTTAATCTGTAGCCCAAAACCAGGCCATAGTCTTCTCTGGCTGGTGGATTAGTCTGTTGTCCTCCTAATGCATCCTTGGTTTTCACTAACATTAGTCAGTGTGGTGCTTTGTGAAGGTTTCCAAAGATGGATCCAGATGACAAAGGCACCAGTAAACCTCTGAAGTGTAGGACCATAAATAACTTTGCCCCCCCCCCCTTTCCTGATTAACACAGTGTCTTTTGTGTTCTCCTTGCTGCGCCTCATGGGTCTTTGCCTAGTCTATGGCTTCACGCTGTTTCTGCTGAGAGCTTGAACATGGATGGTACACACAGAGGACATTCGGTACAGGCTACGATGCTTTTTGCTTATGCAGCTAATGACAATGATTCACCCTCTAAGCTCCTGATCATCATCTCCTGATGTTAAAAACACACACAAAAAAAACCCCAGATGCTGCAGTACAATATCAGCTATTTTTGTTATTTTGACAAGGAATGCTTCCCATTTTCAGTTTCATTGTTAATTATCATATCTGTTACATAAGACTGCTGTGGAAACTTAAGAGTTGATGAACAGAGGATTCTGTATGTTAGAGAAATAGTCCCAGTGCTACAGAGATACTGGTGTCAGAAGCAATTTAGGGTTGTTATACAATAGCCGGTGTCACGATAAGCAGGCCAGGGCACTGACAGTGGCGTAAACGAGTCTGAGAGATGGTATAGAGCTGACACCCTCAACATCAGTATAAGGATAACGCACAATTTTACAAAGCTGTACAACAATTGGACATGTGTTTTATTTAATTCTTCATTGATCTGGTCGTGTAAAATTGTAAAATGCTTTTGCTTTGCCATACAGCATCAAACTGAGTTATGCCTGGCAGTTTAGATGCAAGCTAAACACTTTCTCGCTTGTGGAGCTGTGTATCTTGCTTATGGGTCCATTATATACCTGCGCAGTTGTCTGCAGTACAGCACAAGTCTGTCTGATTTACTCTGCCATATTCAGAGTGATAGTGATACCATTCCAAAAGAACTGTTGAATGAGCAAAATAGAAAGCCTAAAATATTAACTTAAGCATAGTTCCTAGATTTCTTTTTTACATTGTCCATAAGAATGTCCGAACTCCAAGTATTGTCTGATACCTGAAACCGATCCTGACATCCTTTCATTAACTCCACCGACTCTCTCCCAGCTTCTTTTACTAAGTTATGTGGAATAATTACTACCAGTTCTGAGTACTGAATCAGAAGAAGAATCTGTCTTAGAGGCATTTTAAAAACCAATGTACAGTTTAGTCAGAAAATCATGTCTGTGAAAATCATATCTGTGCATCTGGGATAGATATGAGAATCTATAGTTATCAAATCTGTTCAAATGTTCATTTAAAAAGCATCTTAAAGAAGTATAAACACACACCTATATGCAAAGTTTACAAATGTAAAGGATTCCTTACTAATGCATTTGAGAATATACATCTCTTTTCCTTGAATAACTTTGACTAGTACTCTTCATTTCATTCATTCATCTTCATATGTGAGCACATCCCACCAACACTGGGCCCAATGCAGAAAAAAAAACGCTTCATTCCCCTCCACAGAAATGAAGAAGACAGGCAATTGAAAGAGGCTGAGGTTTCCTGTGTGGTTAGATGGGTACTGTGGTCGCAAGCACATGTAAATTTGGCTTTGCAACATCACTTCTCAGTCACACACAGCTTCCATGAAATGCCCCCGTGCGGTGTTCGGACTGAATCATTTCTCCTGCTCGGAGTGCGGCATCACATTTCTACATCGCACCCTTTATTCATTCAGTCGTGTTCATGTGGGCAGGGAACTGAACCTGGCTCTGCAGTTTGTGTTAATATTGGAATACGTCACCGTCCATAGATAGGTTTTACAGTAAGGCGACGTGCTTTGCGCTCTTGATTTTTGTTCCCACCCCTGGAGTAAGGAATGGACTTTCCCAGACAGACATGTCACGGCTGTTGCTCGGAGTCGACGCTGTGAGAAAAGCCGAGCTATCCTGTGTGTCTGCCATTGCAGTCGAGCACTGAAGAGTCAGGGGGGGCGTTTGAGCGCCTGTCCTAGCGTGTATAAACGGATATTTTAGTCTGGAAGATTTTTTAATATATCTATTGACTTGGACTCGTTGCTTCTTTTTTCCGGAGAGGATTACGTACCGTCAGAACCAGCGGGCGCCGCTGCCTGTAGCGTATTTGCTCCGCTCGGCTTCAGAAGCGCTCACCGGGAACTTTGGACTGTTACGCCGCAGCTGACATGTTGCTCACCGGCCACAGAGGGCGGCTGAGTTATAAACTCTAGCCCGGCGCTGCGGCACCTGGCCGGAGGAAACCAAACGGCACGTTTTACAGTTTTTTTTTTTCTGAGCAAAGCAAACGTAGCTCACGGTGTTTAAAAGGCTACACCGTTTCGCCAACTTCGCGAAGCTGAAGGAAGAACAAAATGTCTGCCAGGGCTGCTTCTAATAAGGTAACGCTCTGTTTTTATTTAGGTTTTAATATCGACCTCTTAATAACGTAAACGTGACACTAACGCTACATTAGCTTCCTACCTACCGCAAGCTAAACATCAAATCAACGGCATCCCATGAGTTAGCCGTCTGCCTCCTCCTCAGGCTAAGGTCATGTGTTTACTGAACGCCGGTGTGCTGGATAGCTAGCACTAGCGGTAGCTAACAAGTCTATGATTAGCCAAGTAGCGCAGCTAATATAACCACACACACATACACACACATACATATATACATAACATACATAACATACATACACAGAACTGAATAGACTGGCTAGCGTTAATGTAGCTTGGAGCAGATATCATCCTTGGTTAGTGATAAGCTAGCTAACGTTATTTGACGCTCCCGTCAGCTGGCGTTTCAGTAACTACCACTGAAGTTTTTAATCTTGGTCAGTCTGAGGTGGTTTAATGTAAATTTTACATTTAAATACGGGCGTTTAAAATATGGCCTGTTGACATTAACAGTTATACAAATGGCTTCTGTGTTGCTGGTGAAGTTGAGGAGTAAAAGTTGGCCACCTGTTTTACAGCCTCTTAGCACATAACAGGTTATAATGCGTTATAGGACATACACAAGACAAATGACATAAGACAAATAAAACCTAACATGTTGTTATTTAGAGAAATGTAGCTAAAACCCAGCTTTGGGTAAATATCTAGCTAGCTGTCTAACCCTCCAGCTTGCAGTTGTTTTCTGTAGTAATGAGTGTTGGTTATTTGTGGCTTTTTTGCTGAACGCAGTTGTGATTAGCAGCTTTAACCAAACACTAAGCTGCGACTGTTTTGAAGTGAAGGATCTCCTCCTTCTCCTCTTCCTCCTCCTCCTCCTCCTCCTTCTTCCATGAAGCGCAGTATTATTTAACATGGGCGTGTTTCTGTTTCGGTTGAAACTTCAGTTAGCTGAAAGTGTCTGACCTGTCCTGCCTCTCTGTCATCCCTGGTGTGGAATGCACTGCAGTCTGCTCATCAGTTTCTGTTTGTTTTACTCACCCAATAGCCTGTGTATCGATAACACACTCCTCCTGACTCCTTTAGGTCCAAGTGACTCATACAGTCTGTTTCCAGGTGTCATATTTAAGCTGTGAAACTTTAGATGCATTCATTTTTTATTGCTCATGTATGTGTTTACTCTCAGGTGTCCCGTGCATTCATTTTAACTGGAGCAGCCTTTCCGTAATACTCTACGAGAGTAATCCCTGTGATACTGCTGGCCAAAGCAGCAGGATGGGAAAAGTGTCCCACGCTGTTGTGTCTTTGCACTTTGTGTTGTCTTGTGTACTACGCTGCTGTATTGTGTGTGTGCGCCATGGTCCTGAGGAAATGTCGTTCCTCGGCATACGAGCTATATAGAGAAATGACAGTAAAAACCACTTGACTATTGAAATTTGACATTCCTAAATTTAACGGGCCTAATTCGTAAGAAAATGTCTGTAAAGATAAATTTACATTCTTAGATTTTAAGATTAATTTGACACGCACACACGCACAGTGGATAAAACAGACACAGCAGTTACGTACATTAAACTAGAACACGCACAAATCATGTTGATGTGAGAATTATAAATTCAGCCAAACTACTGTCACTGCTTAAAACGTGTAAAAACCTTTGCTCTTTTTTGATTGTAGGACTACTGTGGAATCTATCTATCTATCTGTCTGTCTGTCTGTCTGTTTATCTATGTATTTACTTATTTAGCAGGTATGGTGAACAATTTGTATCATTTGTCCAGAACAAATGATAAATGTATTAGCTAAGCATAAGCCCACAAGGCGAGTGAAAGCTCCAGTGTGCTGCCCAGTCTTATGGTTTGCTTGCTCAGGAATGTAACTGACTAGGCTTAAAAGTAGCCAATATTTACCAATCTATAGTTAAGTGCATTAAGACTTTTTTCCGCTTTTAACAAACTTTCTAGTGTAGCGTGACCTTGACAAAACCTCAGCAAGTCATTGGCCAGCATTCTGGCAATGAGAGGTGGTGTCCTGTTCTCATGCTGCACGGCTAGCGTGTTTGTTTTCTCTTAGTATATAGCCGAGAGTTGACCGTGTGGAGTAAGCAGCAAAGTTAAATGACAGCTTTGCACAGAATTTCTTTTTGATTGGTTTCATCAGCGTTTCCAATGTTTTCTGATTCTGAAAAGATTTGTCTTCTGTGGAAGTGTTTGAATCCATCTAGTAAAAAAACGCTGTATCATCAAGGAGCTCACGCCTTGGCCGGTGTGTCTAGTGCAGCAGGGCGTGGGATTCACAATGAGTAATGCGTTATAGTATCCACATGTTGCAAAAGCTCAGTACGTTTAAATCTGCTATACTATGCACCAAAATAAATTTATTTATTTTTGCAAGTTTTTTTTTTCCCACTGGTTGTTGAACCTGGTTGTCTGCTGGCCAACGATGAATAAAAACCTAATAGCTGGGCCATGAAATCTGCTTGTCCAGAGCACTCAGACTACTGATATATCCACATCTGTACAGTAGAATAAAAATATAATTTTTCTTATGCTGTAGGTAAGTATTTTAAAGAATGCTTTTATCTTTGATTTATCACCGCTTAAATTATCATTTATCTGAAGTGGTATTGAAAGTCTTGATGAAATTTAACTTTATACTAAATGTATTTTATAATTTACAGGACAGATGCTTGCTCTTGTGTATATTTTTAGAACCGGTCAAGTTATTTTTTATTTACAAGTTGAAATATAACATGAGATCACCTCCCCCTCCCCCCCAGACAAAACATAACTGTTCATATCAATGTGGGGGAAAAAATAATAAACTCCATGTGGGAACAGTGCGTTCTGTGTACTAGTGTAGTAATATGCCATCAAAGTTAGTTATTATTTGCCTGTATTCCAAGTTAGGTTTTCTCGAAATAAGTATTGACCCATATGTTTGCATGGATTTGATGTGATGCACGGAGTTAATCTGGCCTTTATACACGGTGAGCGTTAGGGCGGGAGGATGGAAATGTCCCCCACTACGCATAATCTCCTGAAATATGTGAGTATTGACATGGCAGGCAGAGAGGCCAAACGTTCGCTGTTTATTCTCTACTAACCAGCATAGAAAACCTTCTCTCCTCATATCATCTGTGGTGTACATTCGTTTCAGTTACAAAAGTTGCTCTGACAAATGAATGATTTAGCAGCCATGTTTTTTTAACCGTTGTCTTCTTATTAATAGTTACTGGGGCTCGGGTCAGCCCTACACGTAATTCATGTCAGCTTAGGTGCTTTTCTGAGAAACAGGGACATGTGCTCACACTTACAGATAAATAAATTGTGCATCAGGATACTGTATCGTTTTGTCTTTCCATAGCTTTACTTCTTCTTTTAGGCAGAAATTAATAAAATAACATTATTATAGATTATTATTGATTTCTCTTTCAGTGTTTGCCAGTTTGGCTGTTAGGATTTATAAGTCTTTGCACAGCGTGCATAATTTCGACAGCCTAATCTCAAAGCATTGTATGATGCCTGTGCACAATTTCTGAGTGGAATGAAAATCCAATGAAATGGATGGGCTGAGACATGAGATCCCAAAATAGAGCCGTCATAGAGTGTTTTCAGTGCTGCTGCTGCTCTGGGCTCAGTGCCTCCAGTGAAGCAAGAACACATGCAGTGGTTTATAAAACACTTAAATGGACTCTGGAGAACACGATGAGGGTAAGACGGATGTGTTCTTGTTTGCAATCTATTATTTCATCCTTAATGAAACAGAATTTGAGTTGAGAGACGGTTACGGAGATGTTAACCGGTGACGCGTGTGTACGTCTGGGGAGCACGGTGTCGGATACAGATATTATGGTGTTAATGTTATTGAATGTGGCTGTGAAATGTACGATTTAATCAGTAGTTTTTCTTGTCCTGTCAGCAGGATGGATTTTTTTTCTCTCTCTTTTTCATATCTAGTATTATATTGTGTTTAAAAAAAAATTCCTGCCAAGGTGTGCTGAATGTGTGGAAATGTGATACTTGATGTTACTGTCAAAAATGGCAACATGCAAAACACAAACCTGCAAAACATAAAGGTATGCAAATGTCTGAGAGGGTTACACATGCCCCCGACATCCTGGGTACAACAGTGACTAGACCCATGTGCTTTCTGACTCGTTAAAGCTTTAAAGAGTCAAACACATGAAAGGTAACGGAGTCACATGTTACCTTTCATGTGTTTAAAATATGGACATGAGTATCCAGTTGCTTTGGCACACTTCTTTATTTTGTTTGTCCATGTAGAGTCAAATGGATACTAAGCATATGCAGTCATGCTTTTTTTTTTTTAATAAATAAAACCCCTCCTTGTTTCGTTGTAGTCTGACATCAGCCTTTCCATGAAAGCAGAAAGGAGGGAGTTGTCATGACCATACTGGTATGAAATGTAGGTTGCATTTTAACTAGCTCCACCCAAGGTGTGTTTCTCTTCCCATGTGCACCAACACATTGAGCTGATGACTTTCTAGGGGTCATAGGTCAACGCTGACACGTGGCACTAGTGGAGACTGTATTTCCTGCTGGCTGGTGTAGTATTACTTAGCTGGTTGTCAGCAGGCCATAGGCCTTATGGTGTGAACAAATGGTTTTAGCTTACAGGTGGTGCTCATGGATCCGCACTCGTACACACGGCCTCGTCTCAGTCTTTCCATCGTAGGACTGCAAGTTAAGTAAAATACCAGGTTTGGGGGAAAGCTCCCATTTTGCCACTGTTTCTTTTCTGAGTTTGTTGGATGACCAAGTTAATCAAGGAAAAGATATTCACATTTAGTAGCCTATGTAGCACTACCCTGGGCTGTGAGTTATGTCTGCACTGAAGTGATAGGATTTTACAGTCCTTGCAGTTCACTTTTTTTTGGTTGTCAGTTTTACACCCAGTGGACTGAAGCAAGCCCCTGTACACTGTGTAGAAAAAAACTTATCGTTCTGTTTCTCCTAACAGTGATGAGTATTTCCTCTTTTGCAATGCTCTTCACTTTTTTGTTTCCCAGTAACACTATTTAAATGTCTAAATCTATATTTAAAACTTAAATTTACATTTTTATATTTATAATCTAATGTAGTTATGTGTAAGAATGGACCAAAAATGAGTTGTGAATTAAAGTTGGTGGAAATTGTTATGTAGTTGCACCAAATGAATTAAGACTGAAATGTAAACGTTTTTGGCACTGACTGTATAGATAGAGCTTGCTGAACACGATCGTTCTTGCTATTTCCGATGTTTTTTTTCAGCAGTGGATAATAATAATGGCGATATTCATTCATTCAGTTTCAGTATCCATCAGGATTCAGATAAAAAAAAAATATATATATATATATATATTATTTTATATTGGACCACAGTAATACACAGCATTATGAAAAAAGCATTATGAATACTAGTTAAAGGTAGCGCTGGGTGTGTAGAATCATTTTGTACTCTAGCCCTAGGACCATAAAGGAGTAACTGCTTACTAATATTAATATTGACTCTATCCATGACCTATTCTCTTCAGAGGACTCGGTTTTCACACTTTCATCATGTTTGTATCTTTTGGGCTAAGCAGTAAAAACTAGGCAAACAAACATTAAGCAGTAGTGCAAATATTTTCATTAAGCACCTCCAGTGTACAGTCAGAGCACATCCCGAATAGTTCCTTATTCACCATCTGTGCTCATTACACAGGCTGTAGCGTAGCGGTGCTGGGACAGCTCCACAGTGCCATGTAGACCCGTTTGAAATGCACACTGCATTTTGTTTAATGTTTATTCTGAGTATATTTAAACACTGTCAGACCGTGCACTCAATGTTATCTTTATTTTCATGAATATTAAAATATCCCCACACTTGACTTTGTGCAAGCGTGTTGTCATCACTGCAGACTAACCGACTGGTTCCCTCTCGTGTTCTTTATTTAGTAAATAAGTGACGGAGCCGTGCCCCATGCCATAAACCAGGTTTTAATATAATAACAGCTATAGGCCTATTTTATTTATTTATTTTACCTCAGGCCAAAGAAAGTCTGTTTGAATAGTATCCAGTATTTATTTTTTTTTAATAACTGATTAGGCAGTTACATAAAAAATAATTGATTAGTTGAATACTTGTGCCTATCGCTAGCTAAATGAGTTCTTGGGAATGGTCCTGTGAGCGAAAGTTTGTGCCCTGATGCGAGTCTGTATCCCTTCAAGTACTGTCTACAAGATGAGAAGCCTTTGTCACCTCTTGGCATCACACCTCCTGTATACAGATATGAACAGGATATCTGGAGCTTGATCATATGTTCTCATTAATCTCTTTTATTGAAATGAGATCCCTGCTGTCTATATATCAGTGGAGATACCTTTCATATGTCTGTCAGCTCATACATCACTTAGAGTAATGTGTGTATGTGGGGGGAAAGAGAGCTTGTGCATGTAATGTTGCTTATCAGCACATCTCCACTGAGCTCTGTGAAGTATACAGGTGACTGAGAAAAGATGCTTTTTTCCCTCCCAGGTTCTGTTATAATTTTTTTAAAACTGATTTAATGTTTTACTCGGTTAGTGTAATAATGTTCCAAATGAACAGTTAACTGTGATTATTTAGCAGGCTGCATTTACCCCCTTTCCTGTGCATGAGAGCTAAGGGGCTCATTATGTATGTCCTTGAAGCTTCGCTCAACAGGGTGTTTACAAAATAAATCACACGCTTGCTCGTAATAAACATTGCGGATCTGGTGGACTCTAAACCTGCCTCAAAGCATTTTTTTTAGTTTCTTTTATGATTTTGTTGGCTTTTAGGTCTCGCAGTGTGAAAGGTTTTCTTCCATACTGGAACAAAAGCAAAGGCATTGCAGTTGTGCGTGTTTTGCCGGTTTCACCAGCAGTGTGTGAGTAGTGCTAAGCCTAGTTATAGCTTATGGGCTGATTTTACACTGCCTGAAGTGGTCCTTCTCGTTCCACTGGATTCTTCTGTCTAACAAATATTCCTTCTACAGTTTTACAGATAACGAGTTATCATGACTTTCCTTGTGCAGTTTACAAAAGCATATAGTCCTACATCCTATTGCTGGATTTTAAAAGGTTTTTTCCTTCTTTATCATTGAACAGGGAGCCAAGGTTAATGTATTGCATTACATTAACCGATCTAAAGTTAGCTGTCCTCCGATCTAATGGCAAGACTTGATCAATAACGTGACATGATTTCTCGAGTTGGGTGCGACAGGGTCCAGCGTTCTGGTCATCACCGTTGACCTTAGTGACCTTAGTGACCTTCGTAATGTGAAATATGTCGATGTGATTTTAAGCCTCATCATGCCTGCTCCCCGTTCTCTCCATGTGAAACCTTAGCGCTACACATTGAATATCTACTCTGTAGGATAGTGTAGCATCAGCAGCTTTGGGCTATTTATAGACATTCGATCTATAGAAGAGCAGCTTCACCAGAGCTTGAAATATTTCCCCCATATTTCTTCCTAAAGGGACTGATATTTACAAAGCCTGATCTCTGCCCTGGGCACAGGCTGACTTTTGCTTCCCAAAACCTCCAGTGCAGGTTTGCATATAAATATAGATATACAGGACAGTCTTCACATGGCTGAGAGTTATTAGCATTCTAAAGCGGTTTGTTTGTTTATTTTCTGGCTGTGGCCACGTTCACATGTGCTCTGTGTCAGTGTAGTTTCGCTATAGGCAGAACGGGAAAAGAAAACATGCACGGAATCTGTCACCATTCCCAGCCTGAGTATTGACACACATTCCGTCGTAACCATGTGCCAGAAAGCTTGTAGACAAGGTGTGTGTGTGTGTGTGTGNGTGTGGAATAATACGGACCCCTTTCTGTCACTCCAAACCTCTACACCAGTGAGAGATTGACGATATGTTTAGCCCTGGATGATCTACAGCAGCGATCAGACTGCTTATCCCAGCTGGTTCACCTGTATGTAAAATATCCGAAAGGACTCATGCTGTTTGTGCGTCTATGCATGAGAGACCGAGAAAGATTGAAAGCCACCTTGGCACAAGTTCTAAGGAGACCATGCCGTGTTAGCCTCGCTATGCAGCATATTGAACTTGTACGCCATTGGAGTTCCCAACCGGGTGTGATATACAAATGTCACTGCTTCTGAGTCAGTGATTTTGGCACGTTTTATCACGTCCTGTTGTCCTTTAATTGAGGTCAAATCATTTCCCCTTGTGTGGGGGGGCACCTATAAAATTCTCCTGCAAACAAGATCGAGTTAATTGTACCGTGCTGGTGTGATGGATTACAAGCAGAATTTTGCTGGTATGTTGATCGGGCCATGCAGAGGAATTCTGTAATGAGCTTAACACCACTATGGATGATGGTCAGTATTGCTGAGTTGTAACAGGAACTCCGTCTTCTATGGCGCTGCAAGGGTTAAGGCCACTACAGCACTTTACACTGCAGATGGATCTGTGCTCCTGCTGAACAGAGGAGCTCTACACTGTAGCACAACTGCAGCTCCCCTCCCTCTATGCACACTCTAGAACGCTGCCAGGCCACTGGGATTTATTAGGGTGTGTGTGTGTGTGTGTGTGTGTGTGTGTGTGTGTGTGTGTGTGAGTGTGAGGAGAGAAAGAGCCTGAACAAGAGACAGAGGTGCAGATGGGGATAGATTTAAAAATGTAGACATGCCTGTGGTTTCAGTCAAGGAAAGGAGAGGAAGGAACGGAGTGGAGCTATTTTGAGGTGCAGTCAAATGTCGGATTAAATCAGTTTTTCTTACTTTAAGACTCGGTTCTCTGTATGGAAATGTTCCAGCACAGCAAGGCAGACAAGGATTCATTCTCATGTTCCATCCGTAACCCTGTCTGTCTCTTGGTCATTGATTGAACAGAGGAAGCAGTGTAATTATGAAGCTCGTGTCAGTGGACAGTTAAACCTGCAGAATGTTCAGCTGGATTGTGTGTGTGGGAGTTTGGAGGTAGAGATGATACTGAGTCTTCTGTGGTGATGACAAACTGCTGTAAGTAGATAGCTCGGGAAAAACTGTTGCTCACTACATTCCTCGCATTCTTCTCAGCAGAAATTCAGTTTGCTTCGATTCCATTTAATCAGTAGTGTGTATGTGCTGTATGTTCATGCTTCATATTGCAATGCTTTTTCTTAATGCTGTTTTGTTTTGGTTTTTTTTATTACAGACTGCTAGTTTCTAGTTTAGCATTAACATTAGGTCATTTTAGCCAAATGTATTATTATTGCTTGTACAGGTCTAAAGATGTGTGTGCATGGACATATGTGTGCACTCAATGTCACAGTATCCTCTGGGGCGCCATTCCTCCTGTATCATGCTATGACCTCTGCTGTCACTTAGGATTTCTGGTACCGTATGCTCCCGAGCTAGTGGGCATTTACTAAACGTCAGCAAGGTGACACCCAGTTTTATTTTTCCCCATTTCTAACATCAATCATGGTAGTCTTTTCAGTGTGTGTGTGTGAGAGAGAGAGAGAGAGAGAGAGAGATCTGCAGCACTGTACACAATGTGTTAGTGTGCACTTGTTTGTACTGTATTCAGCAGGTCAGCTCTGTTCTTACTCCTCTTATTGTAGAAGTATTGATGGTGCTGTTTCTGTGTAAAGATTGATCAACATATCTGTTGTTTTGTAGTAGAACATCTGACTATTGAAAGCTTGATTGAAGATGCCTCATGGTGACATAGTTATTTGGTGTCTGAAGTCATTAATTCTCCTGTAGGCTGGCAGTAAAACCTCATTCTGCTGCTAGGCTCTGTTAAAAGTAGGCCACTTGTTCATTCTCCTTTGTACATGCATTGATGAAATTCGACATCATAAGCAGTGCAGGTAAAAGAGCTGGTCACACGGTTCTTTAAACGCTAATGCACCTTTATAAAGCATCAGATTGTGACGGTTAACGTAAGCAGTGTTGGTAAACGCTGGCTTAGACAAATTATCTGACCTGCTTGGCTAATTATATATATAAAAATTTTTAACTTGTGTGCAGCTACTTCAGTGTCCCAAGAGGCTCAGCATCCAAACCCACCAGCAGCAATGGAAGTTTATTTTTAGACTGACGCTTTCTTTCTGTCTCTCATTACGCAGGGATAATGTTAAACAAACACATCATATCCGGTCACAGCCCTTTGTAACTTGGTAATGACTAAATAGCTTTGCAAAGATTTTACTCTCATTTACATTTCTTCATTTGCCAAGTGCTTTTATCCAATGCGACGTGTGATTGAGACGAGTTACATTCCACACACACAGCTGAGCAGTTAAGAGTTAAGGGCCTAATAGTTAAGGGGATTATACTCACGATCTTCCCATCATTAGCGCAGAATGTTAACTACTGAATCTCACTGTAGTGACTCATGCATAACAAAGACACTCTCACTCTCAAACATGCAAAAAAAAAAAACATCTAAAATATCTCTCCAAATGATGGTAATGAACATCTTTGACCACCTTGAAATCACTTTTTGACAGACAGCCAAGATCCATACCCATGTGCAATTTTTATTATAATGACTGGAGATATACTGTGATAACTGAAGAGCATTTAAGAAAAAGATTTTTACAGCCATGTACAGGTTGTATATGCTGTAAGGATGTGCTCACAATAAAATGTCCGTGAAATTAAAAAAGGCATCTCGAAGCAGTGCATTTCCTGGAAAATGATGAAAAATAGCTGATTTCAAATGCCCTCATGATCACACACGTACCATCCCCGTGAACAAACAGAGGGCACTGCTCTGCAGTAACATCTAGTTATCAGCAAACATGGGTCATTAGTGTAGTTAGGGTTGTTCACCATTCTACACTTTATTCCCCTCTGTAAACTATCTCTTTCGTGTTGAAAAGATCTCAATCATATATGACCTCTTCGGAAACATTGCAGACCACACTGGCGGTGATGGTCTGTGTGCTACAGCACACAGTTAGAATACAGATAATGAGTGTATGACATGGTGAGGGGCAAGCATTTGCAGCCACTCGTACAAGTGTGTGTGTGCGAGCTCAAGTTGTCTTGAAAGCTTGTATGTTGATATAGTTTTTTTGCTGCCTAAACAGCAATCTTTCCCCGTGGGAAGTCTAATACTCTTTCTCCCACATTAGGCTTACCGCAGAGGGAGAGAGGACAATGCGCTGTGGGACAGTACCAATTCCAGGCCCAGTGCTTGGAATCCACTCTAGGATACGGAACATAACTAAACATGTGACAGTGGGGAAAATGGGTAGTGAGAAATTCAGTTCAATTCAATTATATTTGTATAGCGCTTTTAATAATGGACATTGTCTCAAAGCACCTTTACAGAACATAAGAAACAGAAAAACATGCAAACAAACAAAACATGCAACAGTCCTAGTTGTTAGACAAAATTAT
>CM074953.1:14710713-14732714 GCA_037577455.1 Pangasius macronema | reverse complement strand
TTAATGTGTAACACACACAAAAAATGAATTTGGGCCATTCCGCCTACATCTCTAGTCAAAAAATAGTTATTCATGCTTTATCACAGGATCTAGTCATAGCACGAACAAGCCTATTCAGATGGAGATGTCGGTGAATTCAGATGATGTGGTGAGTTTGCAGTAGTTGTCTCCTCATTTAGTACATTTCCCACCCTTCTAGCTTCTCACATTTTTTTTCACTTGTTGCTGAATTAGGAGTTAGAGCTGAATTTTGTTTCTAATTAATAATCCATTTCTTATGCTTCATTATGCTTTAATGTTCCCCAGAATGAGCTCATTTGGCCAGCGCGCTCACCTCATAGGAGACTTCAGTCGACAGAGAGTACAGTGGATTATTTAGGAGAGATGCTTTCTCAGACACTTTTTTTTATAGGGACCATGTGATCAGCAACTAGAATAAAACTTAATATAAGAGTAAGGGCTCCAAGTGACTCAGAAGCTTATGTTGGGGAGGTTTGTGTCATGATTGTGTCACAGCCCTCCATAGCCAGGAGTCTAATGAGCATACTTGGCCCAGCTCTGGAGGTGGGAAGGTTGGCATTCCTCTCTCCCCTGACACTCAGAGTGGCACTCGCCAGGCGTGGGAGTCTGTTAGCTCTTTTTGTATACAGATTAGGGTAGCTGGCACTTAAAGATGCAGTGTGGTTGACCTCAGCATTCTCAAACAAAGCTTGTGTTAGCCTTCACCCTCACTGTCCAGTAGCAAAGTACGGCTGCATGCACTCCAGTACTCGCCACAAGTGTAAGGAAAGAAATTTGTGTTTAGCCTAGTAAGGCCAGTTTACTTTTATCCATCTTACTTCCTCGCCCACATCCACTGAAGGCTGTTAAATTACAGTAAAGCTGTGCAGTCTTCTCCTGTTCTCGTGCCAGGGGTTTATTGGCGCTGTGTTGCAGAGATGGCAGAAAGAGACTGGCTAAGTGATTGTGTTTGGGTTAGAGGCAGCAGAGGAATGGACTGCAGTGTGTAATGTCCGTCTGGCAGAACTGCCCACTGAATCCTCCCATCGCCACTGCTAAAATGAAGGTCTGAAACCTCATCTGTCAGAAAGATGCATGAGCTCTTGTCACACAAGGTTCTTAGTTAAAGCTCTCTAGCAGACCTGCATGCTTTAACTTTGTTTATTTCAGCCGCAGCTACCCCATTGTCCTGAGGTATGCTGCACTCGGCAGTCGCCAGCTTCCCCCTTAGATTTCTAGCTTGTTTAAACAATGCCAAAGGAAGACATTAAGGAAGTGTTTTCTAAAGACTTCCTCTTTGATTTTCAACTCATCCATGTGAATTTACAGCAAACTGCAGATTGCAAGGTTATTGCATGTACACTCATTCAGATTTACATGTATATGGTAATTATTTGCATTTGGTGAGAGTATGTGGTTTGCTTGTTTTCTTGGGCTTACTGAAGCCTTGCAAATGTAGGTTTCCTTGTCACCCTGAATGTGCTTGAGGAAAGCCCTTTGACACGTGTGAAAATGAGATGGTGAGGGATGACTGTTCATAGATGAACTGTGTGTGTGTGTGTGTGTGAGTGTGTGAGAGGGACATTAAGCACCAATTTAAACGTGGATATCCTGCCAGGTGCAGCCTTCAGGCCTGGTAAAAACAACATCAGCTCATCCTTTCTGACTTGGTGGTTTTGACAGGGTTAATGGAGGATTGCCCCTTGCAGACCGTCTCATGCTAAAGTCTGTTGTGTTTAACACTTTTCTAAACCATAACAGTGAAATTGTCTTTAACCCATTACAGTTGCTTGAGCCTAATGACCTATAATATAATGGCACTGTTGTTGTAGGGTGCAGAAGTAAATTAATAAATCAGTACTCACATACCTCATGTAAATTCAGTTAAAAAAAAAAAAAAGGCTTAGCCTTTTGATTTCTACTCATTGCATAGACCGAGTTTTTTTTGCCACATTATTCTTCCTTCCCATCACTGTGCAGCACATCAAGGTCACTTAGGCTCTTGGGGAAATCATGCAGTCATGCACCAGCTAATAGGAGCCCAAGGAAAACACAAACACTAGTTTAGAAACACTCTGATGCTGCGCTACTACTGAGATTCAGCTGTATTTTAAGTGTAATCCCCTCTGGGTGTGCAGGATGTTAATTTGGATTATGTATACAACTTATGCTTTGCTTGTCCTCTCTTTTCCTAAAACAGAGTGCAGCAATGGAGGAGACGGTAATATGGGAACAGCACACAGTAACTCTGCACAGGGTGGGTATTCATTCTCTTCTACTCGATTATGTTTTGAAAGGTCCAAAAGCTCTTGTATCTCATTATAACATAATTTGGCTTGTTTAATAAATTGGTCAAGGCAATTATAATGTCTCTAATTGGGAGAACTTGCACTGAATGAAAGTGAGGTTTCTGCACTTTGTCACTCGCTGCAATATTGTCCTTTTGTTTCAGTCCCCCTTGCATCATAAGGCCTCTCTGTCTCTATTATTCTCTGAACTTTCTCTGTATCTCTTGGACCATCACTGCCTTTATCTTTATTACCTCCTGTTTTTATCTCTTATCCCTTTATCATTCATTCAGTTTTTCTCTTCTTAAAGGAAATAGCAAAATAGCTTGTGCAAAGTGCAAAATAAAAAGCTCAACATCAAGATGGCATCATTACTTATGTGCTCTGCCTAAAGTGTAACAGGTATAATAAGTTTGGTTAGATTCACCCAGGGTAAAAATCTCATGGAAGAACAGAACCAAATGTTATGGGCGAAAAAGTACATTTTGCTCTTTACATATTAGTTGAACAATGGTAAAAAAAAAAAAGTGTGACTTATTTAAATGCACTGGGGCCACTCTTGCCTCACAGATTTTACACAAAGATTGGGACCATCACAAAACTACAGACATACCGTCACTTTCCCCCTCACTTGCCATTCGCACAGTTTGTTGTTCCAGCATTTGACCTCGAAGTATGGTATCTCTTTTCTTATGACTAATCGCTAATAATATTTAGTTTGGCGGTTCACTTGTGTGTGTCATGTGCATGGCCGCTCGCTCTATAGTCTCTGTGTTCATAGCAAGTCTGAGTGGCTCTGTTATTTCCTAATTCTTAATTCTTTCTGAATTCTTCATTATGTGTTCATTTGTGGACACTGACGCTACGGTAATGATAAAAATATGATTAAAAGTGCACCCTTTGTAAGTACAGAAAAATTAATTGCATAGCTTTAGAGAAAGTTCCTTGTTTTCCTTTCTACTTATAACCATTTGGTGTCTTCTCTGCAGGCTCCAGGGTTTGGGTTTGGAATCGCCATCTCGGGCGGGAGGGACAACCCCCACTTCCAGAGTGGAGAGACGTCCATCGTCATCTCTGATGTGCTAAAGGGTGGGCCAGCAGAGGGCCTATTGCAGTAAGACTCTCTGCACCACCACTTCCTGTTTTCTGACATATACGTTCTTCGTTTGTAAACATGCACCAGTCAAATGTTTGGACACACTAGATTAAATTGAGATTTTTCATTGTCTTGAACACATTTTAATTAAGGTTTATGGTTGAAATTTGCTTCTAAGGCCAAAGAATGTAGCGAAGTTAGCTTGAATAGCTTGAGCATAACACTAGTTGTTAATTGGTTTTAACATTAATTAACAACTAGTGTTCTAACACTGTGTTAATGTCTGCATTATTATTCTAATGAAGCAAATCCCTTTTATGAGCATGTGTCCAGGCTTTTGACTGACAGTGTACATTATCTCTCAAGTCAACCAAAACGCTTGCCTCAAAAACAATCCTTACTAATGTAATACCATTTGTACTCCACCTACTTGCCTACATGTGGGCAGGTCTATTTGAGATTGCTTGGTGACTGTTTTAAGGCAATCTTGTTTTAATGCAAGATTCAGGCTTTCAGTCTGCACACTGCTCAAGTGGCAGCAAAAACAGCTGTTCTTACTTGTTAGCTACATTAGTTTTGTAGTTTCAGTGGAGAAAAAAAAAATGACGCAAACTTCAGGTACCAAACATGCTTTGGTTGATCAACTGCCTTTGGGATAAAATTAAAAGCTTGAAGTTTAAAGAAGTAAAATTAAATTTATCTTTGCTCAGCTCCTCTTTCTGGGCACATAAAATGATCGTGTGATCACACACAGTAACTATGGGCAAATAAACAGCTAAGAAATCCCATTATTATATGACAGCTAGACCTCAGAGATGGTGGTGATCCAGTGTCCGGCAAATACTAGATCGGATATATCAGAGGTGAAAAAAGAATGAATCCGATCCAATACTGTACCAAATCTCGCCTGAAATATCGTGAATTTGCATGTAGCACAGTGTAACCTAAAACAACATGAAGTAGGTGATGTAATAATAACAGACGCCACCCAAGTTACCATCTCACAAATTGCTAGCCTCTGCATCCTGTACAAACTGATTATGCTTCCCGGCTATCAGTCTTTTTTTCATATCCAACTGTTTCTCTGATGCAGCAACCAGAGGAAAAGAAAACACTTCCTATTGACTTCTACAAAACAAAAGTTTTTATTTTCTTGAGATATATATTACAGTGTAATGTACTGTAACTATAGTGAGTCATTCCAGTCAGAAAAACACCACAGATCCTCTACCATACAGTATGTACAAGTATGGATTTTTGGTAAGGAGGTTTTATTTTTTTTATAGTAAATTTACTTCAGTTAAAGGTTTAATTTTTCTCATATTTTCAGCGCAAGGTTAATCTAACTGACCACAGAGACTTTTTCCTTAACATCTTTAAACCCATCTACACCAAGGGTGCCGATAATTCTGGAGCTGACCGCAAATCTCCCGCTAGCACAATATGCAGTCACTTAATAGCTAGACATATCAAGGGAAAATTTAGGCACTAGCCAGACTAAAATGATATCTTTTATGTGCAATGTGGAGACAGAACATGCCTCATGGCTGAAATGTTGTCCAACAAGGTGCAACAGACATGATGTGCTACATCAGAAACCTCTCAGGAAGAGGATATAGACCATGACTGCATAAAGTGTTCCACCCACCAGGAATAAACATACATGTTCGTTTCCGTTATTCTGGATTAATTCTCTTAACTAGCTGACTAGCTCACCAAATGTTATTCCATTACATGAGTTAGCATTTGTAGCCTAAGGAGTTGCGTTTGTGGGCAGCATAACATGGGACTGGACAAAACACTGGAGCGACGGTTTCTCTGGTGGACGAGTTAAAGAATTTACTGTTTGACCACCCGTACATCTAAATATCAAATTGGGTCTGTTTTTTGAGAAGTGATTGAGCAGTTTGAATATAATAATTTTAGATGGCCATCTGCTTCAATTAAAAAGCAGACATTTTAAAGGTTAGTAATATCAGGCTTTGCTGTTGGCAGAATACTCAAGGTTTCAGTATTGGTATCGAAAAATGGTATCACGTCATCTCGACTAGACATACTTCATCTTGCTGCACTTGTGTGTGCCTAGCTCTGTATCAGTCATTTAGTTACTTCACACTAAACTCCTATAAACTTGCAGTGTAAAAAAAAATCAATAATATTTTAAAGTCTGGAGTAAAATCGGAACGCTTAGTGTTGATTTGTTTTCCCTCTCACACCAGTGCATCGCACCTGTAATCAGTTCTGTTCACGCTCCCAACCTGGAAGCTCACTTGAGATTGCGAAAATATGAAAGCGATAAAATTTCCTGTCATGGAGTGCATGGCTGGCATTAGGCAATGCTGCCTGTTATTTAATTAAGCATGAATATTGATAATGCTCTCTAATGTCCTCACAGGGAGAATGACAGAGTTGTGATGGTTAACTCCGTCTCCATGGATAATGTGGAGCACGCGTATGCTGTGCAGCAGCTGCGGAAAAGTGGAAAGAATGCAAAAATAGTAAGTTTCCTGTACAGCTGTGCTTCAGTTTTAACTTGGATTTAACTTAAATGCACAATATGGGGGAAAAAATCAAGAGGAAATAGTCTTGGAGCAGGCTAAAAATAACACAAAGTTCAAAGTTTGTTTGAACATTGAAATTAGAGTTCAGTTAGTGACTGAGCATTGTTCCTCTCTTTCTCTCTCAGACCATCAGGCGAAAGAGGAAGGTGCAGGTCCCAACAGGGCGTCACGGTGAGCGAGAAACAATGTCTGAGCATGACGAAGATGATGACAGCTATGAAGACGAGATCTATGAAGTACGTAGTGGGCGGAGTGGGTATGGTGGGGGCGGGGCCTCTGGCAGACGCAGTGCTAGAGGAGAGCGACAGGGCACGAGAAGGGAGCGGGACAGAGAGCGAAGTGCCTCCAGAGACAGGAGTCTGTCTCCACGCTCAGAGCGCCACTCCGTCTCTTCCAACCTGGCTTCCCGTCCAGCCAAGGTCACACTTGTCAAGTCTCGCAAGAATGAAGGTTAGTTCCACAATGTCAGACTGGCCATCCGCTCCTCTTTATATGTATTTGAGCTAAAATTGAGTGTTTTTTCCTTCCAGTTAAAGAATGATGCGTGTTATTAGAGACTTAACAAAAAGGAACTGGCAGATGAACAAATGAATGTTAGTAAAGAAGTATACTAACATGGCGCGCATGTGTGTTTCTGCTCTTCACTCTCATAAGCAGAATATGGCCTTCGCCTGGCCAGCCACATCTTTGTGAAGGATATCTCTCCCGAGAGCCTGGCTGCCAGGGACGGCAACATCCAGGAAGGTGATGTGGTGCTGAAGGTGAGAGAGCTAGAAGGTGACTGTGTTAGGAGTGTGTGTTCAGATGATTATAACACTTTGTGTGCTGACCGAAATCAGAGAGGATTCAGAAGTGCATACAGTTGGTTGTTCTTAAAATGGGCCAGAGAAATATATTTGAAAACTTTAGAAGAGAGTTGTTATTGGTGTTTAGTAAGAAAGCGCCCTTGGTCTGCACTGGTATTCCAAAAAAAAAATTTTTTAAAGGTTGATTGTGTAAGAGCTTCATTATTTACAGTCTAAAGGACTTTTGGTTATCAACTTTTAAAAAAACTCAACTGTGGGATTGTTTATTCTTAGTTCAGAACACGTTGTATCTCACACTGTGTCTCATGAAGCTCTCACACTCTGTCAGCTCCGGTTAAATGTCTGCTCAGAGGAAAAACTCTAGGCTGTGTAAAACAGAGACACGCCCAAATGATGTGGGTCATAAGGAAGGAATTTATTTTTGTATGTGCTTTGTCAATAGTTGGTTATTAAGCACCAGAAATGACACAGTGTGTGCTGCATGCCACAACCGCTCTGCAACAAATGTCGCACGAGTATGTCAGTGACGCAGGGAATGGCGCCTTCATTTCTGTGCTTTCTTGCACTGCTTTAGTAAATATGATGTGCAGATATCTCTTCTGACCTCCAGATACATATAAACAATCATTTCTACTTAAAGTTGAATTTTAACCAGTGCTAGAATGCATGCTGCTACTGTATATTAGCATTTAACATATATAAATACGTAACATAGCTAGCTCTTACCAACTTCATCCAAATCACTGATTATAACTACAAATGTGTGCCACCTGCTTAACAGGAGTCTGTGCTGAGTAAAAAGTCTCCTAACTATTTTGTAACTTCTCCTCTTAGATAAATGGCACAGTGACTGAGAACCTCTCCCTGATAGACGCTAAGAAGCTGATTGAAAGGTCGAAGGGCAAGTTGAAGATGGTCGTGCAGAGAGACGAGAGAGCCACGCTGCTCAACATCCCTGATCTGGATGACAGCATCCCCTCAGCCAATGCTTCTGATAGAGATGGTTAGTATTGCTGTGGCTAAGCTTAATGTATGTCATTTGTAGTTCTCGGGTCTTTTTCAGCATTTGATATGTATCGTGTGTGTGTGTGTGTGTGTGTGTGTGTGTGTGTTTTTAAGCTGAAGTGTATTCACTGTCTTAGTATGTGATGCTTTTTCTGTGAAAGCTAATGGTTTGTGGTCTTTGGTGACAGATATTTCAGATATCCACTCAGTAGCGTCTGATCACTCGAACCGATCCCACGACAAGAAGAAGAGCAGCCGTTCTCGCTCCCCAGACCGGCGCTCTGAGCCCTCAGACCATTCCAGACATTCCCCTCCACAAATCAGCAATGGCAGGTCTGTTCTGTCCCTCTCTCTTCTCTTCATTTTCCAACTTTCCTGCTGCTGTTTCATACTGCAGGAGGTTCATTTTTTTAGTACAGTTGTTCAGGTTTATCCATTTTTTATTTTTTCATATACATTCTTAATTTATTAATATTTCAATCCAGAGCCACACGATTCTTGGTGCACAGAATTCGGCCAGTGTAAGTGACTCGAGTGGGCTTTGAAAGCATCCCAACAGACATGTTACTCAAGCTCTACCCACTAATTTAGCTTTTTTTTTTTTGCTTTTGCATCATTGTTTGGAGCACTGACGCTATTGCCTAGTAGTGTGCACTGAATTAACTAACCTAGCTCCTAGCTGATGAGCCATTTCTGTTTTATTGTACATTTCTAGTAAAGCAGTTAATCACTGAGTTTGGTTTATCCATATATGATCCTTAATGAAAAGTTGCCATACAGGTCAGCCTTGGGAAGGTTAAGAATTTCTTTCCTCACATGCTCTTTCATGGTTGCTTTTTAGCCTGGTTCTGTTTTACCAGCTTGTTATCAGAGGAGGAAGTGTGTGTTTTAAAGTGTTGTGGCAGTCGCTATCCTCCTTCCTTCCCCTCTCTCCCTCCTTCTCCTTTTTGCTCTCTGTCCCCTTATACTCAAGATAGGATATTTTCCCAGCTCAGCTGACTGGTCATGTGGAGGATGATGATGATAATGACAATAATAATAATAATAATAATAATAATAATAATGGTGAGAGAAACCAGCTCCTGTACTATGAAGTACAGGAAGGAAAAAAAGCAGCTACAGAAACCTGCCTAGATAAAAAATAAGCACAAATTCACAAATGATTCTGACTGCCCTTCAGTTACTAAGACATCGTGAGTGAGTTTTTATTTTCTCTTCCACGATTTGATAGTTTTCCAAATAAAGCTCTAGGAGTCATTCTGGCAACATTTACATCATATTTAATGTTTTGATCTTACTATGGTGGTCATCACTACATTTAGCCTAATAATAGACAGAACAGCGCTTGTTTGTTTGTTTGTTTGTTTGTTTGTTTGATCGCTTGTTTATTTAAACAGTTGGGATATGAACGCAGCATTACACTCAATGTCAGTATAATGCCCTTTTTCACTGAGCCACACTAATTGCTGGGAAGAATATTCATCAGCATCATGAATTAAACAGGGCCACATGTGGAGTCTGCCTGCATTAAGACAGGAAAAGGGAGTAAAGAGTGTGTGTGTTTTTTTTTTTTTTGCAGCCTATAAACACCGCTCTCCTTGTGTCCGCTATGACATTAAAGGTTACTGAATGGTCACACTCTGGTTCTCTGTGGCCATGTGCTGATTTTTCAAGGGCCACTTTCTCATTTAGCACTCAGGACCAGCACCTGGAGTGTCTCTCTCTCTGTCTCTCTCTCTCTCTCTCTCTCTCTCTCTCTCTGTCTCTCTCTCTCTCTCTCCCTCTCCCACTCTCCTATCATCCTCCATCATTCCAGATCAGATGGGCTGGTCTAAATATAGCCCAGCAAAGGAGCAGCAAAACACAGCTGTGACCTTCAAGACTACCTAACTGCTGTAGCCACGCATTGTCCTTGTCTTGCTCACTCTCTCTTTCTCGCGTTTTACTGAGTGTGTGCTTAACGTTGGTAGTGAGGGAATGGTGTGTCTTTGTTGTCTCCCTTTCAGACCAAAAGGTATGCATTAATCCTTAAATATGCTTCGTGGAAAATTCACACTTGGTTTTTAGTTTAGATATTTGTTAGATGTATGTGCATTTTTAAGACTTTATGGAGCTTTCTATTTTGGATGCACAAAAAATTACTTTGATTTACTGGAAATAAGCATCACTATGTGTCTTAACTCAAAACCTCGTCCTTGTGTTAGCAGTCACAGGAGTCGTGATGAGGATCGCATCTCAAAGCCACTCCCCTTGCCTGCTAAAATGGTGGAGGAGACGCATAAAGCACTGGAACAGACTGGGACCAGAGAGGAGAAACAGCTCCCCCCTCTGCCAGGTCAGAGTTCAGATTAATACCCTGACCCACCTGTCACCAGCATGCTTGTTGCAGTTAGTAGGTTTAAGTAATTGTTTATATGAAAGCAAACCTTTAAAATGATTTATGATGTTTTTGAATTTGCTGAGAAGCATTTGAAAAGTGTATAGTGTAGAGAGGAGGCCTAAGAGTGTGTGCACAGTAGTGGAGATGTGTGCAATATGATTTTTATCAGTTTTGACACTCTCCCTGCCTGTAGCATCCTGCCGTGTAGTGGCTTGACCTCTTTTAGCAGGGAAGCCACTTCGTGTGGGTTTGACTGTATGTGTATTAACATGTTTACTGGTCTTCACAGAGCCGAAGCCTGTGTATGCTCAGCCTGGCCAGCCTGATGTGGATTTGCCTGTCAGTCCAGCGGATGCCCCTGTGCCAAGTGTAGCCCATGATGACAGCATTCTGCGGTACCCTTTTCCTCTTCGTATTCATGCACAGTTGAGAAAAAACTTGCCACTACAAAGGGATATGAAGGGATTTGTTTATGTTTGGACTTTATTTCTCCAGGCCTAGTATGAAGCTGGTAAAGTTTAAGAAGGGTGAGAGCGTGGGGCTGCGGCTGGCTGGAGGCAATGATGTGGGCATTTTTGTGGCTGGCGTGCTGGAGGACAGTCCTGCTGCTAAAGAAGGCCTCGAGGAGGGAGACCAGATACTCAGGGTGAGGCCTCCTGATTATCTCATGGCCAGTACAGAATAACTGTTAATTTACCTGAAAGGGTTTTAGTGAACTTGTATAGACATATTAGCATTCGTTATACACTTTATTTTTCGGTAGACTAGAAGTAGACCAGTCTTCTGTATCATAACACGTCTTTAGAGTTTAGCTCTGTTGAATGATTAGTAGATCTTTTTAGTATGCAAGGTTTATACCTACTTTAATGGGTTGTGTGATGGCAGCCTTAGTTTTATGGGGGCTCGAGTCCCAAGTTCTGCCTTGCTTGCCATGTAAATGATCTTAAACCCTAGCCTGTACCAAAGTGCTTTTACTCTCTTGGTGGTTTCCCCAGTGATATGGGCTGTTCTCTTGTCCAACTGCCAAAACTGCCTGCCTGTGTATGTCTTTCACACTCTGAATCCTTCCTGAGAACAATGAACAGTGACTTTCTCTGTAATGCACACTCGCTTTATGAATGTTTTCCATGTTTTTGTGAGTTTTCTGTGGCTATTGTATGCTCATTACTTTTGATAGATCAGTAATCAGGGACCTTTTGACGTTCTCTCCTTAGGTCAATAATGTAGACTTTGCAAACATAATCAGAGAGGAGGCTGTGCTGTTTCTTCTGGATCTGCCCAAAGGGGATGATGTCACCATTCTGGCCCAGAAAAAGAAAGATGGTGAGGATGTTGAGATGTCATTCACTGTTTTATTCGATTTCCTGTGATCAGATGAGAAACTTGTTAATCTTTTAATTATCAAAAACAGACATAACACTGCATCGTTTTCTCTTCTTCTGCACTGACACATTTCTCTTCGCTCTCTAGTGTATCGACGAATAGTAGAGTCAGACGTGGGTGACTCGTTTTATATCCGGACTCATTTTGAGTACGAAAAAGAGTCTCCCTACGGCCTGAGTTTTAATAAGGGTGAGGTGTTCCGAGTAGTAGATACCCTTTACAACGGCAAGCTGGGTTCCTGGCTTGCCATTCGCATTGGCAAGA
The DNA here is from genome assembly GCA_037577455.1 of Pangasius macronema. NCBI lineage: Eukaryota > Metazoa > Chordata > Actinopteri > Siluriformes > Pangasiidae > Pangasius > Pangasius macronema. The sequence continues at coordinate 14,720,931 of CM074953.1, read as the reverse complement.
ACCACCAGGAGGTGGAGAGGGGCATCATCCCCAACAAGAACAGGTACTGAGTAATCTAGAGTGAAAGGATGCAGCAATCGTAGTGAATTGTATTATAATAAATTCAGACATAATAATACTTTCAGGTAGAAGAGATCACATGTACCATACCACACCATACCATGCTTTATAACCAGTTAGATGGGTGGTGTTTTATTTCACATGTTTGATACAAATCAGATATGGACCCTCGTGTTGTTTTCTGTCCTCCAGAGCGGAGCAGCTCTCCAGTGTGCAGTACACACTTCCTAAGACAGCAGGAGGGGACAGGGCAGACTTCTGGAGATTCCGCGGCCTAAGGAGCTCTAAGAGGAACCTGAGGAAAAGTAGAGAGGATCTCTCTGCTCAGCCGGTCCAGACGAAATTCCCCGCCTATGAGAGAGTAGTGCTCAGAGAAGGTGAGGACTTGTTCTGTCTATGACTGCTTTATTACTCGCTGTGTTTTGCAGAATATTGATTTATCCTGCAGTGTATCTGCCTGTCTTTGTTCATTTTGTCTGTTTTGTGTCTGTGTTTTGATGTTTGTTTTTTTTGCACTGAGCTGCTTTGTTCTTATTCCTACATGATTAGCTGGTTTCCTGAGACCTGTAGTAGTGTTTGGTCCCATTGCTGATGTTGCCAGAGAGAAACTTTCAAGGGAGGAACCAGACGTCTTTGAGCTTGCCAGTGAGCATGGTTTACATTTTACAATGTTATTATAATACCCTTGGAACAACAGTCAGCAATATGCATGTATAGTGTAAATCAAGTGTACAGTATAAGCGCAGTTGCTTTACACACCTCATGAATTGTTTTTTTTTCATGGCATAACACTGTGTCTTGTCTTCAGAGAGTGAGCCCAGAGATGCAGGCACAGACCAGCGCAGTTCTGGAATCATCCGTCTCCATACCATTAAACAGATTATCGATAGAGTGAGTATCTGAGTGCTTACCGCAGCATATAACACTTTGCTGCATATTAACTCTGCAGTCTGGTTCTTTGCTGATCCTATACTAAATTTCCCGCTTGGGCTGTCTCCCCTCTGGTAGGATAAGCATGCAGTGTTGGACATCACCCCTAATGCTGTGGATCGTCTGAACTATGCCCAGTGGTACCCCATTGTGGTATTTCTGAACCCAGACAGCAAACAGGGTGTGAAGAACATGAGGACCAGGCTGTGTCCTGAGTCCAGAAAGAGTGCAAGGAAACTGTATGAGCGTGCCCTCAAACTGAGGAAGAACAACCACCATCTCTTCACCAGTATGTACACAGACTGCAGTGTATATATAAATTACATAAGCACTTCATTTCTCCTTAGCCTCTGAAAGAAGATTCCAACAAGTGTCAAATGCTGGCTTTAACGCATGATTATTTATTTTAGCAATGATGCAATTAAGATTGATGGCACACAGTTGATTTCTCTCTGTCTCTCACTCTCTCTCTCTCTAATTAGCCACCATTAATTTGAACAACATGAATGATGGGTGGTATGGAGCTCTGAAAGAGACCATCCAGCAACAGCAGAACCAGCTGGTCTGGGTATCTGAGGGCAAGGTAGGCCAATCACCAATAGATGTTTTACTTCAGTGCTGTAATATAGCTATAATAATTCTTTTTTTCTGAATAGTCATACCTCAAAATGTCTTAAACGAATAAAAAAGAAGCCTAGTTTTAGTGGCTTGATTAAAAGTGGTGCATGAGTGCATAATCTGAGCACGTTTATTATTTACTCCTTCAGAGAGGTACACAGACACTTGTAATAATTGCATTAAACAGTGTTTTTTTTTTTTTTATAAAGCACTCACTGGATTGTTGGACAGGAGCAGAAATGACCTCAATAGCTGAGTGCAGATTAGTCTCGCTGTTCAGTTGTATTAACACCCTGAGCTGGTGCTTAAATAACGCTATTCTTTTAAAGAAATCTGAAACTGTGATTTGATTAGTAATTTCGTTTTATTTACTTATTCTATATAAGGTTTTCTACATTTCATCATAAAATTAATTTTATTTATTTATTTTCTATACATCTTTAGTTTAATTTGTAAAGTGCATAATAGTTATGTGGTCTCCTAAACATGACCATTTCCAGGCTGACGGAGCTCCAGAGGATGACTTGGATATCCATGACGACCGCTTGTCCTACCTCTCGGCGCCAGGCAGCGAGTACAGCATGTACAGCACCGACAGCCGCCACACGTCCGACTACGAGGACACGGACACTGAGGGAGGTGCCTATACAGACCAGGAGCTGGATGAGACCCTGAACGATGAGGTGGGTTTACCCAGTGAGCCTGCAATCACCCGCTCTTCAGAGCCTGTGCGAGAGGATCCACCCGTCATCCAAGACGTGCCAGCCTACCCCAGTTACCAGCATGCAGCTTCCCAACCTGAGCCCATGAACCGCATCGAGCCTGCTGGATTTAAGATTCCTGCTCCCCAGCAGGTATGGTACACAAATCATGCCAGTGTGCTCTGTGGTGAAGCTTCAGTTTATGAAGGTGTAATTATAATGCATGAAGCTGTTTTGTTGTCTGCGAAGGTTTTCCAGCATTCAGTGGTAGACAGTCAGTTCAGTTCTGAGCTAATACATGCACTTGGAATGTGAGATGTCACCGATATGTTGTACATTTACTTGCTCTTATTTTGGGATTTTTTTTTTGTGCAATATATTAAAGGCCCTATTCAGATGGCATTACTTTTACAAAGGGCACTTGGATAAATCCACCCTTTATAGGTGACTTTATTTTTAGCTATTTGAGTAGTTTTTTTTGGTTTTTTTTTTGTTTTTTTTTTAAAAGAAATAAAAGGTCTAATTTGCGTCAGACTCTTTAACATCTTTAGTCTTTTTTGCCTAGAGATTGTATTTAGAGATTTATTAAACACTTATGGCAGTTACCAAATGATGGATTTGATTTTGATTTAAATGGGTTTCTAAAGCCATAGTGATGCCCAACAGTGCAACAGTTTTATCATGAAAAGGACAAGAAAAGATCCTACTGCAGATATTACACTTACAAAGGAATGCCATCTGAAATAGAGATGGCTGTTTTTTTTTAATCGGTCTGTTTCTTCAGTGCTTTCTGTAAGGTTAAAGACTTTAATTCCTGTTGTTGATGAACTTGTGTGCAATAACTCTAACCATCATATTGATTCTTGGGCAGTACTGAGTGTGTTTGATTTAGCAGCCTGGAGGTGTCAAGCATTAATTACAGAGCTAGTGTAAAAAATACCCACAGAGCAGTTTGTGTGCTTATAGGAATGTGCTTTTGGTGGCGTGTGTCTATAACCTATGTGCCCCGTACTCTACAGCAGGCTGAGGCTGCTGTGGCCCTGCCTTCCTTCCCCCCTGCAGTGGCATCAGTGCCCCCTGCTGTTGAGCCTGCCGCACCACTAGCGGGTACGAAATCCAAGGAGCCAACTGGCACCGCTCAGGCCGACTCACTTAACCTTCCCGCCCCAGAACCCGAGTCCCAGCCCGAACCTGAGCTCGCTCAGGCCCCAACACACGACCCCCACCAGTCGCTCGCACCCAGCCCACATCCAAAGGTACCACCAGTAGCATCACCATGAGCTGGACCCGGGCACAGCCCGCTTAAGCCTGGTTCAGCCCCGCTCGCTCACTCTTTTCAAGCTGCCTGTTTCTTGCACAATGCTATTTCCTTCCACTCTGCTGTTTGCATGTGTACTGTGCCCACCCATGTCTGTGCTGTGTGTGCCTCTGCCACCTCAAGAGTATGGGTGACTGGTACACATGCACCTGATGTGTGAGGGAAAAGGAAGAAGGCCTGTTACATCTGTGTGACTTTAGGAAAGAGGCCTCTCACTATTAGTATCTTCACTCTCACCTCTCCTACCTCTTGCATGGCTCCTACTGTTGAGATTTCTTTTAGCTTGTTCTGTCTGTAGAAGTAGTGTTTAAGAGAAGTAGCACACATTTTGTCATAGAAGTAGAAGCTGCACCGAGCACTGTAGATGTAGTGGAGTAAGGAATTGCAAATGGAACATTATCTGATTTGCAAGAATGGTTGTGTGTAGCTGCATGTCAGTCTAACCTGCAGACAGTATTCATAACCATATTAAATGAATTCATGTGATCTGTTATAGACAACATCATCTTAACTGTTGTAATGTATAAAAAAAAGAGAGAGATTAAGTAGCAAATGCATTTATCGTTGCACTCTAAATGCATAATTAAAAGCATTTCTTACAATTTTACTGTCTTCAGGCTACAGAACGTTTGAAAGTAGCTTTTCAGGCATGAATAAGCAATTAATGTTCCCCTAAATTTGTTCAAGCTGATGAAGTCTTCCAGTTGAATACATAATATTCTTTTGGCTGTCATTACTGAAAGGCTTCTTATCAAATTGTATAGGTATGTAGACCTGGATATGTTACACTGAGATAATCTGCCTGTCAACTGCATAATTACCACAATGTGTATAAGCTGTTTTTTCTGCAAAAGGATATGTGCGAGTTTGATGATTGATCTGTTTTGACAGAGCATTATGGTGATTTTGAACAGTTTGTGCTGTTTTGTTTTTTNTTTTTTTTTTTCCTAATAAGATTTATTTCTCTTCTTGTATATTGGGTCAAGTTCCAGATCAGATTAAAGGCATTAGATCTCTTAGGTACTTATTTTGTCTGTGTTTGCTGTTGTGTTCCCAGCAGATGTATAAGAAGGATCTGTACAGTGTGGATGAGCCTGTGCGAGTAAATCACATGATGAAGCCCCAGCAGCCACAATCTTTAGCTCCCCCATCCTCTCTGTCCTACAGCCACCAGCCTGTGTACCAGGACAAACAGCCATATCGCGAGTACGACCACCCGCCTTACGGCTATGACGGTGGCGGCTACGCACAACCAAAGCCTCACAACTACAACGCGCATCTGCACTATGACAACCGCGTGCCTCATTATGACGACCAGTGGCCCCAGTATGACCAGCAGTCCTCGCCCCAGCCTCCTCCTCCTCCAGCTGGGTCAGGCTATCCTCAGGGCCACCAGCCTCCCACTCTGAGCTACGAGGCCCGCTCCCCCTATGAGGATGGGCCCACACGGGACTATAGCCCTCCTCAGCCTCGCTATGATGAGCCCCCTGTGGCGTATGATAACCGACCACCACGGCATGGAAAACCAGGGCCTGTTCGTTATGAGGAACCTCCTCCTCCTCCTCCTCCTCCGGTTGTGTATGATGCCCGCTCTCCTTATGAACCAGAAACCCATGGCTTCCCCATCAATAACCCCCGCTCCCCTGATCCTCCCAAGCAGTATTATGGAGACGCTTCTCTGAGACCCACATATAACCCCGGGCTACCAAACCGTGGCTACAAACCAGGACAACATGAACCTTTGAATTCTGATCCTCCAGTTCCTCCTCCTAAACCTGAAGTTGTACTGTCCCCAGGAGAGCCAATACACTCTGCAGCTCCTAAACCATTGCCTCCTCCACCCAGAGAAGATCCAGAGGAGGAGGATCCTGCCATGAAACCCCAGTCTGTTCTCAACAGGGTCAAGATGTTTGAGAACAAGCGATCTGTGAGTGTAGACCGAGCCAAGGAGGTTGGAGATGTGCCAGGCATCAGGGTATGTCTTTTTTTGAGCTGTTTGAGTTATACGTCTCATAATTTGGTGTAGTGATGAATTATTTTTAAATCCGTGTCATTTTCTGATGTAGCCCACAGATTTCCCCAAACCTGTGACTGCCCCTGGCCCGGTGTCCAAGGCTAACTCTCTCAACAATCTAGAACAGGAGAAACCTGCATATAGGTAACCAAAACGAGCTGTTTTGCATGTCAACATGTGTTGTGATGATTATCCTCTATGTCAGAAAGGTGGCTTTCAGATGGCTGTGTGGTTATTAACAGGTTTATACGATGCACTCTGCTTAAGTGTTTTAGGTTTTACCTAATGCATGAGATGCCAGAAAATTTGTCTTCATGTGTCCATTTTAATTTTCACTCATCTTGCCTCTCTAAATAGGGCTCCGGAGCCACAGAAACCCCAGTCTCGGTTAGGAGACGACGTGGTTCGTGCCAACCACTACGACCCTGATGAAGATGAGGAGTACTACAGGAAACAGCTGTCCTACTTTGACCGCCGCAGCTTTGACAACAAGCCTGTGACTCAGCCTGTAGTCGGTCGCTTCCATGATTTGGCTAAACCTGCACAGCCTCAGCTAGGATACCTTTATAACAGGTATAGACCATAACAAAGGTGTATTACACTTGAGAAATTTGAATGTAGGGGTATGATGGTATACTAGGATGGCAGTATAGCAGGATAAGAAAATAGAATACAGAATATGTGACAGGATGACTTGCGGTTTTCAGGCAAAACTATTTCCAGTTTCTGAGCTGGTCGAGATTATGATGGGTTTAGGTTGGCATTCTTGCGACATGACGTATAAACTGTGATATTAATTTTTTTATTCAGTAATATGAATAATTTGAATTTTTAATACAGTCTGATTTATTCTTGAATGTGCATCTGTATTAACTATATGTTTGAACAACCGTGCTATTCAGGACGGAGTCAGGGGAGAAAGTGAGCCCTGTAGATAAGAGATATGAGCCGGTCCCCCAGGTTAACCCAACACCAGCTCCTTATGGTCAGCCAGGCCCTGCTGTCCCACCCACGTCTCTGCCCAAACTGAGCAACGCAGAGGGTAAGAGTTTAAAGTCACACATTGAACATCTTTCTTAAGCAGTGTAGTGTTCACACTGGAAGTGTAACGTAATGCCACTATCTGTATCTTTATCTGTATTTTCTGTATGTTTCCATTCAAATTGCTTATTTGTATTCGGTTACTTCCCTAGTTCACACAGGTGCAGTGTAATAATGCAAAACCTTTTGTTTAGCCCAGATCACATGATGACTTTTCCAGTGCAGCTTTAATAAATGACAGTTGTTTCTCTCTCATAATTCACAGTGAACTCTGTCCCAGATCCCCACAGTTCCCCCAAAGGCAAACCCGATTTGTCTAGTCTACGCCCTCCTACCCGGGATGACCCAGTCCAAGGCAACTACCTTCCCCAAAAGTCTCCAGTTAACGGCACCGACATCCCACCCAAGACTCTCGGTGTCCCTGCTCACGCCAGTTACAACCGCTATGTTCCAAAGCCTTACACGAGCACTGCACGGCCGTTTGAGCGCAAGTTTGAGAGCCCTAAATTCAACCACAACCTTTTGCCCAATGACACCCAGGCCAAGCCAGTCGTGGTGAACAATAACCCCAAACCTCACCTCTCACCTCAACCTCTGGACACAGATAGTGGAGTGGATACATTCACTCGCACTATGGACAACAGGCCCAAATATCAGCACAACAATGTCAATGCTATCCCCAAAGCTATTCCTGTCAGGTAAAATGTCTCACCATATGCTCCTCATTGCCAGTGTCCCTAACTTCTCTGCACTGGCCCCTTTATCACTTTCAGCATAGAGTAAATGATCCCTTTCTCTTTCAGCCCCAATGCACTGGATGATGATGATGATGATGAAGGACATACTGTGGTTGCCACGGCACGGGGCATCTTTAATTGTAACGGCGGGGTATTGAGCTCAATCGAGACGGGTGTAAGTATTATCATCCCCCAGGGAGCCATTCCTGAAAGCGTGGAGCAGGAGATCTACTTTAAAGTGTGCAGAGACAACAGCATCCTGCCTCCACTGGACAAGGAGAAAGGTTTGTATCACTGGGTAGTGGAGACATGACAAACTGTATCTCATTCTACTTTAGTCGTTCTTGATATCCTGTTAAATAATTAATGGTGATGTGTTTAAAATAGAAGAACAAACCGATTCTGGTGCACTTTGCTATTATAATGCCTCTGGAAAACATCGGACATTTTCAAGCCTCACTCACTTGAGTGTGTTCATGCAGGTGAAACTCTGCTCAGCCCCCTGGTCATGTGTGGGCCTCATGGTCTGAAGTTCCTGAAGCCGGTGGAGCTGCGCCTGCCACACTGTGCGTCTATGACCCCTGATGGTTGGTCTTTTGCTCTAAAATCCTCCGACTCCTCGTCGGGTACGCTGTCCTTTCTCTGTCCTTCTGGAATTCTTTGGGTCTTGTGATTGGTGATCATTAGGGATGTATAAACCTACTAGCGTATACGTATCAGACTGACGGTGATCTAAAGTGTTGGATCTGTAATCAGCCAGACACAGTTTCCGGTGTGGTGATGGAGGTGCTTTAATTTGCAGTATTGCGCTAGCTTGCTATCTGGGTTATGTAGGTAATGTTTAACTGTAGCCAGGAGAACCTGTTGATGTAGCAGCAGCTACAGAGTCACCTAAATAGCTCTGAAAGTGTGTTCACGCTTGCCTTTTTCTTTTTTTTTTTAAATCTACATTTCACGTGTAATCCTATGGGAAGCAGCTAGGAGGGTGAAAGGTGCTGCTGCCAGAAGCACAGTGCAGTGCTTATAAAGATGAAAAAAACTTAACTTTATAGAAAGGCAGAGTGTGATGTAAAATGCTTTTTACCTCCCAGTTAGATCCCAATTTGGCAGGCAAGTGAGGAAAACCCAACATGGAAAACGGACATTAGACTAGTTAGTGAGTGAATATAAGGAAATTTGCACATTGAATTGAAAATATTTCATTGCCAATATTTCTATGAATTACAACTAAAATAAGAACTTGGTTATTTTTGGGATATTCGTTGGTATGTGATGTAACGTGCCTTTTTTTTTTAACTATGGCTGCATACAATCAAAGAGCTTATCTTCTTTTAATATTTATTTATGCTTAACTGGTGTACTCCACTTAAAGGCATCTTTTTGCTACACTAACTAACTTGTATATTAGCATGCTAACTATAGTGTCTATGATGATTTAGAATTATTATTTATTTTATTTCAATCTGGCATACAAGATGGTTGTGTGATTACATTTGAGTGAGCAGCGTAGTTAACCACATGAGGGAATGGAACAGTATGTGTAACGTTATGATGTACCAGCTCGGAGGACCACCGCAGTCATGTGAATCATGTGATGCTGACTGACTCAACACTGTGTGCATGTTAAAGCACTCTGCCATCATGCTTGTGATGTTTTGCATAGCTTAGTAACAAAGACTTTGAGACAGCAGACTTGGTTTTGGAGATCAGTTGAAGTGCAGTGCATTCATATGAGTGCTGTATGGAATTTTTATTATTATTATTATTATTATTAAAGAAGGTTGATACATCCCTGGTGGATAGGGTACTGAATCAGCTTGGGTGTCAACTTGGCTATCATTCCATTTCTGTTTCCATTCCAGTTTAACTCTTCTGCTCTTCCATATGATGCTTGCAGTGAAATGTTGAAAAAAGAAATGTTTAAGCTGTATCATCATAAAAACCCTGTTGTTGCAAATTGATTTACACATTGAGAGCTTTAAAATTTATTTTTTAAAAAGTGTGAAAATATTCAACAGAGGGGGAAAAACCCATAAAAACATTATTTTACCATTTATAACACTGGAGTGTTCTTCCAATATTTAATCATTTAATGGGTTTCAAACATTTTGCAGCCAAGGACCCATTTAACTGTTAAAATAGTTGCACAGAACCCTCAGTGCAGACTTATTTCATGAACATGATCCATATATTCAGATATTAGGCTCATTATTTAAATGTACTTTATAATATTCTTTTACTGGAGCTATAAATATTTTACTAGAAGTTGGATTTTTTTTGGATTAAACCCATTCAGTTCAAAATTACCATTCAGTCTACACCGCCTGGCTAAAAAAAAAAAAGAGTCGCTGTTTAGAGTTTAATAGGCAAATACATACGAGTCTATGAATGGATGATTATTAGAGTGAGTATAATGTTTCTAGCGTGTTATATGTTTGGCAACAGTTCTTTTAATCTTAACAGATGAAGTGTGTAGCTCTTTAGTTCTTTAATAACCATGTAGAAAGACGTATAATGGCCATATTCCAGGACGACACTGCCAAGATTCATCAGGGTTAAAATGGATGGAAATAACATCACAAGAGGTGCATCAGTTTTTGGTCAAGATCTTGTATTTACAATGAAAGAGGTGAGCGCTCTGTAAAGTCTCCTCCAGCACATCCCAAAGCCTTTCACTGAGGCTAAGGTCAGGACTCAGAGGTGCTAATTCGTCTGTGAAAAAGATTCTTCATGCTCTCTGAACCATTCTTTCACAATTTTAACCCTGATGAATCTTGGCAGTGTCGTCCTGGAATATGG
>CM074953.1:14681074-14710613 GCA_037577455.1 Pangasius macronema | reverse complement strand
AGAGTGATTATAATGTTTCTAGCATGTTATATGTTTGGTAACAGTTCTTTTAATCTTAAAATATGAAGTGTGTAGCTTTTCAGTTCTTTAATAACCATGTAGAAAGACGTATCATGGCCATATTCCAGGCCAACACTGCCAAGATTCATCAGGGTTAAAATGGATGGAAATAACATCACAAGCAGCGCATCAGTTTTTGGTCAAGATCTTGTATTTACAATGAAAGAGGTGCGCAGTCTCCTCCAGCACATCCCAAAGACTTTCACTGAGGTTAAGGTCAGGACTCAGAGGTGCTAATTCATATGTGAAAAAGATTCTTTATGCTCTCTGAACCATTCTTTCACAATTTTAACCCTGATGAATCTTGGCAGTGTCCTGGAATATGGCCATGAGACGTCTTTCTACATGGTTAGTAAAGAACTAAAGAGCTACACACTTCATCTTTTAAGATTAAAAGAACTGTTACCAAACATATAACACGCTAGAAACATTATACTCACTCTAATAATCATCCATTCATAGACTCTTATGTATCTGCTTATTAAACTCTAAACAGTGACTCTCTTTTTGGCCGGGGAGTGTATAATCCCAATAATAAGTATAATACCAGTATGTACTAATGCATTAAAAAAATGGTAGGTTTCTGCTACTGTAACAAAATAAATAAATCACAGACCCCCTGGTTTCACTGCATGGACTCCTGCAGGTTCCCAGCCCTGACTCTGAGAGCCTTGGGTTTAAACATTAAACACACAGTGACGCTGCGTCACCTGTCTAAGAGAAACAAATGGGAGACTAAAGAGACGTCCACTGGGGTTTACGACCGTCTTATTTAGAGAGGCAGGGGACCCCAATTACCTGGTGGGCGCTAACTGTGTGTCTGTACTCATTGACCACTTCTGAAGAGGGCGACAGCTGGTCTGTTACTGAAAGGCAAAGTGTCGTTGGAGAACATGATGAAGCCCTTCCTCTCCCCTCCCCCTTCTCTGCTCCCTTCTACAATGGAGTCATTCTTTTCTCGTTTTGTGGACAGTTGCAAGACAGAGTTTATTTGCTTGGAGGACAAGGAGAGCACCTCCTCCTGGTGCTGAATCCCCACAAAACTCATTCTTATTGTTCTTGTTTTGGTGCTTGAACGCTTGCCAAATATGAAATGGATGGAATAAAAGTGTATTAAATGAAGAATGCATGACCAGTACCACGGACAGACTGAAATAATCCCATTTGACATTTGTCTCTAAATTGTTATTTTAAAAAAAAAACAAAAACAAACAAAAAAAAAATAGAAAAGACAATTTAAATGAAGGAAGAAAATAAATAATTTGTTTTAAATATTGCAGTTCTGCATCTATGCTCACAAACAAAAAAGAGTAATGCGTACCTTTTCTGTTTGTGGTGTCTGTGGTCATGCGTGTTGTGCTTTTGTGGGTGTACGCGAGGACCGCTGTGGATCTGCAGAATTCTGAGCCTATTTTCTGGGGACTTGAATGAAGGACACTCAAATGTTCTGAAGACGTGTTTCTGAAGGATTCGAACTTTTCTGCGTATTGCTGACGAACTTCCTTCACGGGCTTAAAACGGACAGTACATTTTGAACAGACCTTTTCTAGTGATGTTTTACCATAGATGAACACTGGCAAAGCTCCTGCTGTCTAGAGATCTATGCATGTGCTCCGACTCAGGTCCAGACACCTGCTACTACGTTCAGAACACCAACTTCCCCATCTTTACACTGCGAGCAGTGATGCCTTACCTGCATATTAACATTAATTTAACAAAACCACATGCAAACTTTTAAGTTGTTGAGTGAAATGATAAAGAATATTTAAATCCTCTCACCATTTGAAGCCCATCACGTTAGTGGATTGGATTTAGCACACCAGTTATTGAGGCTAATGAACAGGTATGCTTTATTTTACTGCTATGCATATGAAGTCAAAAGATACACAAAACACTAGGATATGTTTAAATTATAGCTGTATATACTGCTAGCACATGGCCTTGGTTCGCTGTAAATGAACTTTTGTACATTTTTGTTATTTTGTATAAAAAAATTAATAAGGGGAAAACAATTCTTTAAAAAAAGAAAAAGAAAAAAAAAACACTACATTGGTTATGTTTGTATTACACTAATACCCCTGAGCCTTGGAACTAAACTTAGCAGTAATGGAAAAGAAGAAGAAAAAAACTAAAAAAAAAAAAAAATCCTTTTCTACCATCATATACATAAATCTCTACTCAATGGCATTTTTAAAAGTAAGAACACAAAACATTTTTATTCTTATTTACAGACTAGGAAAGTGCTCGGTTTCAATAATTTAATGACTCTGTACTTAAGAAGGGGCCGCTGTGGGGAGTGGTCCTGTACTTTGTGATACTGGATGCTGTATTCTGTGCCCTGAAATGTATTTTTCTACTAGTAAACAATTTAATAAGGCACATCAGTACTCTTTTCTTTTGATATAAAGCAGCTTCTACCCAATCTGAGTTTCTTTTCTTTATGAGGCTGACATTTTTGTTTTCAGGTTTGTTTTTTTTAAATATTTTTTTTTGCTGCACATTTCTAAATATACCACTGTATTAAATAAATTCATTTTTAAAGTAATGTCGCATGCTTCTAGTGTCAGCATTGTGAGTAACTGTAGAACAATTAGTGTGTATCCAGTGTGAAAAGGGTCCAAAGGTTGGCTTGATGCTATCTCATGGGGTAATGACCCTTAGCAGTGGACCAAAAGCTCCAATAAAGCTGACGCGTAGAGTCAGAAACGAGCTGCAGTAGAAAGTCTGTAGGCTTCATTCCCCAAGTCGCCCTTTGTCCTACTTACACTGGCTCCGTGGTTATTACAGCTGTGAGCTGAGGGGGGGAAATCTTTAGGATGTGGACTTTTCTCATGGCAACACACACGGACCACTGAATGAAATTTAAACCGCCTTTGAATTATAAGTAATAAACGTACTTATCAAACAATGTACATTATTCAAACAAACATGCTACATTTTATTAATCATTGTCACAGCATAAAAGTTTGTTTACTGAATCAGTCAATGGATATTAAAAACTGACAAAAGATGAACTCGGGCTCCTCCCTGAGATTAGTCTGCAACTAGTTTACCATTAGCTACTGTTTTTCACAAGGCCACACACAACAACCTCTCGTTTTTAAAGTGTACTCATATCTTTACATTTCCAGACTTACAGTTTAATGTCTCCTGCAATCACTGAATTATAAATTTCCTGAGTGAGAGCAACGTATTTCTTTTCAACTAGATCAAGGAAGTAGAGCGGGTCGCAAATGAGCGCTGGATCAAAGCCCTCCTCCACCAGCTTCACCTTTTTCATCTTGAAGGTTCCTGTGAGTTCCAAAGCACTCTGAAAGAGAAATGTGTTTTGATGAAAAACTTGAGCTTGATACAACGAAAGACTGAAAGACTGCAGTCAGCAGTGCTGGGTTAGAAACATGGCTCACCTGAATGCGGATGAAACGGGGTCTAGCATAAACTGGTAAGTAGTTAGCTACAACACTGCATGCGTCAGTGCCATCAAACTCCTTCCCTTCTTTCAACACAATAGCCGCCATTCCGATCCTGCCTTCATGCCCTTCAGACGGAATTAAAAAATAATTCAATTATCCAGCGTTAAAATGAACATAGAGCTGAACAGGTGAGGGTCACAGTCTTCTACTCACCAGAGCAGAACCTTAAATGCCCCAAATTACCCTCGATATTGCATAATTCACATACACGCCACTGTTGATTCTACCTTTGATCATGACGCCATAGACGTTTGCTTCCTCAATGCAGTCCACCATAGTCAGAATATCTGATACTTCAGTCGTGGCTACGTTTTCACCTTTCCATCTGTACATCACACCAAACTTAATCAGCTCGACATGCTTCAGATTAATATGATTATTACACATTTTTGCAATGATATGAATCTTTACCAAAGAGTGTGCACCACTGACAGTTAATATTATGTAGCACAGTTTTTTTTCCTTTATAAACCAAACTGGTGCTAGTTTACCTGAAAGTGTCTCCAACCCGATCCTGAAAGTAGACGAAGTTCTCATGGTCGATTTTCAGCAAGTCGCCGCTGTTGAAATAGAGATCGCCTTTAACAAACACATCTCGGAGTCTTTTCTTTTCTGTCTGCTGCTTGTTTCCAGCGTAACCAATAAATGGAGACTTAAGGCACTAAAAGGGTTGGTCGTCAGGTCCGAGTGGACGTTCTAGTAAATAGTAAGTACAATTATGTCCTACGTACTCCTAGGGTATGCTGTTGAGGATAAATGAATGCATTCACATGTACAGGGGATGAAATCTTTGCTAGTGAGTTGAGCAGGACAACTGACTGGACCTCGACGACCGTGTGTTTTAGGCAGACGTAAGGAGTGTCCGAGGAGAAAGAGCTACAGCTTGAAGATCAGGGTGTGGGGGAAATATTTCTAGCAGATAGCGTTTGAAATGAGCTTATTCAGAATGTTCTTCAATATGCTTTTTTTAAAATGGTCTTGGACTTAAATAGTCTTACCTTGTGGAGGAAGTTCACACGGCCTACCACTCCAACCTTTGTGGTGTAGTTAACAAACCCGATGTTTCCCTCTGTGGCAGCATAGAGCTCCCTGATGTAAATATTCCCAAAGCGGTTCAAAAATTCATTCCACACGTCAGTTCGTACACCGTTCCCTATAGCGATCTTCACTTTGTGGTCTCGGTCATTATCTCTCTGTAGGAAATATTGCACATGGACATTAAAAGCTAACAAAAAGGTCATGTTTTGAATATACAGTTTTTAAATCATACCTCAGCATACTGTGTATGTATGTAATATAATACAATAATTTAGCTGAACAGAAACCCAAACATGAATACGTGCAGCGGCTCCTCTCGTATATCAGTAAATAAATAGTGTACTATATTACACAGACACAGAATACTGACCTTTGGTGTATTGCAGAGGTAACGCATTGTTTCTCCAATGTACTGCATCACTGTAACTTTATACTTCCTGCAGTCGTCCCAGAACTGAGAGGCAGAAAATTTCCTCCGCAGAACTAAAGTATTCCCTAAAACCAGGACAGGAAATGCAAACAACACACAAGATACAGGGTCATACTTTAATGAAGGAAGGAGTAATTCAGGATGAGTGTGCTGTTAGGGAAATAATCAACAATGGGGTGGTTTAATGAAGCCTGACGTGAAATGGAGTTCATTCATTTCCGATAACAGCATGTTCTGAAGTGTTATGTTATTCTTATACCAGCAATCTGACAATCATTACAATATTTTATTTATTAATAAACCACACATTGTACCACTTTCTCCATTTAAAGCAGATTTAAAGATATGGGACGTCCACAAAGCAAGATCCTGTTATTACTTACATTAACACGAGATTTATCAACAAAGGAGTAGTCGGAAGGAAAGAAAGGAGAGAGTAATTCAATTATTCTGGTTTTTTTATTTATAATAAAACAATCACAGCGTATCATGTTACAGAAACCACAACCCTTTTCCATGTTGGGAAACTTAAAGGGGCAGCAAATTACTGACACTGGAGACTCCTTCCTTAAATGTTAAACAAATATCTCCTCACAGAATACACCATATCAACAGTTCAATAACAACACTTTTATCTGTTTATTATTAGACCTAGATCATGTGGAGTCAGACGCTATGTTCGACGTCAGACTCAACAACGACAAATTTGTCGCATCTTACTTGTGTAAGTACATTTGGACTCTATTGAGCTACAATGCTGAAGATGAATCTGCACCGTCTTACCAAACAGGTGTGAGAATTGTGGTATACGTGGTGGGATAAACGATATTTATTTGTTTATTATATTATAGTATTAAAAATATTCTAACATATAATATTCTCATGAACTAAATCAATGAAACAGGAAATAAAGATGAGGCAGCATGCAGTAGAAAAGCGTACCTCTCTCAATACAGCCGGCGAATCCTATGAGGAAGCCGGCGCTGTGGTACAGAGGCAGGTTGAGGTAAAACACGTCTTCAGACGTGACCCCAGAAACAGTCTGGAGGAATGAAGCACCCCAAACTCTCTCAACTCAGTGGTGCCGACGAAATCCGTCTGGATTCGGGTCTCGTTCTGTTTAGGTTGTTAATTTATTTGTGTGTAATTGGTTCTAGCTTCATTTTCTGAGACTGAGTGTTCTGGTGAACACCATAGCATATGATTTCATGCGCATGAAGCCATGCAATGAGTCCTTGTGCCTGTGGTGGGGGTATTATCATCCGGGAAGAGAGCACTAACATCATCATAGAAATGTTTCATCAAAGGATAAAGGAGATCATATAGTGTAACTTTCTGAACTAAATGTCCCGGAGAAGGAAGAATTCCACTGTTCTCCTCGGTTTGGTACACGTTTACAGAGGGTTTCGTATTGTCAGCCACCAGTTTTCCTTTCTTTTGTCACCTGTCTGCATATAAACAAGAGCTAAGAATATTAGGAAATGCTTCTTCAATGTTTCATTAGGTTTGTTTGTGTTTAGAGTAAATCCACGGTTGTCTGAAAGCCTGTAACATCTGTAAAGTCGGTTACCGGTGGTTCCAGATGTGTAGATGTATAGTGCTGTGCTGTGGGCTTTAACATTAGCCCTGAGTGATGGACACAGCGCTTGGTCAGGCGCCTGTGAGATGGCCTGAGAGATGCCCTTAATGCCGTCTGCGCTGCATGCATCAGACAGCACATACACGCTGATGCTCTTCTCTTTCAAAGCAGGCAAAATGTCTTCAATGGCACCGCAGAGCTCTGCAGGGAAACACAACTCATCAGTTCATCTCTACCTCAGACGAGTGAATCTCAGGGTAACACACACATACATCTCCAGGGTGAATAATGAGATAGTCGCTAGCACTATAACAGAGCCAGGTTAACTACAGAAAAGCTGTTACAGCCTCATACTGTCAACTCCACAATTATTGGCACCCTGCGCGAAAATGGGCATGTAACCCGAAAACCTGAAGCAATGACTTCTTTTGAACTTGAACACTGTATAGTTTATTTTTAACTGGAGTTCTTAAGGAGTGCAGTGTTTTCTATAAAACCCTGATTCCAAAAATATCAGCCCCCACACTTTTCATATGTATAAGAGCACCTGCAGTGTTTAACAAGGTTGGAAAGTCTTGAAACTCTTGTCTATATTCTCTGATTCACGCATGTGGACTTGTCTCTTCAATTAAGACCACATGTTTTTAAAAGGCTTCCTATAGTCTCTGTTTTTGTAAACAAAATCAAGAACCTCAGAAAAACACAACTAGGCCTACATACAGACCCAGTAATAGATGTTGAAAGTCATGGCCAAGCCTGAACCTCGTGGCAGAGTTATCTAACTTTTGGCATAAACTGTTTGTCATTTTTATTCCTGTGACAGGATAACAAAAGGATTTTGTCACAATTTGGTCACAGGCAACAATTTCTGGTGACTAAGGTCAATTTTAAAAAATAAATAAAAATTTGTATAAAAGGTGTAATTGTAAACAGAAAAAATATTCATTAAAAATGGTTGAACATACCCTTCCTCAAAACCATCTCCTTTCCACTCATCAAAACCTCACCTCGACAAACTCACCTTATAAATCTTCTTTCTGTATTATGTAACCATTTTCTTGCCCATTCTTTGGAAAGGAGGCCAGTAATTGTGGGGACAGCTGAGACTGACTCAGTGAACAGGTGAGAGAAACATGTTCTCAGCCAAAACTTTCAAAAAGCCTTTCACTGCTGAATCTAAATCAACATTCAGGATCATTATTCAAATGTTCGGACTATTTATTGGAGTCATGGAGCTTTTTATTCTCACAGTTTACACTAGGCCCAAGGTGAATTTACTCATAAGCCTACTTATTTTTCACTTACTCATTTCTGAATTCATTCAAGTGGCCAATAGTTAAAAGTTAAATAGGCTAGTAACTATAAGATCTCCCAAATCAGCACATTTTGACGTTGGTTGGCTGTGATTTCAAACACTGTACAAAAACTAAAACAAACATTTTTTTTTCCAGTTGGAGAGCCAGTGTGTATTGCCACATTCAGTTTCACATTTCAGTGGATGAGACTTTTACCTTCGCTCACTATCAGCACGTTTGCACCGCAGCAGGAGAAGCAGTGCAGGAGAGACCTGGACCTGATGTTAAAGTTGAGTAAAGCAGAGGCGCAGCCGAGTTTAGCCAGACCGAGCCAAATCCACATAAAACAAGGCTCATTGCCGATGAACAAGGCCACAGTGTCTCCCTCCTTCAGTCCAGCCACCTTCTGCAAAGCATGAGCCACTTTATTACTCTCTCTATCCACGTCTGAGTACGAGTACGTGTCTCCCATGAAGTGGATGAAGGGTTTGTGTGGATGTTTCCTCACGGCATCCAGAAAACAGTCGAGAATGCTGTAAAAGCGAGCTCTCCTCTTGTAGCGCTCCAGGCGCAGTCCGAGGCGCGCAGCGTTCAGTATGTAGGCGCAGTCCTGCAGTAAGTACGGACACAGTGTCCTGAGCAGAACGGGCAGCACACACAGCCCAGCCACAAGTAAAGTCAAGCACACGTACACGGCCATGCCAGCAGAGCCGCGGCTCACACAAAGCCTGCTCCAGAAAAGAAAAGTGCAGCCAAAAGCAAACGCTCTCAGATATGCGCCACACAAACGGCTGTAAGCAATCCTTTCTACGAGTTCGCTTCAGGGGTTGCCAGATGACAAGTCAAATCCACTTGGAAGAGGAATTAGTTTGCAAATTTCTGTTACACGTGCAGGAGGAGTCTAAACTTCTGCACTGAGAATCCTGAGCAAGTGAAGATCAGTCACACTAAAGTTCAGGCTTTTTTTCCCTGGCAGATCTGCTTTATGTGAAGGGCTCTACTTTTTTCTGCTGACTGGCTGTATTCTCCCAACATTTCATAAAATTCATAAATGATATAGGTTAGGAAAACCTGAAATTTTAAGAAATTACACTAAACTGTTGTGAAAGGAAGAGCCAAACACATACAAGAGATTAAAAAAAAGTAGTGGTACAACAAGACTATACCTTCATATTTTAGAATTGTTTTTATGTTTTAGAAAATATTAAGACGTTCTTGGGTGCAATAATGAAACTAACTGAGAATCGTATTAGGTGATAAGGAATTAATAGACCATTCTTAGATAATACAGTATTATGCACTTAAAGACTGCACTGTAAGAGAAACTGACTCTTCAAATTGCTATTTTTTTTTTTGTAAGATAACTAAAATTAAAGTATGCTGCAAAATACTGTTCTTTACCCCACTAACAGATTTGAGGGGAACAAATACTTTCCTCATAATCAGGAGACATGGCTAGTCTTAATTATGCATTTATATCGAATTATTTCAAATACTGTTATGGTAGCCAATGTGGTACTGCAGCACATCACCCTGGAAGTCATACTGAAGAGCTACAAAGCTCCACGTCTCCTAGAGTGAAGAAATAAAATATTATTCCTGCTTTTGTACCTCTTAAATAAAATCATTTAAAGTTCATCAGGTTACTAACAAATAAAATACAATATTAAGTGTAGTACGGTCACAGGCATGTGGACCAGCACCCGGAAACATGCAGCAATGACACACACCAGCTTGTTGCTAAAAGTTTTACTTCATAATTATTAAAACACTTAAATTAAAACATTTAGCTGTTCAAAAAGCCGAGTGTTAGTCTTGTCTACCTAGTTTCGCTCTATTCTAGTCTAGGCCAGAAGTCAGAGACATGCAGCACAGCTGGATTTAATACTCTGCAGCTCTTTAGCTGTGCTCTTAACCATGTAATTTAATGATCTTGAATGTCCAGTTGTTGCTCATAGATGAACACTCACTTTGATGTAAACAAAGTAAACTACATGATCAGCTGAAATATCCTAAGATAAAGAGTATTTAGAAAACAGCTATTTACTCAGATTTAACAGTCTGCAGCTTCTTCTGGCACATGGCAACCACACTGTTCAGCTTAAACTTTGAGTGGGTGGAGTTAGTCGTGGAATTTACAGGGCTGTGCTATAGTCTAAATCAACTGCCACTGCACAGGATACTGTTATACATTCACTACGTCTCCTTAAGTCCAGTCAAACTGCAGTCAGCACAATGTGAGTAAGAAAACACTGACAAAGGGTCTAAAGTATAAATATTTTAATAGATTTAAAATAGCATGTTAAATGCAACCCACATGCTTTCAGACATATGACCAGCATTAAGGTTTTTGGAATAGCAGACATTAGTGAGGGGTTTAAACTTTAATTCCCAAAAGGCAGTACAAAAACAGTTTAACTAAGAAATCCTGACAATCACTTAACACATAAATATTCAGTCAAATCACAGTGCAACTGGCTAACAAACACTAAAATCTATTAGGACAGCACCATTTTATTTCTGAATCAGAGACACTGGGCTGTCAAACCCACTGTCCTGCTGACATAGTTTGAATTGTGAGAGTAAACTCTTAGGACATGCTTTAGGGATCACCTCATCCTCTGAGCCTGGGATTGGCTCCCTGCTCTTAGTGATTTTAATGCCTGCGTGCTTCTTAGCTTTCACCCCAGACGGCTTTTTGGCAATCTCTTTGTAAACAGTTAGATCGGAGTTATCACCTAGCGTGCTTCCAAAGTCCAGATCATCTACAGCAGGGCCAGTCAATGAGAATGAGTTCATTGGCCCTGGATATTTGCTGGAGTAGGAGGTTAGATGTATGTTGTTGGTAAAAGTGGATCCATTACTGGATAAACTCCAGTCACTCTGGCCATCATCTCTCACAGGCGCCTCTTCAATCAGGAAAGACTCAACAGCCACCTGAGGAGTGAAACGCTCACTGGCTTTTCCTGCTTCTGTCCCCATCAGGTACTCCTCCCTGCTATGCTTCCTCAACGTCACATTAACAGAGCCAACAGTACTAAAATGTGCACTAGATGAAGCAAAATCACAGAAGGATTTGGGATCACGAGAGTGGAGTGTCTGTGGGGTGGCAGGTTCTTTTACTTCAGGACAATCAGCAGCATTCGTCTTCACAGAATTAAAGTCGGGCGGAGAGGCCTTGCCTGCAGTTTTCATTTTGGCTGTTTGGGCTGCAGAGCTGGTCTCAGTGAGGACGTTCATCTGCTGCCGTTGCTCATTCCGGCAAACTTTATGGGACTTCGTTATGGCAGAATGGCTTTGGCTTGATGCAGCACACAACACTTTGGCAGGATGGTCAACTTTAGAGTTTTCCCTAGAGTTTGATGATGGTTCTGTGATAAACATTAAAATAAATGAGCTTTCTATTTAAATGCATTTTGATTACTACAACTCCCACTACTAAGATAAATAATAAACAGTAAACAAATATAAAATAGTAAACAACCTGTACCTTGTACGTCCTGATTTCTTTGAAATTTCTTTTTTGCTACAGGTGTCTCCAGCACTTTGGCCATGGCAGCCAGTTTACTGGCAGCATTGATGATTTTCTTCTCAGCACTGGGTTTTCAAGAGGCAGACAACCAAAATTTGATGAGGTGACAGTAAAAAGGATGTAAAAATTCTGATAGGAAGAATGGTCCATCACTGAAAAAAAAAAAACAAAAACAAAAGCAAAAAGCCAAGCAGCACAAAGGCTGAATGAAACTCTTACCCAGTGGCCTGGCCCCCCTCCTCTAGGAGCTCCTGCAGGCAGGTGAGGTAGTACCTGCGCATCCTGCGGGCCGTGTCCTGCCTCTCTCTCAGGACCTCGGCTCTGATCAGCTCGGCTGCTCGCTCTTTGCTCTCCTGCATGTAGCGCAGCATGTCACCTGCACAACACATCAGTGTTAACTACAGACACAATGCCAATCATGTTACACCAAACTTTAAAACAGGACTCCATAAACAGCAGTGTAAACTAACAGAAGATTGAGAGAAATACAGACCTCTTATTTTTTGCACAGCTTTCATATATTGTTCATTCATTTCTTCAAGGCCAGCATGAAGATTTTGTTGACTGACTGCACCACTGTAACAGATCATAATCCTAAAAATCAACCTTGCATGGACAACCAAATGCAGACAAATGTTTATATTTTATCAGGCAAAAACTTTTTAAAAAACAGTACAAACACTGACTCCTTGCATGCAGACAATTTGGCCTGCTCCACCACTTTTGCATGGGCTTCCTTCTCTTTTTGCAAAACTTCTTCATGCTCTTCTAAAATTATTTATATATATAAAAAACAAACAAACAAACAAAAAAAACATCAATTACAAATTAAATCACAGTAGATGTGATTTGTAACATGTACACATCTGTAAACAAGAGAAGGTGCCAATGAAGAATTTTGAGACTTCTGTCCATATTTGGGACATGTGAAAGCTAAAGCAGAGTACTAAGGACCTTTGAGTTTGTGCAACGTGCTCTTGTGCTCTCGGACTGTGTGCTGGAGCTGACGACAGGCCTTCTCCAGATGCCTATGAAGCTCCTGACTCTTCTTCTGGAGCCTGCCTATGGTGTCATTACAACCCTTGCTGCTACAGACACTTTCTTTCCGTTGGACCAATGAGCCTGCGAAGTACAACATGCACATGTCCATTCCACCTCAAAAAAAATTAATGACCTCAAAGAATAGGAGGAATTTTAGCAGTACGAGTGCACGTACTCCGTATATGATTGAGCTCCTTTTCATGTTGCTCTTGGGCTTCCTTCAGCACATGCCTCAACTTCTCCTCGCTGCTCTGTANAAGAAAATCATCGTCAGAACAGGAGAATACATTTGCATTCTAAGGGATACTCCAGCATTTTTCAACCTTAAACTCTGTTCACAATATTTACATGTGTATCTGTGCATATTGTAATTACAACAGACAAGAACTCTAACTTATGATATGCTACTATACAGAAAATCCATTTACCTGAAATCTGCTACGCAAACTGCTGAATTCAGTTTTGAATATATAATATGATCAAATCAAAGCTACAGTTATACAACGTTACTTATGCTTTCCTTAAGGTTTTGTTGTATCCATAATCAGAACAACACAACTACACTGGTAACATGCAGTATAACCACAATTTCCCTATTGACATAGTTCTATCCCTGAAAGGATGAATGACAAATTTAACATTTAATATGCAAAAATGTCTAACTGAAGAATTAATTAAAGCATTCCACACACGTTCCCACACGTTCTTCTACACATTTTTCAGCACAGGGAAATGTGATGAAATGATTGTTTACTGTAACTCATATGCTACAGATGTGGTAGATTTAGATTAGCTTGACATGTTTTCAAAGGAGATGGGCTGAAGAAGGATTGCTGTTATCCGTATATTGATTATTTTTGTGCTGGAGCAGCTACAAAACACTGAGCCAGATAACATGACAAACCTTCACCGACTCCTGTTTGGTGCTGGCTACAGCTTCGGCCAGCGCCTCCCTGCACATGTGCCTCAGTCTGGCTCTCACACCACCTTCCCTGCTACCTTGCATCTCAGCAACTTCTCTCCGCTCCTGGACCTCCTTCAGCACCTCCTTTAACTCGGCCAGCACCTCCTCCATCCATTGCTTTCGTTCCTCCCGTAACCTCAAAAACAGTGTGTTTTGTGAGTACTGGTGCAGTTTAGCAAAGTGTGTATATCTTTACATGATAGCAACACTACGCTTAGTTTAAAGTTCATCAGTCATAGTGGTGTTTGATCATTACTTGAGCTGTTGCTGACTCATCCACTCCTGCTCCTTGCTCCGCATGGCTTCCTGTAGATGTGCTTGCTCCTGTCTGAGAGTCTCCTCCCGAGTCTCTTCTACTTTTCTCTCCAGCTGTACCTGATGCTTTTCCTTTAGGCTCTCTTGGTCCCTCTGGAGTTGCATCTTAAGACATGAAACCTCTTCCTGTTTTTCGGTGTTCCACAAAGCTCTGGCTGCAGAGAGCTCAGCTTTGAGGAGCACCTTCTGCTCCTCACCGGAATGCTCCAGCTGCGTGTTCAAGCAGTTCACCTGCTCCTGAAGCTCCTGGTTTCTGCGCACATAGTCCTCTAGCTCCTTGCATTTTCTACTCATGGTCTGCTGCCATTTGTCGTCAGCTGCTTTTATTGCTGAGGACACCTGGATGATGCAGATATCAAGGGTCTTTATGTAAGCTAATAAATAGGGTTCTGCTTAAGTAACACTAATTTCTTTATTTTCAACTAACACTACCTTTCTAATTAATAATGTTAAAAATGAACAGTTTTTTTCAAGGCGATAATGATATATTTCTTAACATACAGAGAGACTGCAGCAACAGTGTACAACCAAGTGCTTCTTAATTTGCTTTTCCTTAAACTCTACACTCACCAAATTATAGTCTATATAATATAGACCTGTAGCTTTAATGATAGCCTGACATTCTTTTAATGTAGTTCTAGCTGATTTGCTGTTGGGATTGAATTTCAGCTTTTGTATGGTTTTAACGCCAGCCTACCTGCTCTTGAATGTGTTGCTGCTGTAGCGTCTCCCACTGGTCTTTCTCGGTCTGTAAACTGGCTTTGTACTCAGGGAGGGAGGACATCTCTTGTAGCCAGCGATTACGAGCCCTAGACACAGCCTTTTCAACCTGCAAGGAGCACAAAGGAGGAAGCAGTGTAATGAGATCCCGAGAGTCTGCACAAAAATGATGGGATTAGCTTGTGTTTTTGTGGTCATGGTGCAAGTGTAAAAATAAACCATTGGTGCATTTAATAAACTCACACTTAGAACATGCCAAACTGGGGCAAAGATTGTGTGTGTTTACTCACAGGTTTGAGCAGCGTAAACACATATCTCAGCAAATTCCTTGTCACTATGATGGCAACAGTTTTGTTGAGAGTGGTATTTAAGTAAGGAATACAATATGACAATGTGTGTGGTTATTAAAAATAAAAATCATCAACAGGGTGGTTGATTATGCTCCTCTAACAGCATGTTGCAAAATGTTTTATTTCTCTTATACCACAGCAATTTTCCAATTATTAAAACTGTTTAATTTATTAATGAACAGGTTGTATTTTTTAACCATTTATAGTTACATTTAATGTTGTAGAATGTCCATGTTTCAGGTTAGTTCCTGTTATCACTTGCATCATAGTCGTTGTCTCATCAGCCTACTTTTTCCTCAGCTTGTCATGTTACTGAGAATTTGTAAAGTGCAAGTGTCTTTGCCATGAAGACATTACCTGTGCTGGAAAACTTAAAGGAACAGCTTTATCTCTGATTGTTTCTAAGTACTGGCATTGAAGACTCCGTCCATAAATGTTAAAATTAAATATAAACACAATATCAAAGATTATAGATTGTTCATTATACTTTTTTTCAAAATAATACATTAAAAATCTGTTCATTATTAGGCCTAGATTATGTCTGCCATACAATTTAATGACCAGTTAGATTCAAGGTTGTATTAGCTCTGTTAGACATATGTTGGTTCTATTAGTCAGCAGGCACAACAGAGGCATTTAATCTTATTTATAACAGATAGCACAATTTTGATAGCTATATTTAGTTAATAGTTTGAAGAGTTGAAAGAGGTACATAGGCTTATTATTCATAAGCTGGTGTTATACCAGCAACTGACAATTTTGCCTGACCCAGAATAGAGCCCTAAGTACAGATATGAATGCTGGGTGAAACAGACCTTCAATGTCATATCCTGTACATGTCTCTGCTGCAGCTCTCTCTCTTTGCCCCTCACTGCCTCCTCCACTGCTTTGGTGAGCCTGCTGTCTGACTCACGCTGCAGCGCCATCTTCTGGGCACCGAGTCTGTCCTCCAGCTGCTCCAGGGAGAGAAGCTGGGTCACAGAATCCACAGTGTCTGTCTGAGAGGACGCATCCTGCGTTTCTGTAGATTTGGCTTTTTGTTTTTCTTTCATGGCCTCTTCCAGTTTTCGCTCCCACTTCTGTTCCAACTGAGAGGGTGACATTAAGGACACATACTCAAGCACAAATACACAAACCAACACTGCTGAATTTTTTTTTGTAATTATTCCAAGTCTATTATATTTAGTAAATTTGCCACCCACTTCCTGTTGTCCTTCTTGCCAGCACTTTTTGGCAGAGGCTAGCTGCTTAGCGACCTGCAACTGTATCTCCGCCTCTTTGTCTTTGGTCCACTGAGCCTTAAGCTGGGCAACAGCCTCCTGGTGTTGGGAGACAAAATCTGCCTTCTGCTTCTCCTGAGCCTCCTCAATCTCCTGTCGTCTCTTTACCTGCAGAGCACAAAATAAATGAAATGTTTATTATCCATTTTGGGAGATATAAAATTAATAAATTAATAATATGGCACAGGACCCTAAGAAATAGATCACCTCTGTGTCTTTCAGGTTTCTCTCCTCATCAATTCTGCTCTTAAGGTTTTCCTCAAGTTTATCCTTTTCCTTGCAAACAGAGAGGTAACATTCCTGCACAGCTAATACTTCTTGACTCAGATCAGCTACTTTCGATCTGTGTAGAGGATACATGAGAAAGTTATTCTACATAACCGTGACAAATAGAAAACCTGCACATTATTTGGTGTATGTTTCTGAGCATAATTCACTTACTCCAGCTGCTGGATGAGCTGTTGATGCTGGGCCGTAAGCTGTTCAATGTGAGCCGTGTGTTCCTGGGTGAGTTCTGCATGAACACGCTGAACCACATCATCTCTGTACTGCTGTTGGGTTCTCTCATACCTGAATACACCCCGTAAATTGTAAATCTTGTGAAATGTTTTTCACGTTTCCCTTTTTAAAAGGAGCCACTAGCGTCTTACCTCTCTGCAGCCTCCTGCTTCTCCTGGTCCAGCTCCTGAATCATCTCTCTCATCTTGGTGCAGAGCTCAGAATTAGCTGCCTTCACCTTTTCCTCACTCTGCTTCAGCTCTTTATTCCTCAGCTCGAGTGCCTGCCATTAACATACCACAGGCCTCATTTAAATGCACAAACAATAAAACCCGTGTAGAACAATTCAAAATCTGGGCATTCAATCATTTCCTAAAAGTTACTGTCAGTGATTTCTAAAAACACCCATAAACATTTTCCTGAGGTCTTTTCAGCTACCATTCTCTTAAAAACATGTGCATGAGAATGAGGATATTCTCTAGGTGATGTCACTGCATTCAAATATAATATATGATGAGACGCAAGTAATATTAATGGCTGGTTTAATGGCTTTTTTTTGTTAAAATGCATCAAAGGAATAGGTCTTGGTGGCTGAGAGTGACTAATAAACCACTCATCATTATATCTGAAAAAATAAATAAATCCTGGAAAATGAGCTCTCTGCATAATGAGCTCTCTCCAACAGAGCCATGACCCTTTTATAAATCTCTTTCTGAAGGCCCCTTTCAAAGCAAGATTACATTTGTGGAATTAAAGGTTAAAGCCTGATTGGTATGAATAATATACTAAGGAAACCACACACTGCCACATAACACAAGAATTCAAAAACAAAAAGATTTTGCTGCTTATAGACCTCTACTCGCTTCAGGAGTTGTTGTCGTTCCTCCTCCAGTCTTGCAACTTCTTTGTGAGGGGTCATGTTTGATTGCTCCAAAAGCTTTTCTAGGCTGCTTTCCCTCACCTGCAACATTCATGAGTGTACACAGCACACAGTTTATAGTACCACAGACCTATTTTTATGTATAGCAAATACTGTGCACATACATGTACATAAGAGAGAATCCTCACCACAGAGTCTTTAGCATTTTTCACAGCTCCTTTTAGCTGGGTCTGTAGCTGTTCCACATTATTCTGTGAGATTTGGAGCTCCTTCTGTATGCGGGAGATCTTCTCTCTCTTCATTTTCAGTTGCACTAGACACCGCTGCAGCTCAGTCTTCAGCTCTTTCACCAAGTCCTCCTTAGGCAGGCTAGAGTCTGACAGGACAGGAGTGCTGAAAAACATTGAGAAATAACAGACCCAAAAAAAAACTGTTCATCTAATCACATTTGAAACCCTGAATCCAACCATGCTATTAAATGCTTCTGATTTTCTGAGACATCCCGCAAAACAATTTACCTGTGATTTCTGCCATCTTTCCAGTTAACTTTCTTAATGCCAAGATCTATGTAGGACTCAGAGAGCTGGTTTTCCCAGTTTGGGTTCGAGTCAAAAGAAACTGCTCCAAGCTTCACAGCAGACTCATACAGGGTGATCTGCTCTTTCAACTCATTTAACTCTTCCTATGGAGAAATGAGGAGTAACTACAAAACTGAAAGCATAGTCAATATTACTGTGTTTTGGATGAGTTGCACAAGCAAGAAGGAAGACCGGCTCACTTACTTGCAGCACTTTGTTCATGTTCTCACTTATGTTACGACTAGACTGGGCCTGCTGTAGTTTTAACTGCATCTGGCTCATCTCTTGCACACACCCTTTATTAAAAAAAAAAAAAAAAACACACAACAGGTTAAAAATTGGCAGCATCAGTAGAAATTCTTGGCCATGCCATATTTATCTAAACGCCTACAGAAATCTTACATAAAACCTCTCTGAAGGTCACAAAACACACCGGTTTATTAGTGTTTTCATCTGAATATTGCAGGCTTCTACAAAGGCTAACAGAGTGATAGCAATCAAGTGTGCAGCCCTGTGAAGTCATAGGGGACTTCATGAGGGAAAAAATTATATGGCACACAGAATGACCTTTGAGTTACACTCCTTTTAAGGGTAACTGATAAACCACATTTAAATTTTGGTGAAATGATTCAAATGAATTAACAACGCACAGAAATATGACAAAACACACACACACACACACACACACACACACACACCAGTTTGAAGCAGCTTGGCACACTGTTGCTGGCTCTCCTCCAAACGCTGCGTGAGGGCATTGATGACTGCAGCTCTGTCCACCTGCTCTTCCTCCCTCTGCCTCTCCAGCTGCCTCACCTGCTCCCGCAGCCTCTGGGCCACCTGCACCTGTCATGCATGCACACACACACACACACACACACACACACACACACACACACACACACGCATGCACACCTATTTGCTTTTGTGCGACTTTAGAACCCAAGGTCAACAAGGGCTTGTAGTGCCCTCTACTGAAAAGTGAAAGCATTCAGTACTTTTAGACTTTTGTTTTTGTGACTAATCAAAGGACTTAAAGATATTACACAAATCAGATAAGCATTTATACTGGTTGGTGCAGTAAACATCACACAAGGGATTACTGCTCTCTAGCACTAAGACCATCACAACATATTGCTAACAAAGAGAACAGCACAAGAGGAGAACTTCAATCCAGGGCTTTTGTAGCTGTTCATCACACAAACAAAATAATTGTCACTTCATTAAGTATACCTACTATGTAACTAAACTTACTGGCTATTTTATCAGGTAGAGCTATCATATAGGTACAGAGTTACTGACTATAGACAACTGCAGACCAGATACAAGTTGGTTGGTAGACCTTTCTCAGAACACCTCTACGTGCTGGGTGACAAATTATGGATAGCTGTACAAGTGCACCTATTTGGTGAGTTTACCTGATAAAATGACTAATAATGGGGATGATTCAGAAATGAACTAACCTGCTCCTCCAGATTTTGACCATGTGTGTCTAATTTTTGCTGTAGGGCAAGCACTCTAGCTTCATACTGCTCCTTCATGGTAGCCATGTCTCGGTCATGCTGCTCCCGTGCTCGTGTCAGCGTGTCAGAGCGACACAGCTCCACCATCTGCTGCTGCAGACTGTCTACTGCTGCCTCTGCAGCGCACTGCTTCTTCATGTTCTACACAATCAAAACAAGGCTCTTGCTCAGCTACAGACACACAGTTTGAGTGCTCTGGGCAATACATGATTCACGATGCTGTATTTTTACCTCCTGTTCTCTCTCTGTAAGGGTCTGAATCTGTCGCTCCAAAGACATGACTTTCGCTTGTAGCCGAGACTCCCTCTCTTTTGCCTCCTCTATGAGATGACTGGACTCCTTCAGTGATAACGTTAGCCCGTCCTTTTCATCTGGGCAAGAGCAAAGTAAAAATACAATTCATTAAAAAAAAACTCTTAGTATTTAATCACAGTTCTCCTAATTTCAACATAATAAAATGGACCTCAGTGTCATCGACCAGATACTACTATGCTCTGGTAAAAAGACTCCAACAACCTGACAACCCTGAAAAATACTTTTTGCCGTCCCTCCGACATTAGCTTACCTTTTACGATCGCAAACTGATGTTCAAGGTATCTCATTTTACGTCTGCTATCTTCCAGTTTCTGCTCCAGATCTTCAATCTGCCTCAGTTGAGCCTTGTTTAAAATCTTCAGCTGAGCATATTCCTGGGCATCATTACTACCTAAAGCATGAAACATCTGACATTTAAAATTCCTCCCTTATCCATTCAAATTTTTATTGTCAGTGCTAAATATATTTAAAAGCAGTTGCAAAGGAACTTGAGTTCCCCCTTCCCACATGACTTACTTGGTGACGAATCAAGAAAGTCTCTTTGCAGCTGGTCAAAGTGGCCATTTTGATGAGATGATTGAATGTTGAACATATTTGCTTGTCTTGCTGGCTTATGTGGCTGGTAGCTGGCTTTGTAACAGTCGACATCTTGGCCATTCGTCATTCCATTATCAAACTTCTAGAAATATCGCAGAAGTGTTAACCAGTTTCATATTGATTTTATATCCTATTGTATATGTATAAACACAGCAAAAGTGTCCAGTATGTATTTAACAGTTACCTGAAAGTAGTTTCTGGCATTGGCATGTTCTCCATAGTCTTGGCCATCTGCTCCAGAGCGATGACCTGCGTGTGGGTAAGCTTCCTGATCATAGTCGTCTTCAGCAGAGTTGTTGGTACCATTAGATTCTGCTGTTCCAGTAGAGGAGTAGACATATTCTCCAGACTCGTACTGAAAGTTCTGGCCCTGATGTGTATCCCAGCCATGGGCTAAATGTTCTGTCCTACCCTGGAGGTGATGAGCATGACTATGGTCATACATATAACCCTGATGGTCGGACTGGTCATAGGCATCCCCAGGATTCTTTAAAAAGATAAAATATTGTTAGAGAGCTTGTGAATAACCAGTTCACTATTAAAAATGCCAGGATTTGAAAACATTAATGCAAGAGCAGTGCAGTTTATGCAGATAATCTAAATAGCGCATAAGCTATATTTCAGCCTGTGTCCAGCACATGCCCTCCCCCAAAAAATTTGAAGTTTTTAAA
Organism: Pangasius macronema; assembly: GCA_037577455.1. NCBI lineage: Eukaryota > Metazoa > Chordata > Actinopteri > Siluriformes > Pangasiidae > Pangasius > Pangasius macronema. Next base: position 14,689,474 of record CM074953.1, on the reverse strand, counting down.
AGATTTGCCACAGACAGGACTTAAAATCTGTTTTTGCACGTTACATTTGAGAAACTAGTGCAAGAAAGTGCATAAATTAATAATCTAAGTTTTGTGGTCATTACATGTAGCAAAGTCACACTGGAGAGGAAATGAAAAGCATTGCAGAAGAGACAAACTCACCGCTTCAGCAGAAGGAGGTTGTGGTTGATCAGCATGTCCATTCCAAGCATGCTGTGGTCTAAAATACATAAAAACAATTTATAAATTTCTGAACGACAAAACAAATGCTGTTAAAAGTGTTGTTTTAGCTGACAGAGAGTAAACCTCTTCCTATACCGGTCATTGTCTCTTTGAGGACTGCAGGTTGAGTAGTCCAGCTCTGGTGAGGAGTCATGACTATCCTCCAGCATATCATCTGGGAGGTCAGTCAAGAGCTTATGCAGCTAAAGGACACAAGTTATTCAGAATTTGTGAAACAATGAATCACAAAATTGCATGGCAACTCTTAGACAGCACATAGGTAACCATAGCAACTGCTGACAAAAACACCACCAACCAGTTTCTCTACAAAAACAGACCTGTCATTATAGCACACTATAGCACACGTAGTACTGCTGAAGACTACGTGCCATACTAGAGAATTATCCCGACACATGGGGGGAATGTTAACATAAGGTAACATACAGTATGTAATCAGTCATTCAAAAGGCATAACAACAGGGTTTTCTGAAGGAAAAGAGGGAGGGAAAAAAAAGAGGGGGGGACACACAGACAGACAGCCTTACTTACTCTCCATAAAGAGTGCTGAATCAACCTGACGTCTTCCACAGTTGCCTCACACACAAAAACACTTTCATGCTCTCGCATTTAGGCTAAACAGAGACCCCGCAGTCACAGAAGTTAGCTGTGACTAAACCACGGGTTTCCGAGTTCCCGTTGTTTAGCTGTACAAAGTCATATGATTAAGCAGGCTGTCCTGGCCTGAAGCTTGCCTATTGTCAGGCTCTGGCCATACAGTCTGGTTAACTGGAGCAGAAACATGCCTCCCCTGCAGCGGAGAAAGAAATATTTTACAAAACCTGCTATGCAAATAACCTAGAGTTCTACACTGCATTAACCCGTACAAAAACCTTTCCTAGATCAGTCAAAACATCAGACATAAGCAGTACAGTCCACTGCACAAAGAACAAATCCTCCTGTAAGCTGACAGTATTGCTTTGCTTCTTCCATCTCTCCATTTAGAAAGAAAGTCAGTCAGGGAAAACAAGCACATGCTGATAGAGTCATAGCAGACACGCCTGACAGCTCTTCACTTCAGCCAATAATGGTTCAGGTCCATCGTGCAACAGATTTCTTAAGCATGAGTCAGAGCCTACGTGCATCTGATTGGAAGAATATGCTCTTTAAATACAAACACACATCAGGGGGTCTACTAACTGAAAATAATCAAGTGCATAAAGCAGACACAGTTGATTTAACACATTTATGGGTTGATTAATAGGATTTCCACTCATTTTTATACTCGATATATACAGTATATTAATTATTTCTTTATAATTAATATGAAACTGAAATATCTATCACATTCCATACAGCACCCATGCAATCACTGGCAGTCTAGTCTAAAACAGATGAGAGATATCACCATCACCACAACAAACAAGTTCGTGCTGGACAAATTATCAAAAGTTATAAGTATTTACTCAGTACAATTCACACCTCTAGCTTTCAGTTATGGATTATTTAACTATGCAAATTACATGTGTAATTAAATCATTAAAACATAAAAGTTATTTTATTGCATAATTAATTAAAATGACTGTAATCGTGACTAATTGATTATGGGCTCCATGAGGTGAGACGGCAACAGTAATAACAGCTTAAGCAGTTAGTGATGTTAAGCGACGGAGTCATTAAAACAGATCAACAAGTCAGTGAGTTGGAGCTGCTTTTTTACACTGCAGAGCTGTTTATACACAATCAGTGTTTAGGGATTAACTCAGATTAACCTTTAACTACATTTTTAAATTAGGTCTTCCATTAAAGTTTAAATCACAGCTTGGAACAAGAGTTACGAAGCATTTACATTTTCAATTGAGCTCGCGCTTTCAAATCTGTGTTTCCCAATTACACAATGTGATTTTTGCCAACACCTTCAATTAGGTCAAAGCTCTGCCATTTTATCTGAATGGACAACAATAAAATGTGCACCATCACATCCCACCTCACTGTTCTGAAACGCTCAGCGATTCTGCATGTTTGTTTCAGGGGCTATTTCTGACAAAGTTTACACACACATCCAGAGCAGCCATTTAACCGACAGATAACACCATGCAGGGCTACATGCAAAAGACATCAAACTAAACAGGTAATGCAATCAGCGTTAGGCTCTCCCATTTCCCTTGATGGAGGCTGCTGACAGAATTAATTATTTCATGCCATGTACCCAAGCATCAGCATGAAATAAATGTATTGTGAAATACTGAAATACAAACATAATTAAATAAAATGTTGAAGTAACAATTACACATTCCATTTAATTATATTTTATTTATCATTTTATTCAATTATTAGTTTTTTTAAAGCACCATTTAATTAATTTTTTATATGTAATATTGACTAATTTCATATTGGCACCCTCACCCCACCATATTTCATACCATCAACCTTTATTTAAATAGTGCTGATGTTTTATTAGGCCTATACACCGGTCAGCCATAACATTAAAACCAATGACAGGTGAAGTGAATAAGATTGATTATCATATTACAATGGCACCTGTCAAGTTGTGGGATATATGAGGCAGCAAGTGAACAGTCAGATCTCGACGGTGATAATGTTGATGAAAGCAGGAAAAATGGGAAAGCGTAAGAATCTAAGCAACTCTGACAAGGACCAAATCGTGATGGCTGGACACCTGGTTCAGAGCATCTGCAAAACAGCAGGTCTTGTGGGGTGTTCCCAGTATGCAGTGGTTATCAAAAGCGGTCCATGGAAGGACAACCGGTGAACCAGCGACAGGATCATAGCCACCCAAGACTCATCTATGCGCGTAGGGAGCAAAGGCTAGCTTGTCTGGTCCAATCCCACAGAAGAGCTACTCTAGCACAAACTGCAGAAAAGGTTAATGCTGGCTATGATAGAAAGGCGTCAGAGCACACAGTGTATCGCAGCGAGCTGCATATGGGGCTGTGTAACCACAGACCTGTCAGAGTGCCCATGCTGACCCCTTTACACCGCCGTAAGTGTATACAATGGGCAAGTGAGAATCAGAACTGGACCATTGAGCAATGGAAAAACGTGCCCTAGTCTGATTAATCACATTTTCTTTTACATCATGTGGACGGCCTGAAGCGTATGCATTGCTTCCTGGGGAAGACATGGCACCATGTGAAGAAGGCAAGCCGGTGGAGGAAGTGTGATGCTCTGGGCAACGTTCTGCTGGGAAACCTTGGGTCCTGGCATTCATGTGGATGTTAATTTGTACCACCTTCCTAAACATTGTTGCAGACCAGGTACACCCCTTCATGGCAACAGTATTCACTAATGGCAGTGGCCTCTTTCAACAGCATGATGAGCCCTGCCACACTGCAAAAACTGTTCAGGAATGGTGTGAAGAACATGACAAAGGATTCAAGGTGTTGACTTGACCTCCAAATTCCCCAGATCTCAATCCGATCGAGCATCTGTGGGATGTGCTGGACAAACAAGTACAATTCATGGAGGACTTAAAGGATCTGCTGCTAATGTGTTGGTGCCAAATACCACAGCACACCTTCAGAGGTCTTGTGGAGTCCATGCTACTTTTAAATGAGCTTGCTAACACACTGATAATTAAATACACCAGACTGGCAACAAAACCTAAAATTATAAAAGTATAAATAAATCGATGCAGTTTACAGGAAACAGGAAAGTGTGGAAAATTATGTTTTTGGGATCAATAGTACATTCAAAAAGTACAGGTGAGGAGATTACTTTTTCATTAAATGTATGTGAGTATTTTAATTTTTCTAGAAATAAAGAAATATTCAGAAACAGAAATGCAAAATGCTATCATCCATATTGTTACACACTGCAATACACAGAATGTGAGAAGTATGAGGAACGGTGACAAGAGTGTTTATTTTGTTTTTGTTATTGTGTTGTATTGTGCAAATTAAAACAATGGTATGGTGACAACTGTACAGCCTGTATAATCCTCCTTCTGTGGGAGATGAACAAACACACACCAATAGTCTGCAGTGTGTGTGTGTTTGGGTTTCTTTCAAGGGGCGTGTGTGTGTGTTAACTGCCAGGATGGGGGTGTAGTGATGTTTAGTGAGGTGCCAAGCAACAAGTAGTAGAGAAATATTAAATTACCTCCTGCTCCCTTGCGTAGTCCTCCTGATCATATTCCTCCTCCTCTTCCTGCTGCGTTTGTAAAGCAGCGCTATCAAAATCGATGGACATCACTAGCTAGCGTCTAAAAAAACACAAATGTTGTCCAGCAGTCTGAATAACAGCCTGGAAGAACAGCTCAGCTTATTAGCTCAGCTTCTAGTTATTACATACAGGTTCGTCTTCTTATAACCATAATCAGAAATCTACAGTTAGTGATCTAAAGTCAGTCTTCTCCTATTTAAATACTAGCCCCTAGTTAGCAATAACAATCATTCCCGAGAGAGCAGACAGAGCTACCTCTTACCTCTAACACAGGAATAAAAATATCCAAACCTTTATCCAAAGGTTTCCGTAATTTCATCTCTCTTTCAGTCGGTAATGCAGTTTATAAACATTACGGTAGCTGTTAGCATCGCAGTCAAGCCAACGACAAACAGCCAGCTAGCTAAGCTTTTAAACATAAACTTTAAACTTGTAAAGCCTCAGTAACAAAAACCCTACAATTTCTCTTCGAGTGCTCGACTCTATCTCATGTCGACGTTACAGAAGTCAGTAACAAACTCGTTATCTGGTTAAAACTAGCCACACTGTGTTTATGCTAAAACCCACTGAAGGCGTCACTCTTGAAACATGGCGCTCTGAACAGCGGCAAAATCCTGGCAGCTCATTGGCTGGTTGGATGATGACGACATCCGCCTTCTCAAAAGCGTTTACACAGTACACCAACATACACCATACATCAGGGGTAGTCTAACTTTCTTTAACAACCAGAGACTGCCTTTAACTGTAAAATTAATGCCTCGAGCCAAACAGTACAGATCATCAGGCCCATTATATCAATATGTAAAATAATATTCTGGCTATTTATTGCAGTCATACATCATGTAACTCGTGCAGCAGTCTACATTAGAAGCAAGTCTACATCATTTAACAGCCTACTTGTTTTTGAGTTGCTGTAGTTTGGAGTTAGTGACCGGTCTAAATGCTCCTTGGATATCTATCGCAGAACATATAGCCTTCCAGCAAACATACATTTTCATAAAACAGACACTTCACAAATGTAATCTTCCATTCCATCTCCCATATAAAACATTACATTTCAATTATTTTCTGAAGCAACAAATGCACCCTTTTATTTATTGTTCAAATATGAAACAACAGAACACAAGTTATGACCAGGGGTGAGGTTTCAAATTCCATGTAGCCGTAATTTAACTGAGATTCATTAATATGTATTCTCATGCTATGACTCAACCATCTTAGAGGTACAGTCTTTTTTTTCCTAAACCCACCCAAATCTTATTTATTTGTGAAAACCAGAATACCTTGAGCAATTACTTTATTCACTGGTGCAATAGTTCATCTTCCTAAATCTTGGAAAGAGGATCTTAAAGCAAAAACAAAACATGCTTTGACAGTGTTCAACAGTTCTTCCTTGTATTACAGAGCATCACGTCACCTCTAAAAAAAAGGTAAAAAGGTATACCTTTCAAATGTTTGCAAAAAACAAATGTCAAGACATGTGATTAAAATAACACCTCCCAAGATGACTCCAATACAGTCTAAAGAACAGACTTCAAGGATTCAGAACAGCAGATTTTCTTTGGGCGTTTCTGTGTTGTCTGGGACTTACAAAGCTGTTGGGGTTTAAGTATCAGCAGCTGCATAACACAAACTAGCCAGTTTAAGCGCACACTTCATGTCATAAAGTGATCAGGGGATTTAGGACCTGAAAGGAGTTTGTGTCTCTGACAGCCCTTTGAGCCATCTGGGTGTCTGGTGAACGGACTGTTTTTCCAGGGTCTCGAGTGGTCACTCAAGCCAGTTTACTGACAATGGCCTGGTTGAGTGAATTCAGCTGATTGGTCCATTTGTCTAGGGCTGTATATCGAGCACCACCTCTCTTCTGATGATCAAGCTCCAACAGCTGGTTGACCTGGTCAATGCGGCCATTGATTGTGCTGAAACAATTTAATCAAGAATGACATACCAAAGTATTCCGAAGTACAAGAATCTCTGCTTTATAAATAAATAAATAAATAAATAAATAAATAAATAAAATGTATGTATGTATGTATGTATGTAATGTATGTGTGTGTTTATGTGTGTGTATATACACACACACACACACACACACACAGTGGATATAAAAAGTCTACACACCCCTGTTAAAATGCCCGGTTTCTGGTGATGTGAAAAAAAAAAAATGAGACCAAGATAAATCATTTCGGAACTTTTTCCACCTATAATGTGACCTATAACCTGTACAACTCACCTGAAAAACAAACTGAAATCTTTTAGGGAAGGCGAGTAAAAAAAAACAAAAATAAAAATAATGTGGTTACATAAGTGTGCACACCGTCTTATAACTGGGGATGTGGCTGTGTTCAGAATGACGCAATCACATTCAAACTCATGTTAAACAGGAGTCAGTACACACCTGCTATCATTTAAAGTGCCTCTGATTAACCCCAAATAAAGTTCAAAAAGCCATGGTCCACAGAGAGCTCCCACAGCATCAGAGGGATCTGATTATTAAAAAGTATCAGACAGGAGAAGGGTACAAAAGAATTGCCAAGGCATTAGATATACCACACAACACAGTGAAGACCATCATCATCAAGTGGAGAAAATGTGGCGCAACAGCGACATTACCAAGAACTGGATGTCCCTCCAAAACTGATGAAAAGACGAGAAGAAAACTGGTCAGGGAGGCTGCCAAGAGGCCCACAGCAACATTAAAGGAGCTGCAGGAATTTCTGGCAAGTACTGGCTGTGTAGTACATGTGACAACAGCCTCCCATATTCTTCATATGTCTGGGCTAGGGGGTAGGGTGGCAAGACGGAAGCCTTTTCTTACAAAGAAAAACATCCAAGCCCGGCTAAATTTTGCAAAAACACATTTGAAGTCTCCCAAAAGCATGTGGGAAAATGTGTTATGGTCTGATGAAACCAAGGTTGAACTTTTTGGCCATAATTCCAAAAGGTATGTCTGACAACGGCCCAAAGCATACACCCAAGTCAACAAAAGAATGGCTTCACCAGAAGAAGATTAGAGTTTTGGAATGGCCCAGCCCGAGCCCAGACCTGAATCTGATTGAAAATCTGTGGGGTGACCTGAAGAGGGCCATGCACAGGAGATGCCCTCGCAATCTGACAGATTTGTAGTGATTCTGCAATGAAGAGTGGGCGAATATTGCCAAGTCAAGATGTGCCATGCTGACAGACTCACACCCACAAACACTGAGTGATGTAATAAAATCAAAAGGTGCTTCAACAAAGTATTAGGGTTTTTTTTTTAAGGTTTTTTATTTTTACTCGCCCAACCTAAAAGTTTTCAGTTTGTTTTTTAATTGAGTTGTACAGGTTATAGGTCACGTTAAAGGTAGGAAAATTTCTGAAATGATTTATCTTGATCTCATTTTTTGTTTACATCACAGAAGCCTGGCATTTTAACAGGGGTGTGCAGACTTTTTATATCCACTGTACATATATTTGTATATAATTATCATGACAACTTACTTGTCTAATATACACTGCACAAGCAAGCTTTCCACATCCACAACATCGATGTTCAGTTCCTGCAGAAACATTGCCACCAACTCAAGACACAATAATTGAACTTTCAACAACAGTGTAAACTTGTACAGAAAACATATTACCTTTGAAATGAAAGGTATGTGTATCCTTGTGTAAGGCTTAATTAATTTGATGAGCACTTGCGTTCTTATGTTCCGTAACAGCTCTGAAACGATAAAAACAGAAGACTGATGTTCAGTCACATTAGCTGAGTGGGGGAACAAATTATTTGTTCCATTTACAAGTCAGACTCACCTTCAATATGTTCTCTGATGAAGGGGTCATCCATTATGTTACTGTGATTCGTCTTTAAGATTTTCTCAAACTCTGTGATGTCATTGTTCTGGTAGGCACTGTAATTAAACAAACAAAAAATTTCCTATGATATACATCAGAATGACAATTGGCTTTCAGAATAAATGAAGGAATTCTAAGATAATTATTTCATGATATTAAAGT
>CM074953.1:14653359-14681069 GCA_037577455.1 Pangasius macronema | reverse complement strand
TGATATACATCAGAATGACAATTGGCTTTCAGAATAAATGAAGGAATTCTAAGATAATTATTTCATGATATTAAAGTATATGTAACATGATGTGTAATTATAAGCTCCCTGGACAAAAAAAAAATGAGTTATGTCCACCTACAACAGCACCTTATAGTACAATGTACAATGTTAATAGATTGTGTATCCGGACAAATGCAGCTTGGTATAAAACCAGATGTCCAAACACTGAGGTGTAAATAACACCTGAGACACTGAGATAGTGGTGTGTAAAATGGGTTGGGAGAAGGACTTCACAGAGTGGCGAAAGGGTATTCTAGTATTTCATGTGATGAGAGGACATCCGTCCCATCAAAAGAAGTCACCATATTTGTTGGCGTATCACAACAGACTGCACAACACGTCTATGCAAAATGAGATAAGGGTGTTGAACAGCAGGTAGATGTCTGTCGGTACGATTTCACGTCGAGTCATTCATCTTCTCACTCGATTTTACCTGTCTTTGGAGTTCTGTAATCACGCTGGTGCTGATATTATGGCAAGTGTTAAAGAAGAAATTACTCCTTTTTTTTTTTTTTTTTGTCTGGGAAGCTGATGTAATTTGTGTTCAATCAGTTCTTTATTTTTATGCTGCCTTACCTTACCAAGTTCGTCATTGCTAGAATTTCTGGATCATTCTTGTAGGGTTTTGCCTAGCCACAAAACATTTTAGAAAATCAGCTGAGTTAGTCACACCACAAACTGGCAACACAAAGACCCCAAATTATATTTTTCATTACCTCTTGAGAATCAAATGGGTTTATTCCTGACTTCATCAGCATGTTGGCCAAGACCAAGTACTTTAAACACGTAGTTCGTCTGGGGCTTCCGGATTCATCGTAATTTTTGAATGCTTCAAAAAAGTCTGTGTGCGCCTTCTCGAACTCTCCCTCCCTTAAGTGCATTTTCCCACCACATTCTAGATCAGAGCGCACAAACACACACGGTGTAGTTTAGGTTGTCACAGTGATGGACCATCATTTCTTTGTGATTATTGCGTAATTTATTAAATAAGTAATAGATGAGAGGAAAATTACCTCGGATGACTCCCATGATGAGTGGATGTGGGATTGCTGACTTGATATGTAAAGACTGCTCATAGAGAGCTTTCAGCTTCTTGTTGTTTTTTTGGGCTGTGTACATCTGAATTTCCAAAGCGTAAATCTCCAGCAACTGCGTGCCTTTCTTCAGATCATCTTCACCATCATCAGTCTTCACAAAGACAGTTCAACAATTACAATCAAGCGACTTCCAATCAACTTCTCATCTAAACACAGTTTCCACATCAGTGCTCTTTTACCTGACATGACTGGTGCAACTGCCTGAGAATTTTCTGAAGTTTTCCGTACTCTTCTCTCTCCAAGTACAACTTGCCTAACTGGATTGAGCAGAGGAACATATTTCTTTTTTCAGCATTTTAACATTTAGATGTTGGAAATGCAGCAGAATTAGTTCAAAGCGTGTTTATCAATATGAAAGATGGATCTATATTTGGAAAATAAGGTAAAAACTCATTTCTTTAGGTGACATGGTCTAGGTTTTACTGGCTACAGTAAGTGTTTAAGAAATCATCAAATACCTTTGTATTGGTTTTAAACCACAGTCTGTCATTTTTGGCATCCTTTAACGCTTCTAGAGTCGTCTCATAAAATTCCTGAAGCAAGTCCATCTGTAACAGGGAGGCAACAAGAAATTCACAAACATGTTTCTTTTCCACTGTCTGAATTCACAGTATTTCATTTTAAACGCATTCATTAAGGAAACTGTAGCATGTTATATCAAGGTTCCCAACTAACATTATTTACTGCATTAATGAACATTAACAAATGTTGGACTTCACAAAGATACATGTTATGTTAAAGTAAGTTAACACACGTATTAATTGACTTTTGTATAAACGTTAACGAAATACATTCGCACTGATGTTTATTCAATCCGTGGCTAGTTAGCATGAGCTAATTGAAGCAAACTAAAATAACAGCTTGTATATGAATGCTGATAACGTATTAACTCTGATCTCCAGGTGTAAATGCTGGAACTTGTTTTTCATCTTGACTTCTGAATTTTGCCAGTTAATATCCAGAAACATGTTAATTAAGGTGTTGGTTCATATGGGTCATTATGGATTTAAATGAAATAACTGATGGTATGAACATGTGTTCATGCTGGTCATCAATATTAATCCAAGCGTTAGTTACACCGTAAATGTTATGTAACGGGTATTAATGCTTTTGTCTGTTCAAGTTAATGAACGTGTCAGTTAAGGGGACTGTGAAGCGTTACCATGGTTACGATACCTGTTTGGAGGTTGAAATATAATCTAGAATAGAGTTGATGGATTTCTCCGAGTAGTTCCTTGTGACAGCACTCCGTATATACGTCAAGAGCTGTTTGTATCGGTTCATCATTTCCGGAAAGTTTGTCTGAACGGGGAAAGAAAAGAAAATTGGGCGAAAAAGGATAAAACATTTAGCAGCCACTATTGAAACATTTTCACACATTCCAAAGTCAAGTATGTTATCTTTGGTTCTTACCAACTTAAAATTGATTTTAATCATCTGTTTTAGTGCTTTGAAACCCCATTCTCCTTTTTCACCCTCAAGCTCCAGCACCTAGAGTTCACATAAGAATGCCGTCATTTCTTTTACGACAAACTTTATAGACTGATACAACTTTATTGTCACTGCACAGTACAGGTACTCGGCAATGAAACGGACTTTGGCATCAACCAGAAGTGCAAATATGAATATGTTGATATGTTAATATTGAATATGTTGGTGTGTGTATGTATAAACAATGAATATGTTCAGTAGCATTTGAGCAAATAACCATACGAATAGTAATTACTGTAGATGTAAGCGATCTGTACATTGTATATACAGATAATACACAGATAACCCAGGGTATATACTACGCATCTTTCAGGTATAAGTATGCGATTAATCCGATAAATAACCGCGTGCTGCTTTACCTTCTGAAAGCTGCTCAAAGCAGCTTTGGGATCATCTTCCTTTAGGGCTTTAGAATTATAGTACTGATTCTCCAAGTCAACATTTGGCTCAGAGTTGCTGTCCTCCGAGTACTCCTGAAATTGAAACAGAAAACAGAGAAACATATCAGCTATGAAGATTATCAACAGTGTGTGTCTTGCATCCCACTGCCATGCGAAGCAGCTCGTTTGTAAAGTAATTCACAGCAAATGTCACACACATGCGCTGCACCGCAAAACTTGAAACCACTTCAGCAAGAAATATTTCAATCTCCAAGAACAGTTTTACATCTCGTAGATGTTTGGCCTCCGTCCTAAAACCACGGTGATCAGTTTGCACGAGTGAGTTAAGGTAACTAAAATTTATAGCAATCTAAATGTCAAAGAGATTCTCGAGACTACTGGAAACAGAATAAAGTTCTTACATTTTGTGCAATTTTCAGAGATTCCTTACACATGCAGCACATTTTTAGAAACATTATCCAGCCACTAAAACATTAGGACTAGTCCGAAGTACTTTTACTCAAATTGCAGTTTGATTCAAGTTGACATTATTCAAGTTTGTTTAAAAATTATCAATAATTGGATTAAAGCTATTTAATTTAAGTGAACAGTAAAACAGGCTTATAACTATAATAGCCAAAACTAGGTTTAGTTTCTTTTTATGCAAACAAAAAACACATCCATAGCATTGTATAAACTTATTCCTACAGCTCAGAAAAATAAGTGAAAGTGAAAAATGGAAATCCAATTCTGGCACATATTACCATTAAACATCAGGCTCCAACTCATTTTTAAGATCTGCTAAAAACATTTATTTACTCCAATTTTTTTTTTTATTTGACTTAATTTTTCTTGCACATTACTTTTATATTACTTTAGCTGTTGTACGTTTATTCTATTTCTACAGACAACTTAGTATACGTTTTAGAGTTTCTTCTTTCTGTCAGTCCTCATTAAGTTCATTATTATAATTTGCCTTGTTTACCATTTTATGTTTGACTAAGGGTCCAACCTCACAGCTGCCGGCTGGACCCTGAGCTCACCCTACTGTCTGTGCGGAGTGTCACATTTTCTCTGCGTGCCTGTGCGGGTTTCCTCTTGGTTCTCTGGTTTCCTCCCTTCTCACAAAAAAACATGCTGGTAGGTAGACTGGCTACGCCAAATTGGCCAGTCCATCTCAGGACAACACACACATTGCCAGTCCATCTCAGGACAACACACACATATTCATACTCATTTACACGTGTGTGTGTGTGTTGTCCTGAGATGGACTGGCATCCCATCATGCCTCATGACTAGGCTCCACTGCAACCCTGGGCAGGGTACTGAAGATGAATGAATGATTTTTGACTACCTGTTGTTTCTTTATTTCTGTTTCATACTTTACAACATAAAGCACCTGAAGCTGCATTTTAAAAATATATGCGAGGTGGGACAGAAATAAAGTGTATAACTGTTGTTGTTGTTGTTGTTATTATTATTACTATTATTATTAGAAAGTTCACGTCAATGCAGTGGATGGTTTTACTGTCCATGCATCGCATTATGTCTGTATATCATCCATTTCTCTCCCAGTGTCCGTGTAGTCACTATATTATACTGGATAATTATTTACTCCATCATTATTTCACTTTGGAGCTGCAGGTGTGAGTCAGTGACAGCTCTGTGGCTGCACAGGGCTAGCTGGCTAGCTAGGAGGCGTTTAGCGTTTAGCATACTGTAATACTGCATACTGTAGCGGCAGGTAACGGCAAAATGACACAAAAAGACATATTACAAACTTTACAACTATATAACTACAGTTCTTTTTAGTCCCACTTTGATAAATAAACAAGACGAGTAGCTAACTGAACACAAGCCAAGCTAAAACATTAACAAACATAAGCTAACTATGCTAGCTACTCCCTATGCGGTAGCTAGCTATCCAGTCAGAGAGATAACCTGGAAACCTGCTAGCACGCTAACATGTTAGCCTTATTGTCTCATGCTAGCTGTATTCAAAGACAAACTATTAACCGATAAAACGTAAACAAGGTGCATGTAAAACTATGTCAATTACTTCATTTACCAGATCATAATCTTCTTCATCATCGCACATGAAATCATCTTCCATGTCAGACATTTTGACCGGTGAATAGGGCCGAAACACTCCCACAATCCTCCGCGCCTCAAAATAATCACCGTGTGAGACGTACTGCGCATGCGCAGCAGCCGTGCCATTTGCTCTGATTCCAGGTCAGATGTGTGCCATCTCTGATCATAATCAGAGCGCTATTTGAGAGGATGAAGCTGCTCCCAGATCAGTTTAACTTCTGCTAACAACCCAGCGCTTTTTGAATGAAGTCCTCTTCTTCCGTGTAGCTGGAAAATGTTCCGGGTATGATCGTCACCTGATCATATGTCCAGTGTTACTTTTTTGCACAATATCTCCGATATATCATCTGTGTCCTAATGGCAGTAAATCCACCAAAAATCAAGGTGCTGCTCAGCGACAACGACAGGTGAGTTAACTCCACCGAATGGTGACACCTCAGCACCTTTCCACTGACTTAATGTGCATATGCAAAGCAATAAATAAATAAAATTCAGTTTTAAAGTTTCTGTGAATTTTGCAGCCAGCAACTTATGAAATGGTCGTATGCAATTACCTAATTTCCTGTCAAAAATCTACTCGCTTAAACTTTTCAGACTCAGAACCAGTATGAGTTTTATTTCCAGGTGTTTACACATACGGGGAATTTGTTTTAGTGACAGAAGCTCCACAGTGCAACAGAATGACAGTGACAAGACAAGACAGACAATAAAAAGAATATTATACAAACATTAGCAAATAGCAAAAACACAATATACAAATTTATAGACAATTTGGTATGTACAGGTATGTTATGTGCAATTTTGTATGTAATTGTTTTAAACTATTCTTACAGATTTTTCCATCATGCATTTCATTTAAATGGCCTTTTTCCTGCCTCTTGGTAGATACATTTAACAGAGACAATACAGAGAGAATACACAGACAGCTGGCTCATATCATCCAGTTTCTTAGCTATAAATAATGTCACTGGTCTCAGCTAATCCTCACAGGTAACGACACCTAAAAATAAAGCAATTCATTTCATCAAACTACCAAAAAAACAACGCTTTTTACTTTTTCCGTTATATGCACTGGAGATTTCAGGTTTCCTCTGGTGTGTTGAAGTAGAATACACGTGATGATAATCCTGTCACATGACATTCAAATTCATGCACCAGCAGTATTTCCCCTGGAAACAGTCAGCTCAGTTTTTCCACATAAAAAAAAATCCTAAAAATAAAGTATGAAAAGGAATTTATTTCAAACATAGATACAGTGTTTTTAATGTTTAAAACATTAATTAAAAGAAAAAAACTATCTGCTGCACTTTTGCATGTCCCAGCCCACTAAAACTACACTTTATCTTATATATGTGTGCATGTCTATGTGTGTGTGTGTGATATATATATATATATATATATATATATATATATATATATATCATACACATTTAATGGCATTTAATGATTATAGTCATTAAAATACTTACAAATTAACATCTTATGCTTGAAACATCCTTTTCCATTACTATCATAGATTTTGAAAAATTCACCCAAATGAAGTATTTGAAATATTTCAAAGAAATTCTGTCAGAATTTTCTTAAGATCATGGGAAGAAGAAAACGTTTTCTCATTCTTTTTCTTCATTTTCTGTGACCATGTGCTATTGAATGATGTGGCCACTCTGAAAGCACAAACATGCTGCCTAAATTAAAGACTAAAAAAAAAAACGATGAATTAAAAAAAAAAAGTAAATCATTAAATTGTCCTTAATATCCCCATGCCATCAGCTCCACAGCTGTAGAATCACCCAGGTGCTGACCAGCGCTGAGAACTACTGTGCTACTTCAAATGTTTTTCTTCTCTGTCACAGGCTGAAAAGCCCAAAGCAAAGAAAAAGTCTCAGTTTGCTGGTATTCTATTACACCATTTCTAGCTTTACTATCTCCTTATTGATCTGTTAATACAACACAACATTAGCGAGGATCCATTGTTACAAGGGATATGCAAAAAGTACCAGACTGTTTTTTTATTTCATCCATTCTTTTTTGATAAAAGAATTGCTTCTTCTGTAGCCAGTGGCTAGACTATTCAATATAACAAAAGTACACTCCAATAAGACCATCGGTAAAAAATTGTTTAAAATCTTTTGTTAGCCCTTGTATCTTCTTATAATCTTCCAATTATCAGCAGTAGATGGCAGTAAGACTACGAATGTGCACTACACTATTAAACCCCCCAAAAAAGAAAAGTAAGTAGAAGCTTTGCACAGGTTTCCCTCCAGACAGTATACAAACAAATGTAACCAAAATATATGTGTTCTCGTGACATGTTAATTTGCTCATGTGTCTGGGACGTTTCTGCAAACTGATTTACAGTTGACACAGGATACAACTGAGCAGCTGAGGGTTAAAAGGCTTGGAAGCAGTGCTGGGACATGAACTAATACTCAGTTGTGTTAGTAGGGTGATGTATATGTGGCAAAACACTTTGGCCCTTATGCAAAGGTACAGTAGGGCCACAGAAGCAGGGTGAGGGGCCAGCGTGGTGGCTGCTGCATGTTTGGGATTCACATCACTTCCTGAAAACTTAAAGGAAGTAAGAAAGAAATCAACATGTCAAAATGATTTTGTCAGCTGTCAGAAGTATCTGCATCTGTAATTATAAGAAACTTTGAATTTGTAATTCTTTGGCTTTAGATCTCTGTGATAAGTAAAATTGTAGCTTATTTCCCATTACAGACTAAAGAAACTCAAGCAGGCGTTTATTGGAAAATATGAAGAAAGTCCTCTGTTTTATGCATGTGCTCCCGGCAGAGTGAATTTAATAGGTTAGTTATAATTTGTCTCACATATGTGCTACACATACACAATGTAACTGATTGTACTGATTATATTAGACTCAATCCATTACAGGAGAACACATTGACTACTGCGGCTATGCCGTCCTGCCTATGGCTATCGAGCAGAATATCCTTGCTGCTGTGTCAGTGAACAACTCTCAGATAATCCAACTGGCCAACACTGATCCCAAATACAAGTAAGTGTACCTGGTTCCAGCAGGGAGTGTCATGTCATAACCTGAGTATGGTATTGTTGAATTATTTTAGTAAATAACTGCTGTGGGGGTTTTTTCTGAAGGGATTTCACAGTGTCTGTCGGTGAAATAACCATAGACCCAGAGAATCCTCAATGGCATTATTACTTCCTTTGTGGAGTCAAAGGTGTTCAGGTGAGAGAAGCAGATAAAAAGGCTGATCCTTAGAGTGCACTTAAAAGTCTAACATTTGAAGCCATTGATATGTGTTACACATTTTTCAACATTTCAGGAACAGCTGAGCTTGTCTTCTCTGGCTGGGATTCGGTGTGTTGTGGATGGAACGATTCCAGCTAGTTCAGGCCTGTCTAGTTCCAGCGCACTGGTCTGCTGCGCTGGCTTGGTCATGATGGAAGCCAACCAAAAGTCTGTCTCCAAAGTAAAACAGAATCCCTAAGCAACTCTTTAGCCATGAATTTCCTATGTTAATTACATTATTAGATAAAAATGTCTGCTTGGGCCTCTGTACAAACCGTCTATAGACTGACTCATGAACCAGTTTAACAAGTGCTTCTCAACATGTCAAATGATGGGATTAGGGACGAGTTGATGGTCTGGAATGATGAAGTGTACTATCCAAATAAAGCAAAAGAGACAAGCTGCAAGTCTGTAGATTTCTGCTAAACTATAATAACCATACAGTGGGTCATCCAAATAATTAAGGAAAAAACATGACTGGAAATGCTGTTGTAGGAAAATTAATGATGGAGTAGTGTAATGCTGCCCCGAAGTTCCTTATCTTCCAGTAACAGCATGCCCTGAAGTGTTTTATTTGACTTACACCACGGCAAATTGCCAATGATTAATTTTTTTATTCATTAAAGAACAACATGCTGTAATTTAATGTTGTAGAATGTCACGTTTTGTGGAGGGTCTGCCATGCAAGTCCCCATATCTTCAGAAATGAGAACATCTGTATTAGAATCGGTGCATTAATTAATCAATACCTTCTGACCAAACAGGATAGAGTAGTATTCAGAAGTGCTCTGGTTTAAAGTGAAGAAAGCTAAGTGTAGATAGATTATCTACTAACTGGGATATTTTCTTTAGGATTAGTTGATAGGCTGGTTGAGTCACTCGACAGGTTGTTAACAGTCTTTAGATGGTTTGTTGACTGTAGGTGGTCTACAGTGTACTATATATAAATTGTTATAAAGCTATATAGTGATATCATTTTATTTAAATTCACCCACAAGTGTAAAATCCTACCTTTTTTCTGACAGGCATTGTTGGCTGAGACATGTGCCAAGTGTGAACGCTATATTGGAACGGAAGGAGGAGGGATGGATCAATCCATATCTTTCCTTGCTGAAGAGGGAACTGTAATGTATTTCATTCTCCTCCTTATGCATACAATTTGTGTAAAGTACCACTTAACAGCTCTTATAGGTTCAAAGGCATGCTTTGTAAAAGACGATGTAGTGCTGCATCTGAAACCTATTTGTTCTTTATTTTCTAGATGATCGGGTTTGACTTCTTCTTGGTTGGTTTCTTTATTTCTGTTTTCTAATTGTCTGTTTTCTCAACATGGTTATCACTCAAGGCAAAGCTGATCGAGTTCAATCCCCTGAGGAGCACAGATGTGAAGCTCCCAGATGGTGCTGTCTTTGTGATTGCCAACAGCTGTGTGGAGATGAACAAGGCAGCCACATCACTCTTCAACATTAGAGTGGTGGAATGCCGCATTGCTACGAAAGTGAGGAGCTCATCATTTTGCACTGCATTTTATTGTTCATTAAAAATACAGTGTAGTCTTCGATTAGCTTACTGTACTTTAAAAGTGAATGAGCTAAATTACATACTTTTGAAGAAAACTCAAAATAATAAGGTGCTGGTAAATTTGGCAGGGACTACAGTTTAAACTCTGAGAATGCTTCTTATTAAAAGGTTATAAAACAAGATGGTCTAAGAGGAACCTTGCTCACTCTGTTCACAGATACTGGCTAAGTTCAGAGGCCTAGAGTGGAGAAGCCTGCAGAAGCTGGGAGAACTGCAGACACAACTGGGCTCAAGTCTGGACAACATGCTGGATTTGGTGGAGCAAGTCCTTCACCCTGAGCCCTACAGCAGGGAAGAAATTTGCAACATTCTGGGAATCACTGCTCAGCAGTTGTGTGAAAGTATCCTCAGTGCTAACACGCAGCACGGTAAGGGCATATAGGACTTATAGTGAATATAAGAATGTGGACCATCTTGGCCTTCCATTTACATGTAATTAGATCAAATATAGTAGTCCCTGTTTCTCTTGTTACTTCAGTGACCCACTTCAGGCTGTACCAACGGGCCAGGCATGTGTACAGCGAAGCGGCACGCGTGCTGCAGTTCAAGGCTGTGTGTGATTCTGCGCCTGCTGATGCTCTTATGCAGCTTGGTGCGCTAATGAACCAAAGCCATACTAGCTGCAGAGACTTGTATGAGTGTAGCTGCCCAGAGCTGGACCAGCTGGTGGACATTTGTCGGTGAGTGAGAGGAAAACGTCTTATAGTAAGTCTAAGACTCTTAAGCGTTTATCTGAGCAATGTCAAATAAATGAGCATCAAAGAGTGGCTTTGCATTTATGATGTACTGAAGGCAAATACAAAAAGACAGGCTATCTAATAGGAAATACTGGAACATAACAGATTCAGTTTTCAGCTCTGTAAAGTAACAGATATCCAGTGTGGGAAAAAAAATCTATTTTTTTACATTTCCCATTGAGTTCACTATTTAACAATGCATGTCCCAATGAACCAGGCCATCTCTTATCATTGCATAGCACATTTTATAATAATTTGTCAACACATAAGCTCACAGATGGCTGTGATTAGCTAGTGTTGCTGTGACTGACAGGGGAGAGAGAATATGCCACTCCTCCCACCCAGACAGCCTGGCCAATTTAGCTCCCTTCACTCCCGGCCACAAACACCTGGCATCCTTGGGATCTCCTGAGAATAGGGTGAACGCTTTTGTGTTGCACCACTCAATAAACTATTCTTAGTATTTTTAAAATTTTTGGTTAAAAAATTGGCATAAGATTAATGTAAGTGACTTGTAACATGGTGTTCTCCACAGGGGGGCAGGTGCAGTGGGTTCCAGGTTAACAGGCGCTGGATGGGGAGGCTGTGCTGTTTCCATGGTACCCACTGAAAGGATGGATTCTTTTCTCCAGAGAGTGAAGGAGCACTACTACATGCCTGATGCTCGACGAGAGGCTCTGGTAAAGCAGAACCTTTTTGTAACAAAGCCAGGAGGAGGAGCAGCTATTTTTACAGAAGAATAAAAACTCAGGGAGATTTATGTATTGAGGGTTTTTTTTTCATCATGACCAAACTATCGATTTTATTGCTTCCGATCTTTGACACTGAAAGGGAATGCGGTGTATGTTTCTACAGATTGTAGGTCTGATTCAAAATAATTATATATACTTTACCCGATTTTATAAATCAAGTATGCACTGATTAAAAACTATGTAGTTTCTGCACAGTTCATGGAGTAAGTCATCTGCATGAACCAGGAACATAAGCTGTTGGATGGTTGCCATGGTAACGTAAATAACAAACTCTCCCAAAATATCACTCTCAACATTATTGTATTCTGTGTATGCATTCTGTGCTCACACTGAGGTTCATAAACAACAAGTAAACAGATCACAGAGAGGGACAATTTTAGAATGGACATTTTATGTGTCATATAAAAAGTAAAATGAATTGTATAAAATCCATGCATATAAATAAAGACGATAAACAATTTGCATGGTCTTCATTGGCAAAATTCACAGCAGGAAATTCTCATACATTCTTAACATATGTAACATGTTAAATTAAATGAGGCAAACTGTACATCCATATAAACACCCTATAATTTTTATAGTTTTAAATAATAAAAAAAAACATATCAGTGTAACATAAAATGCCAAGTTATATGTTATTCTGCACATTTGCGGAGTTTGTAACATGAAAAAACAAAACAAAACACAAACAAGGCCTTGATGGCAGAGAGATAAATACTGGACAAAACTTAAAAATATACTTCTTTTACTGAGTCAAATCAAAAAGGCACAAATATTTCCTTTTGTAAAAGGACAGTGAAACGAATGCCCAGTTTGTCACCCTTTCTGTAGACAGTGTAGTTACTGTGCACAGTAAAAGCTTTACCTGTCGGTGGAGGGGGATGAAAGGCACAGCTGTGTAGCCTCTGAACTATCACCTTAATCTTCTGCACTTTTCATCATTCTGCAGCCTACCTGCAAACCTGATGCCGACTACAACGTGGTATATGCGCACTAGAGAGGTATAATGAGAAATAAACAGTGTACGCGCACGTAGAGTGGTTTAGTATGTAAAAATGGTGGTGCGGCGAAGCTCGTTTTCCTTAACGGCAGAACAAAGACCATCAGCCCATGCTGTGCCCTAGCAATGCTAATAATAATTTACAAGCTATCTATATTTCTAGTCTAAAAAGGTCATAGGGCAGTAGGGTTATTTCTGTTTACTGATGTTTGATGAGCCGCTCTTAAGATCTTTTAAGTGAAATATGTAACGTGCAAACATTTACTACATCCGGTGTATATTTAAAAGAATTTAGCAAAGTTAGAAATGAATCAAAACCGAGCAATATAACAAGTTGTCAATTATGCATTACAGTTATTCAAGTAGAGGTATTATTGTATCAATATGTGTAAACTCCTTCAACCCTGTCTTAAATAATAACATTGCTTTCATAAGCTTTCTTTAGAATTGTGAGACTGTAAGTGTCTACTAAAACATACAAGTTGGCCAATGTGTTGCAACTAATTATAACTAATATAAATTCTGAGAGGACTAGTTTCCCAGTATCTCAGATAATTGCATTGAAATTACGCACGCAATTAACACCAACTGCTCTGCAGTATACTGGAAGCAAATGAAGGGCTTTGCAGAAATTCTCCAAAAAGGTGGCTGTCTGAAGCAACATTTCTGCATTTGCATGCTTGTCTCACTCAGCTGGGGAAATTAAATGAAAACTAAATAGAGTAGAAACTCTATTTAGCGCATTCTCTCATCAGTGACTCGCAATTAAATGAAAGTGCACCAAGAGAACAGAGTGCATTTGCATGAACGAGGAAATTAGTTGAGGAAGGTAAGGAGTCTTATCTGTGCTTCATTATCTGTGCTTGTTCTTTGGAGTCTCTCCTGTGCCACGCCACTTCTTGTTTTAGTGCCGTCCCTTGTGCATGTCCTTTTGTTGTTTGACCACGCGGAACTGCTCTCCGTATAGCCGTACTCCATGTAGCACTGAGCACACCTGGAGGGTTCTGTGTTTTATATCACACTGGGATAATATGAACATTTCAGATTCTAGTCGTGTGTATATATATATATATATATATATATATATAAAATCATGTATCTAGGACAACCTTTTCATAGAGTACCTACAAGTTCACCTGGTGTTGTGCTGCTCCCTGCTGTTGGACATGACTACAGAGAAATCCCCTTACCTTCACTGAGCTGGGATTTTTCAGATTGCCGTACATCTTGTATTGTCTACCATCAGATTGTGTATAGTGTCTGTAGGCTGTGCTTGCTTCCACGTCTGTGGTGCTCTGTAACTCCAGAATACAAAGTCTCTTCAGCAGCTGTTGCATGGTTCATGTCCGTTTCCTTTTTTGCAATGTTCTCTATCCAACTGCCACTGCTTTTACTTCTCTGTGGAGATGAGCCAGGGAAGGCTGAAGTGGAGGAAGTGGGGACCTTCATGTTCTTGCCAGAGGTGATGAGCTCTCCATATCCCTGCTGGTGGGCGAAGGCGTAGGCAGAGCGGCGGGAACTGGTCCTGCGCACCCGTCTCAGGTTCTGCTCCTGAGGCCCCTGCCTCCTGCTGGCCTGCTGGAGCAAGCGCACCTGTAGAGGAGAGGACAGCAGTTACTTGCATGTTCAGAACTAAAACACACCACTTGATTTTTACATTTCATATACTTGCTTTGTCAGTTTGTGTAGGATGGAGGTCTGTCCTGAGGAAGCGTACGGCCGCAACCGGCATTATACACACCACTGTCACAAGGAGAATGACAAGCCACACACTTTTTTGATTTAAAGAGTTACGTGCTGCGCCTAGAATAAAAGAAACACATCATGTGACAGATGCCTTGGGAGCTCTTTGGTTGGCACGGAAATATATATGGAAATCGTAACAACGGACTAAGTTACTCTTCAGGCAATAACAGTGGTGTTGTCTTACACTCACCTACAAATGGGAACTGGTTTGGAAATATTCTGAAGATGCCGTCACTGTTCATTGCAAACAGTATAGCGAAGTACATGGCCAGACTACCCCCTATAAAGAAGTGGTTCACAGCAGTCCAGTAGTTTGTGTCAAGACCAATCTGAAAGAAAGACTCAGCACTCAGAGACAGACTCAGCACTCAGAGACAAGAGAAATGCAATACACAAAAAACATAACACAGAAACCTTCTAAAAACTGTAGCATCTATAACGGCTATGGTGTCTGAAAGCACTTTGTTTGCAATATTAGGCTGCATCTGGTCACAGAGAAGCATGGGAGAGGGGTGAGTCTGGAGGTATCAGAGCACCCTGTGTCCTTCAAAACATACAGGGATATATATATTGTCTAGAGATTAGATTAGATAAGATTTTATTAGATTAGATTAGATTTAATTTTATTGTCATTGAGCAGAGTACAAGTATAAAGCCAGTTAAATGCAGTTAGGATCTAAGCAGAAGTGCAAAACAGCAAGTAGCATTAAGTTTGAAGTGCAAAAGAGACGATGAAGTAGGGCGCAGCTTCCCAAAACTAAATGTATTGGAATTAATATTACAAAGAACATAAAAACTGCTTTCACTAATGACATCCCTCTGCTTTGACTAATGACATTTACACATGTAAATTATATGTTTGACTTTGAAATAAGGTTAATATATTTATATTAATACATTTCTTATAGTACATTTACCAGTTCATCATTTGGTTCACCATTTGTCACAAATGGAGAAAAGGAAGCTTAACAGATGAGATATCTGTGACCCTCATTTTTTTCACAAAAAAAGATGTTCATAAATTATAGCACTTAGTATAAACAGAATACACATATGTATGTGCAATACTTCTAATATAATCGATAGAAAAATATTGTCACCTGGACGCTAACCACGATGACCAGTGAGGTTGCTATAGTAACAGCAAAGGATTGCTGATCAGATATGTGGGAGCCGTCATCTCGCACAGCACACAGGAAAGCCCCATAGGGGATGAAGAAGAGGACAAACGAAGTGTAGACACCCTGGATGGTGCACATGAAGAACTTCCGCTTGTTGAACAAGAGATTGAGCTGCCCAGGTTGGTACAAGTTAGGGTAGCGCAGACTGTACTGCTCATTCACATCCTGTCAGGAAGCAAAGAAACAGTTTTAAAAAATTCTCATTCAATTTAACATTCTGGAGCTAATGGAAATATTTGCAAATGTGACTGGAGATTTCTGACCTGGTCAAACAGGCCCATGGCAAGAACAGGCAAAGATGTGTAGACTATGTTGAACAGGGTGATGAACCACTGGTCATACACGGTCTATGATACAAAACAAAGAATATATTATACATGTTTTTGTGACACTTCTGCAGTTAGCATTTACTGGAAAGATTAGACTTACTTGTGCAGAGAAGCCACACAGGAACCCAAACCAGAAGTGCACCAGCGTGAAAGCAAAGTTCTTGTAGAAGAAGTAGCAGAGGAAGTTGCACATGCGGTGGTAGGACCAACGGCCGTGGACCAGCAGGAGGCGCTGCAGGTAGCGAAACTGGGCAAAGGAGTAGTCTGAGGCCAGAACAGCTTGCATGCCCTCCTGCCCACTGATGCCCACACCAATGTGGGCCGCTGGAGGGAACAGAAGTTCTGGTGTCTAGTGGATCCGTTGGTGACGAAGTTTATACCGTGGAGACTTATGTGACTACATATTTACGTCACCGTTGGGTCATATGCTTATTAATAGTACAGAGCTTATATTCAGTCACTGTATTATGATCGGAACTACAGCAATGAGATATGTAGTGATACCAAATTTAAAAAAAATAAAAAAAAAGATTAAAAAAAAGGTTACAATATAAAACAAATATTACAGCATTCATGCAAGGTTAATTTCTGTTAATGTTGTAATTTCTGTTAATTTAGACATATGGGATCATATCCTACATTTTCCCTGAAGCTAGCGTGTCACGTACAATCGTCTAAGTTCATTTGTACCGACTATCATGTCACAAGTATATTCCAATTTAAGATCATGGTATTGACTTGCCGTAATCAGTCTTACTCTTGATCATGCTGACATCATTGGCTCCGTCCCCGATGGCCAGGGTAACAGCTCTTTTATGCCTCTTGACCAGCTCCACCACCTGAGCTTTCTGCAGAGGAGTTACTCTACAGCAGATCACAGTCTTGCATAAGCAGGCCACTTCCAATAGGATCTGCTCCAGGTCTGCCTCCAGTGCATGGGCCTGTAGACCAGAGATCAGAGATCAGGCTGCTGTGAGACTTGGGACTCAAGCGTCTCTTCAACCCCAGTATGAACTTCTGTATGCCCAGCATGGTATCAGTAATGGCTAGCTAACCACAAGGCTATTACGTTGCTTCAGGGATTTCACTGTCGGTCATATGTCGGTCTGTGATTATAAATGTGTGGAAGCCTGGAAAAACTCTTCACTTGGTCAAATTTCAATATTTTCTGCTATATAGCTCTGAAAACCACAGGCTTTCCTGAATGGAAATTGGTGTCTTATTTGCACATATCACAGAGCTGAACCAGAGCGACATCTGAGGTTTTCCCAGACCGCCACATAAATTAAAATAATCCACAAGGCTTGTTGTTAAACAGAAGATTAAAGGACCTGAAGGCTAATTTGAAATACTCATAGGCAGTACAAATGGTTGAACAAAGACTGAAGCAGCATGCTTTCTATTTTCCAATAAACAGTCCAAACTCAGGGAGTCACGCAGTCATTTCTTAAATGGTTCAGCTTTTGTAGGACAAGGACACTACATAAGACTCCTTACCAAGCTGTGTCCATTAATGATAAGGGCATATTCTGCAATAATGGTTTCCTCAAACACCGAGTCACTGGCATACATATCAGTCTTTCTCACATCTTGGCCACTGGTGGACCTCTCTTTGTTAGGACCCATAATTCTCTCTTTGGCATTTCTGAGTATGGAACAAGAAGTAGAATCACTTATTTCTTGACTTTATGTAAAGTGTTTTACAACTGGTGGGTTCCGTTTAATCACAAAGTTTTTAGAACGCATTCCTGTTTCAATATAGCAGTGATATATTGAAATATGTGTGAACGTATTGGTGAAAAATGACACCAAACTAAGAAGAAGTTAAGGATTTAGTATTGAGTTTTTTAGAGATATATAGCGATCAGACAACCATTAGCTAAAAGGTTATACTAGTGAAAGTTACCTCAGCTCCCGCTGAACCTCAAGCGTGGTGTGGCCTGCAATTATGAACACCTCATTCATGTCATCTCTCAACATGTTACAGGAGTAGCCAATATTCATCGCTGTCTCTAAAACAAANTGACATCAAGACAAATTCCTAGTACTGTAGAGTGTCCTTTACTGTACCTGGCAATAAATTGTTTCTGATTCTGATAAGGGTCTATAACAATGTATCCATAGATGCTGCTCACCTAGTTTGTCCCCAGTGAGAACCCAGATCTTTATATTGGCCAGGGTCAAACAGCTAATAGTATCTGGCACTCCTTCCTGCAATTTATCTTCTATGGCTGTAGCTCCAAGAAGCTTATAGAGAAAACAAGGCACAGCATGAATTGTTTCAATAGATAGATTTCAACAGACAGAGTTTCACCTTATTAATGCATGATACATAAGCAGATAGGTTACAAATTATAGGAAAATAAAAGTGGCACTATTATGCATGCTATGGGGCATTTTTCTGGCATGTTTTGGACCCATTTGTCTCCTTCGGGAGAAGAGTCACTGCACATCAACACAAGGTTCTTCTTTGTATTTTTCCAATGATGAAACAGTTCTATCCCGGTGTGGGAGTGGTCTCTCCCAGGATGACAATGTCCCAATCCACAGGGAACAAGGACACACTGAATTGTAACTACCCTAGTTAAATTAACCCAACTCTACTGTTTCATCCAGTATACGATACTGGAAGTGTCAGTTGTCTAGAGTTACCAATTAAAAACCTATGGGAGATTTTGGACTGGCGTGTTAGACAGTGCTCGCCACTACCATCATCAAAACACCATCTGAGGGAATATCCTTAGGCAGAATGGTGTCCATCCCTAGTAAAGTTCCAGAGATGTGTAGAATCAGTGCCAGGGTGCACTGAAGAACTGTACTAGTAGCTTGAATTGGTGCAAGACTTTACTATGACACTTCATGTTGGGGTTTACTTAAATTTTTCATCCGTCTTTATACTTATACTGTACACTGAACTGCATGGGAAATATGTGTCACACAGACACAATTACACATAGAACATACCTCCATATACTGCACACATACTGCATATGCACACACACGCACACACACAAGTCCTCCCTAGACGAGAATGGTAGTCTGGGACAAGATAGAGGAGTATCTCTCGGGGCTCAGAGAGGAGAGACAAGAGGTCACCTGTGCTGGCAAACAATAGCTTCTTCATCCACTCATCAAACATGTCCTCATCCAAATCCTTATAGGCCAGAGCTAACGTCCTCAAACCCTCACCAGCAAACTCCTTCACCAAAGACAACATCATGGGCCAGAGCAATTGAGAAAATGACAAAAATCTCACAGTCAAACCAAAAAATATTTATCCCATTTAAAGATTAGCTTGATTCATTTGATATGATTTTACAGTGCTAAGTGTCTTAGGAATACATCACTGTACAACATTTGCATATTTAATTTCCTGGTTTTATGGCTCTATAGATCATAACCGTCATCCCTTCTCTGCTTGTGCATCATTAAATATAGATTCTACTCTGAAATGAATGAAGGCTAATTGCTCTTTGAGAAACTGCAGAATAAAATAAATCACAGATACCAGAGTGACAGTCTGTGGTAAAAGACACCACAGGTTTAAAGCAAGTCTGAAATCTTTTCTTTACCTAAGCACTTTGAAGAAACCTGTGAGAGTTTACAGTAAGGTGCTGATTTGAGATAAAACATTATGAATTAGCTTTGTGAACATTTCATAAGGTTTAGTTGCATAGTGTTCAGTAGGTAAAGTAGAAAAAGGCACTAGAATGAACTCACATTAAGATGTTCTGAGGTAGTGTACATAAGGTCATCATTGGATGGGTCAAGCCTGTCAAAAATGATTGTGTCAGCTCCTTTAGAGTAAAGCTTCAGTTGCCCCTTTGGATTTCTCACTGTATAAAAGAAAGGACTGACCATCTTATTGTGTTCACATAGTCACATTCAATACCACAAAAAACACAAAGTAACACAAAATATGTCAAGCAAACTATAAAACGAGCATATTTTTTTGCTGGGTTACAGTCTGCTGATTGGACATTAGAGAAGTCAGCTATACCACCATAGTAAGTGCTAATGCATTGATTTGAAAACTGCTAGTTGACCCCAATAGCAGACATTTTATAAAATATAGGATGATTGTTTACGATTCCATACATTTTTTTGACCAAAATTAAATATGGTTGCATTACATTTATAGCATTCTCTTACAATCCTCTATCTGAAGGTGCATTTCTGACATGTAGAGAAAAAAAATTCCACATATATGTAAATGGTGATTATTTTGGATCTGGCAGGCAACTCCTGGATTACAAATAAAAATGGATACAAAAGACAATCATTACATTAGTATTTTGAATTTCTCTCAAATTCAGGCTAACTTGTCTTAGTCACAAATTAAGCCCAAAAGAGAAAGCTCTCGTTTAAACTTGAAAATGGCATAGTGAAAATTTAGACTAATAAGTAATCACATAAAGTGGGTACTGAAAATGATTACTTAGTTAAAATTTTCAGGCAGTAATACACCATTCACATACACACTACAAACAGGTTTTTGAGAGGTGGGATGAAAACCCAGAGAAAAACTGAAAAAAACCCAGAGGAAAAAAAAACAATCATGAAGAAAAGCTCATGTAAGGGCTCAGGATCAGCGCCAGAACCAGGCTGCCCCAAATCATCACAGTATTCTGTATACATTAGAGCCAGAAATCTGATGCGTCACAGCTGAGCCTATTTGCCCAAGCCTTATCTGTGTCCAAATATTTGAGTTGGTAAATTGCTCTTCCAAGTTTTTGGTGTAGACATCATGAGTGACTTCTACACATGCATTTCAACAATGTGATTCAGTCAGCCAGTCAGCAACAAAATACCCGAATATCTTTAATTAATAAGAATGCTACTGTGTACATGAAACAGGGCTTACCAATAACACTCATTCTCTTCCGGACATTGTTGAAATCCAGTATAGCCAGAAGCTGGTAGGTGACAGGTTGACCCATCTCATACAGGGTAATGGTCTCTGGTGTTCTGGCTCGAAATACAAAGCCAAAATTGCGAGCTGCAGTAACCAAGGCTCCTTCATCTGGTGATTGAGCCTGATACACCAGCTCCCCTAGGACAGATTTCAGAGGTAGGCTAGGCTTCACCACATTTTAAGATATAGATTACAAGAACACTTGTACTAGCAACCAGTTACTACAACAATGTTTGTTGAACATGAAGAGTTTACCTTCACTCCTCTCTTCAGGCATGACCGTATGGCACAGAGCTAGCAACCGGAAAAATTCCTGCACCAACGGTTCCTCCAGTTTAATGGCCTCCACCAGGCTGCTGTCATAGAAACGAAACTTCCTGTCCATTAGCGGGTTGAAGGAGAAATCCACACATGGTGTTTTCTAAACAGTGAGAGTAACAAAGTGGGGTAACTCAGTATCTCTTCTGTAGTTCACTACTACTTTAAATTGTGTCATGGATTTGGATCAGACATAACATGACATATGTGTAGATCGCACCTCTGTGATATCCACTTTGTGTCCAAACTCATCATATACATCGCCTGCACAAGGATAATACCAGTTAGCAAAGTAAAGCATGATTGTTTAAAAAAAAAAGATAAATTATTTGTGTGAGAGTGGAGTGTGAAATCTGAAAGCATATTCACCATATGTCTTGCCATTGATGGAGCATTTATTGAAGACCATAATATTCTGAGTGAGGGTCCCTGTTTTATCTGAGAAGATGAACTCCACTTGGCCCAGCTCCTCATTCAGGGTGGTGGTTCTTGCCTCAGCCGGAGTGTCCTTAGAACTGTAGTACATCTTGCGGTCCC
Source organism: Pangasius macronema (assembly GCA_037577455.1). NCBI lineage: Eukaryota > Metazoa > Chordata > Actinopteri > Siluriformes > Pangasiidae > Pangasius > Pangasius macronema. The sequence goes on along the minus strand of CM074953.1, from coordinate 14,659,574 downwards.
AGTTTATGAAATAACTATGGCCTAGACGCAGTACCTCAACACTGGAGAGAGTAAAAGTGCCCGGTTGCAATTAAAAGTATGAATTTATACTCACTGGACACTTTAATAGGAAAACATCTACCCATGAGCATGGATGCAATTATCCAACCAGTAAATCATGTAACAGCGACACAATTCATAAAATTATGGAGATAGTCATACATCATCAAAACTGGCCAGTTGAAAATTAAAAAAAAAAAAAAAGTTCTGGCGATCCGGTGCCCACTGTAGCCTCAGATTTCTGTTCTTGGCTGACAGGAATGGAACCTGATGTAGTCTTCTGCTGTTGTAGCCCATCCACTTCAAGCACTTATGGGTTGTGCATTCTGAAAAAACTTTTCTGCTCACCACATTTGTAAAGAGTGCTTATTTGAGTTACTGCAGCCTTCCTATCAGCTCAAATCAGTCTGGCCATTCCCCTCTGACCGGTCTTATCAAGGCATTTCTCCCTACAGAGTTGTCAATTACTTTTGATTTATTACTTTGCTGGATTTTTTTTTTTCACATCTATTCTGTGTAAACTCTCTAGAAACTCTACAGACAGTCTATAGTCTGTTGTGCATTAAATTCTAGGAGATCAGGAATTTCCTGAATACTCAAACCAGCTTGTATGGCACCAACAACCATGCCACAGTTAAAGTCACTGAGATCATATTTTCCCCATTCTGATGTTTGATGTGAACATTAACTGAAGCTCTTGACCTGTGTTTACATGATGTAATGCATTGCACTGCTGCCACATGATTGGCTGATTGGATAATTGAATGAATGTGTAGGTGTGCAGGTATTCTTTGTAAAGTGGACAGTGAGTGTGTTTGTGGCATGCTTGGGATGATTTCATAAGGTATTATAATTATAAGTGACTAGTGGAATGTGCTAAGTGGTCAAGTTCATCTCATAGGTGAGAGATCTGGTAACCTGGGCAGGGCAGATCCTTTTCCACAGTAAATCCTGATAAAATGTCAATGAACATTCTATGTTGGCTGTTGACAAATTAACTTAAGGCTGCAAAAAACTGTCTTTACATACTGAGAGCTATTGAAATAAACAGTCTCTGAGTGTCCTGTGGTCTGTAATCAGCAGCTAAGTATTCCAACTGAGTCTAACTGTAACCAATTATAAACCTTCTCTGTAAGGAGGTGTCTCTCCCTGCCTGTCAATGATTTTGCATGTACACAGTCAGCTAGACAAGGGAGGACTAAATAAACAGGAAGAAAAGTGCTAGCTTGATGGAGCAGAGTGAAGTCTAGGTAATACCACCTCAATGACTAAATAGAAATCCTGTGTCACCGTCTCTCTCGACTACGAACTGGTTTTCAAGATCTAGAGCCATTGCTGAAAATGGCTTACACTACCAAAGAGCACGAGAAAATGAAGAGTGAAGAAGAATATAAAGTGTCCAGAATATCTGAGGCTTTTCAGCACTGGACAGAGGTCCCAGATTTAAAAGACTTGAAATTGATACCCCTCTTGCCTTGCTGCTTGGGAAGTCATTATTTTGTTTGGTAGATTTTAGTGTCTTTTTTTTAATCTCCAAAAATCTGGCCGTATATTGATCACCTATTTACTGTACCCCCACAGGTCACATGAAGTCTGCATCCCTGAGGTGAAAACTGCTGCTCTAAAACACACCAAAGCCACTTTACCGTAAGCAAGCAACTTCCTGAGCTGAACAGATAAAAGCTAAAGCCCTTGTCTGAGTGCGATACCAAGATCTGAAACCACAACCAATAAGTAGCACAGAGTCTTTTACCCCTGAAACACCAGTGCCATACCACCTCTTACCTAACATAAAGAGAGATGGGTACAACAGTGTTGAGGATGATGATGTAAGACCAGAAAGTCAGGAATCCGGATAAGACAGCACTGCTTAGTAGTTCATCCCAAAGCAGGTATGCCCAGAAGTTTTTCCCAACTTTTTCCTCCCAGATGGTGTTTCCTATAGCCAGAATGATCCCCATGCAGATAAGGAATCCAAAGATCTGCAAACCAAAGAAACTCTATCAACACTTTCTTTACTAAAAAACTAAAATCACTCAGCTTATAGCCTGAATTTGAAAGCAGTAACTGCTCATTTTGTAGATTTTTACTGTTTATTGTTTTGTTTTGTTTTATTCTGGAAGCTGATGAAGAATTATGAGTAATTCAGATGGGTCTACGTATGTTTTGGATCGTACATTTCATGAGTGGGTGTTATGATTTCACAAGTAGTTGAACAGTTACGACCAGGATTTGAATTTCGTCCTCCCACAGTTCTGCATCAGCTTGGTTTGGAGCCCTTATGATTTAAAAAAAACAAAACAAAACAAAAAACATAACTGTGCATTAAAAGGAGCAAGGGTACTCCATTTTAGGTACACACCACCAAACATTATTACTCATTAAACCTTAATAAATAAATCCAAAGTACCAAATACAGTGTGGTTGCGTAGGAGAGTAGAGATAAAGCCATTTAGAAGTACTTAAATGATCACAAAAAGAAAATACCAGCAAAGATCACCAGGCCAAAGCACCACTCAGTGTTTCTGAGCACACACCCTCTCAGCAGCATTTTCTCATTGTCCAGTGGATATTTATTGTCTTTCCAGTACAGAGTCCCAGTGAATCTATCCAGTTTATTATTAGGCGGCTCACATATAACTTCTCCTGATAAACAGAAAAGAAAATGGTAAAAACACAATGTTTAAAAATGGTAAAAACACAGTAAACTGTCAGGTACAGTATACATACAAACAATATAAATTTACACAGTGGTGTAACTGTGGTCTTTAAGGTCACTATTATGCACCTAAATTAAGCTTTAAAGATACATTACATTAATTTTTCTATGTACAGATCTCTTCGGGAAGTCCCATAGTAGGTTCACTGTTCGCAAATGTGGGACTTTCGATCAATATGGAAGTGCATACTCTATTTCCTTCATGTACATTTATTACCTTTTCACTAAGGTGTCCGTTTGCTAATTTACATACATATGACATGCATAAACACATACATGTAGCCAGCACACACAACTTAAAAAGTATCAGGGGTCTATGGTACTTTACAGTAGCATGCAGAAGTCTATCAAATTCTAAAGTGCACTGAAGAAATTCATTCTTATGTGGCACCTTCATAGTAGTTCAAGCACACAACTGCCAATAGGCACACACTAAATCTAATCAATGTGAGAAAGAGAAGTCGACAAAACACACTCGAGTAGTTCTCTCGTGTAGACATTACTGTCACGTAGTGAGCACAAGACTTTATGGTAGCTTCTCTGCAAGCCTGGCAACGTCTGCTCCGAGGTCTGAGGTTACAGTCAAAGCTTGGCGCACCTTCAGGTTTGTCTCTCTGTTAGAACCAAAATCCACAGAGGAACGTTTTACACAGATGATGGGAGTATAACTATAAAACAAAAGCTGGAAGACATTTGACACTAAATCCTTCAACAATGATTAATGCGTCTCGCTAGCATACTCTTACCCATCTAACTCTGCTGTCTCAATATAGCACAGCCCATAGGGCTCACTGCTGGAGAGCAGGAGCAGATCAGCCTATCGATCCCACGAAAAACAGATAAAAGAGTGGATAAGTCAATCAAGCACTCCAGGAAGGCTTCCACAGTGGCACTGCTGATGACACTCATCATATAAGTCCATATGAGGCACGTTAGTGGCCCATTTGCAGTGCTACAGTAATACCTCAGGCGAGAGTTGATTCCATTTATATTTGACATGAATGCTCAATAATATAATGAAAGATACTTGTTTCAAATCCATTAAATTTTCTTTCATTAACACATTTCCGAAAGACAGACACTTACCGCAACAAACTGGTTGTTCTCAAGTTTTATAATGTCTCCAACTCTAACATTCATCCATTTCTCATTTTGTAGCCTACGGAATAAAAAGATACAACATATGAGTCCTCTATGTAGGATTCATCATAATTTTTATTTATTACTTTTTTTTTATTTATTACTGTTTTATTTTGTTATCCTAAAAAATGAAATAAATAAATATAATAAATAGAACCAACTATTATACTACTTTTCGTAATTTTTTCTACTGAATGTAACCCTTGATGAGTACCTGAGACTGGCGTGTGTTGACTTGTTGATCACTTTTATGGCGGAACTGGAACACAACAGGCGGCAATCACATCTCAAGGCAGGTAAAGCAGCTGAACTAAACTGAAAAATGACTTATAATGAAAATGTACTGAAGCTAAGAAAGTCCCCCCTGGCACATATAAGTGCAGTGGAAGTTTACCTGATGAGTGTTAAGATAAAAGAGGATTCTGTAAATGGTGGGGGGGAAATCCTTTCTACATTGCTTAGGGAAATAAAATGGTGTAATCAGTATGTTATATGCTATACTGTAATATAATAGGATGCTGTGAAAAACACTGTGGTTTATCATGTGCCCGGCAAAGTATCACTAATGTTCATTCATTCCAGTGGTGGATTCAGAGCCTATCCCCAGGAACACTGGGCATGAGACTGGACTACACCCTGGATGGGAAGCCAGCCCATCGTCACCATGCACACACACACACACACACACACACACACACACACACACACACACACACACATTCATACCTTAGGGCAATTTAACTTAGTCAGTTCATATCAACCAGCATGTTTTTGGGTGGTTGGAAGAAACCCTTATGGTCACGGGAGGACCATGTGAGATTAACACAGAAATTAACCCGAGCTAAGAACTGAACTGAGGACCCTGGAGCTGTGAGGCGGCAATGCTACCTGCTGTCTCACAGTGCTGCTTAAGACTAATGTGAAATGGAATTCTAATTTAATTTGTGCATGTCAGCACACAGAACAGATACTCACATAGTCATCAGTAGCGTCTTTCACAGCGGTGATAGTCAGTACCATCACCAAAGGCACAATAGTGGTGAACCAGGACAGAGACGAGATCTCCGGGATTACGATAATTGTGTCTTAGTTTGTCTTTGAAATCGAGTCGTTCTCGAATTATTGATAGATTACGTAAAATACGTTATTATTAACACAGATAAAACTGGGTCTCTCAGGACCAGGGTTGAAAACCACTGTTTTAATTACAATAAAAATAGTTTGAAGTTGTAAAAAAATGTCCAAAACAAAGAAAACGTACCTGTAGAATAAGCAGAACTAAGAAGTATGCGTTGGCAAACCGCTGAAACTGCTCAAACAGGTTAATGGGTAGAAAGGTATAGAAGGTATACTTTGCTGTCTTAATGTGATTGTCCTGGAGAAGAACAAAACGTCATAACAGCATAAAATGTCACTGTTGATATGATACTTCATAAGATGATCAAATTCATTTTTAATCACTTTTAATCACGTACTTAATTATATGTGGAGTGTATCTTTCTAAATCATTATCACATACAGTATACAACAAAAGTGAACACACCCCTGATCAATATTATTAAAATGTTAGGACATTACACATCATTACATTTTCAGTCAAAGAAAATAATGATTAAACAAATTAAATTAGAAAAAAAACACAAATATGTGGCTTTTTAAATTGTAATAAAGTGTCCAAGCATTAAAAGCAAGTGGAACAAGAGTCACTGTTACTAGATTTAATTTGTAACAGTTTAAATTTTCTAATATTTTGCATATCCAAATGTGTTATTTATAACAGCTGCAAGCCTCCTTAGTATGTATGAATCCATTTTAGCCCAAATCTGTGCAGAGGTATTCTGCCGTTCTTCACTGATGATTCTTTTCAGCTCTTCTTTGCTGGAGGGTTTACACTCCTCTACTTTCTGCTTTAGGATTCTCAGAGGTGTTCTACAGGATTCAACTCAGGTGGTAGACTTTTTTTCTTATTTAAACCCTCTTGTGGCCTTTTGCAGTGTGTTTAGGACTGTTTTCAATCCTGAACACACTGCAGATTTCCTGCAAACACTGCAGATTCCCTGCTAAGGCTTTACATTCAGTAGCATTCATGATGCCATCTACAAACCCTGGCAAAAATGATGGAATCACCACACTTAGAGGAAGTTCACCCAGCCTTTTTACTTTATAGCAAACAAACAATTCACAGATATGACACAAAAAAGGTTTTGTTCAATAGCTTAACATTCTGGCTTTGTGAAAATAATTCAGTGACTTTTTTTTTATTAATGGCATGTCATTTTCCAAATCAAGTAGAGGAAAAAAGTATGGAATCACTCAA
>CM074953.1:14640159-14653259 GCA_037577455.1 Pangasius macronema | reverse complement strand
GTGACTGTCTGAAGGACAATGACATTAAAGCCATATTTTTGCACAGATTTGAACTTTTAAAGGCTATGGTCTTAAACGTTTGATCTTTTAAATGCAGTTTTCAATAAATTGCCTACTCTCTACTTTTTGTCTCATGCTCTTGTTTCTTCTTTTGGCATTTTCAAGAAGTACTTACAACCTGGTTACACTCCACCAGTGTGAAGTGTAAATACTTGAAATATTTTCCCTGAGCCTAACCTAGCCCTAACCCTAACCCTTTCAGTAAGCCTAACCCTAGCCCTAACACTAACCCTAACTCTAACACTGGCCCTGACCTAACCGTAACACTAACCATTAGCCTAACCTAACTCTAACCTAACTCTAACCATAACCCTAACCCTAGCCCAAACAGTAACCCTAACTATAATGTTAACCCTAACCCAAACCCTAACCGAAACCATAAGCATAACCATAACCGTAGTGCTAACCATAACCCTAACCCTAGCCCTAATCCTAACCCTAATCCTAACCCTAACCCTAACCCTCACCATAATTCTAACCCTAATGTTTGCCCTAACCCTAACCCTATCAGTAAGCCTAACCCTAGCCCTAACCCTAACTCTAACTGTAAAACTAATCCTAACCCTAACCTTAGCCATGAGCCTAACCCTAACCCCCTCATTTGAAACTCTATAAGCACAAGCTCCATCAAATGGAGATGAAATCAATCCTCTATCAGTAATCTTAATTGTCATGTTTATAAATTGTATCAATTTCAAGACAAAAATATATTTAGCATGTAATTCCACGCCTAAAAATCAACTCCATTTTCCTAGTTTGTGCACAAATGTTCATATACCAGACTTTTGCTTGTATTTCAGTAAATATCTCCATCTAGCGGTGACATAGTATAACTTCACCGTTGGATGATGAATCAAAGTCCCTTCGCAGTCTGGGACACATTCTGTTTTTGCACATATATTCACTGGAACTGATTTACAAATAATTTATAACTATTTTTATTTTATTGACCAGAATTTTTTTTTTACTTTAAACTTCAGTGAACTATAATAATATAACATGGTAATTACATATATTTACAATGTAATGAAAATGTAGTAATTAATGTACAGTGGCCCAAAGAAGTATTTGCACAAATGTATCAGATTCACTGCATTAGAAAACAATGTGTCAAACCAGGGAAAAAATACCCCATGCAAATATTTTCAAGCAAAATATTTCCCAGCAAATACTGTTATGTTTAAAAATATAAAAATAATAGACATACTGGTCATAATTTGATTTTATTTAAAAGATCTTTCTGGTTGTCACATTTATTCCATAGTTAATGTGATTAATTACACCATGTGGTTACTTTGCTAGGGGCACTTGTATGAAATTGAAGATCTCTGACTATGTCCATCCACTTTAACTGACCTTGGGATCAGCTGGTTAAAAGTAATTGCAAAAATGTCATAGAAGAGGGAAGTAAGTTTGCTTGGGAAAAAAAAGGTTCGTGCATCAACTGTTTGCACAAAGAAGGCCACTCTATTCACCACATCAGCAAAACATGTAAAACAACAACAACAACAACAACAACAACAAAACAAAGATGAAGAACTTGTGAATAAAACCAGACAACCTACATGCAGACCCAAGACCACCTGCAGACTGGGCAGGTTAATTGTGAGTAAAATCAAGAAAAACATGTGAGAAACAGCAGGAAGGATTGCTTCAGACATCAATAAGAATTACTAGATGCATCTAGAGCAAAAACTGTTCAGAACAAGATCAATGATGGATGGGTACAGAGCGAGAGTAATGCAGTGGAAACTATTCATCCGCCTCACGATTAAGAAAGCAAGAGTGAAATTTACAGAAGAACATACAGAGACAGACAGCAGCTTCTGGAGAATTGTCTTATATTCAGATGAATCCAAATTTGACTTGGGTGGATCTGATGGTAGAGTGTTTGCATGGAGAAAGAATTCCAGGATTTGGCAAGACTGGGCCCAGAAACTGGTTTGACATGGTGAGGCAGAAATGAACAAGATGGTATTAGTCAGGAAGTTATGAGAATGAAGTCAAACTATTTCAAATTCTCAATTTACCAGGATTTTTTTTTTTATTTGGGGATTTTGCTTCTGGAATCACTCTTCTGCTTCTGCAATCTTTTGCTTCTGACTTTCGGCACATTTTTATGGAAGTATGGGTTTTAGAAGAAGGCGTTCACCTTAAAACTCTACTGATCATCTGATGCTTGGTTTTGGAGAGCACTCGGCTCTGTTCGTTCTGCTGTGTCAGAGCACGCGCCACCTTAAATGGAGTGGGCGTGGTTAACTTTCAGAGTACCTTCCACTTCACAATCACTTAATCAATAGAGTTTTAATGTGAACGTCTTCTTCAGGGACCCACCCCTCCATAAACAACACGCAGAAAGCCAGAAGCAAAAGCTTGCAGATGATTCCAGAAGCAGGAAAAAAAAAACTGCATCAGAAAAATCCGCAAATAGAAAAACAGTCAAGCAAAATGAGAGTGTGACTCAGAAGTAATCTTTAAAAAAAACAAAAGGAAGAAAGAAAGAAAAAAAGAATTTTTTATTCTGATTATTTGCATTTGGTAATTAATGTTTTTGTCTGTGCATTTTATCATTTTATCTGAGACTTTTGACACAAAATTGACTCCATCTTATGGTTCTTTAGATATGAGAATCGGATCCCAGCGCTTACCTAAAAGAGTCGGTTCAAAGAGTCGACTCATTCGCCAATGACATTTCATTACAAGTGCATAACAGGACTGAGTGCAAAGTAAACAGGAACTGAGAGGAGCTTCACCGTGGATGTGCTCACCCTGTCCTCATAAAGCACACATACGGTAAGTGGACATTACATTTGACATTTTGGACTAATTTATTTTTGTGTTAAAGTAAATAAATGAATAAATAACTACCAAAAATAATAATAATAATAAAGCAGGTATGAGGGTGAAGTATGAAAGCTCACGCGGAGGTTGTGTAGTGTTCTCTGGTGTCCAGTTCTACTAAAGAGCACTAATGGTGTTCAGTAAACAGCAGTGTTTTTGCTCTGTCATTACTGTACAGTTTTGGGGAGTACAAAGCAGCTCATTCTCTGCGACAGTGAGAGTGTGGAGGAAGTCCAAACGCTGTGTGTCGACTGTGGGGCTGTTCTGTAGGATCCATGTCTGCCTCTCATTACAGCGTGACACAGTAATGTGATGTTTTAAATACAGCAGGCAGGCTGCTAACTGTTACTGTGGCTGTCTTTCTCCAAAGTGTCGGTTTAAATGAGGACACGAACCAGCCTAATGCACAGGAAGCTGAGGGAACAGAAGGAGGGGAAGGATGAAGAATGAGTTCTAAAAGATTGTGAGACTAAATCAAACAGGCTTTGCTAACCTTACTGTATGCTGTGTTGAAATAAATGGTGAAATAACCACAGTACTGTTGTGTGTGAAATTCCCAGTCTCTGAAATACTCAAACCAGCTCATTACATCACATCAACTTCCATGCGGTGATCAAATCACAGAGATCACATTTTTTCTTTATTCTGATGTTTGATGTGAACATTAACTGAAGCTCGTGACGTCTATCTGCATGATTTTATGCACTTTGCTGCTGCAACATGATTGGATAGCTTGTATGAATGTACGGGTGTTTCTCGTATAGTTTATTTTACGCAATAACTCCCAAGACCCACATTCCTTGGATGTTCTTTATTTTGGCTTCCGAATGATGGTGACTCAGCATGCAGATACCCAAAGCACTAACACAAAATGTCTTAGAAGTGTAGAAAACTGCATTCTTGAGTCACACATAATTAAACAATAAAGACTTAAAATGAATGAAAATTGATCCTCTGGTGTATAAACTCTGAACAGGAAATGAACATGCCCTTTTCTCTCCTTTGCTCCCACACTATGTTCTTTGTCTTCATCAGGCACATGTGCTTACTTGTCTTTGCCATGTTTCCTCAAACTGCAGGACCATGGCAGCTGCTTTAACTTCACAAGCTCTTGTTAGAAAATGCAACAGGCTGCTTTACTCTCTGAGGTCCCACTTCCACACCAGCAATGGATTGTCCTCTAAGGAGCATTATAAATTCGTGGTGCTTGGAGGTGGTGCTGGGGGTATTGCGATGGGTGCCCGTATGAAAAGGAAAGTTGGCGCGGAGAATGTGGCTATTGTGGAGCCCAGTGAGGTACGGTGTTCTACAGCCTTTCTCCCTTTGAACATACTAACTTTCTTTTGAAAATATAGTGTACATATACTCATTTGATAGATGATTTCATCCAAAGTGACTTAAAAGTAGGCTAGATTATGGACAAAGCAATGCTGGGATTTGAGTAACAGTAAAGGTAAGTGGGCAGTGGCTCGGTCGTGAGTGAGTGGTGGTTTATTGGCTGGGTAATATGGCAAATAATATCATATTCTGACACATTTTCGCAATACGCAATTAACACATTTAAAAAAAATGTGGAAAAGTGGGTATAATTAGGCTTTTAGTACCTTTTCAAAAAATTATTTATTATTTAAAAAACATTATATGAGTGGACTTGGTCAGAGTTATAACAGTACTGGTGATAACCGTGATATGTCAGAACAACCTAATACGCATGCATGTAATTACTTTTATAGCAGTTGTAGATGCGTACTATAGTCACCAAATTAGAATAACTTAAGAATTTTGTAATGTTTTACAATTTGGCTGTAACATAACTGTGTATAAGTGAGTAGAATAGAATCTGTATTAGTTGTTGTGATACAACTGATCTCAGTATTTTTGTTTCTGTTGCAGATGCATTATTACCAGCCCATGTGGACATTAGTTGGGGCAGGGGCTAAAACCGTTTGTGCGTCTGGACGTTCCACTGCCAGTGTGATGCCCTCTGGAGTCAAATGGGTCAAGTCCAGAGTCATGAAGTTTGACCCTAAAAACAACACTGTCTTCACAGAGTCTGGGAAAGAAGTGAGTAAAAATGTTGTAGGTAAGATTTACTCAATAAACACTAAGAAGGAACCATGATATTGCTGGGGGTTTTATTGCTATGTTGCTGTGATTAAGCAATAAGGACTGTAGGTGTGGCTGGTAACCAACCTTTACTGGAACTGTGCTGGAAAGGAAATCATTTTGACAAACATGTACAGAGTGTTTGAACAGCATGTAACTGATTGTATATTATATCTTTTCTTAGCTTTCCTATGACTACCTGATTGTAGCACTGGGCCTCGTACTGCAGTATCAGAAGGTACCTTTTTCTACTACAGAAAATACAGTATAGGACGTATTTTGTTCTCTTTTCATTCTAACATTCTAAGTTAGCATTAAACTTTTAAAACACATAAAAGTTTTAGTTTGCGTAATCACCCTATATATCTCGATGCAAGCGTGTTTAATAAGGCTGGAAATTATACAGCACAGTACCATCATATGACACGCCTAAAAAGCGCATATTCAAGCACATATTAAACACTTATTGTGTATAGTACTAATATACTTTGCATTCCCATTTTATACATTTTATTTCACATATCCATAAAACACTCTAGTATTGGTTAGATCTTAGTCTAATATTCTATTTATTAGCATGCAGAACACATCTGTGTAAGATACAAAGACATAAGATATTGAATACTCTTTTAATAATAATAATAATAATAATAATAATAATAATCTTATTTCATATTATGGCATTAGTCATACAATCAGCACAGACTAAGACTACTTTAACCCACTGTAAAAGTATTTGATCAGTATTTAAAGACTTCCAAACTAGTTAACTACTGATTCTGCTTTTGTCGGATTTCAGATTAAAGGGCTTCCAGAAGGTTTTGAACATCCAAAGATTGGATCAAATTATTCAGTGAAAACAGTAGAGAAGACATGGAAAGCATTACAGGACTTCAAGGAGGGAAATGCTATTTTTACCTATCCCAACAGTCCTGTGAAGTGTGGAGGGGCTCCTCAGAAGATCATGTACCTTTCTGATTCCTTCATGAGAAAGGTGTTTATAAATGGGTGTATGTGGAGAAAGTAGATGAAGAAAGTAATCAGTGTATTTTATTTATGTAATAAAATTGGATTAAATTAAATTGATACCAGTTGAAATCTGAACAGGAACACTTTTGTTAATAATGACAGTGGAATTTTGTTTTGTAAGACAGGAAAGCGGTCGAAAGCCAACATCATTTACAACACGTCGTTGCCTGTGTTGTTTGGAGTGAAGAAATATGCTGATGCACTCTGGGAAATTGTGAAAAGTCGTGACATGCATGTAAACCTCAGACAACACCTTATAGAGGTCCGAGCAGACAAGCAGGAAGCAGTATTTGAGAACCTTGATAAACCTGGAGAAACAAAGGTTTATGAGGTAAGAGGTCCACGTTGCTTTATTCAACACAAGAGTCACTATGTGTTGGTTTATTCATTTTAAAGATGTCTTGTCCATTATTTGAATAGTATGAGATGCTCCATGTTACCCCTCCTATGGGACCACCAGCAGTGCTTAAGGGATCCTCGTTGGAGGATGAAGCTGGCTGGCTTGATGTAAATAAAGACACCCTTCAGCATAAGAAGTACACTAATGTGTTTGGAATTGGGGACTGCACCAATCTACCAACTTCCAAAACCGCAGCTGCTGTAGGTGAGCCAAAGATAAGTCTGTAAATCATGCACTTCTGTGTCTGTATCTGTATGTTTTATCACATTAATCACTGGGTTTGGACAGTAGACTTACATATGAGGATAATAAGAGAAATGTGAATGAATGGGCATCGTTATTTCAAATCATAGGTCAAAGTCAGAATTTTTGTAGTCCATTAGTAGATGTTAAAAATGACCTGAACAGACATAGCAATAACTGATTAATGATGTCTCTCTCTCTCTCTCTTTTTTTTTATAGCTGCACAATCAGGTATCCTTGATAGGACCATTACCAAAGTGATGAAGAAGGACAAGCCTGATAGAAAGGTGAGCATGAATGAGTTGAAGAGTAAGCCTCTGTTTAAGCAATTTGTCCTAATTTACCAACCATGGTGAATGTACTTTGAAACGTTTTTACCTCCTTGCAGTATGATGGCTACACCTCTTGCCCTTTGGTCACCAGCTACAAGACAGTCATCTTGGCTGAGTTTGACTATAACGGACAACCTCTGGAGACCTTCCCGATAGATCAGAGCAAAGAAAGCAGAATCATGTATCATATGAAAGCTGACATGATGCCCCATCTGTACTGGCATGGTCTTCTCAAGTGAGTCCTGTTCACTCGATTTTAGAAGGCAAAGACCTTGTGTTGTCTACTATGAGATTTTTGGCTCTAATTTATTTGTTTTTATTCTTAAAGGGGACTTTGGGGAGGCCCAGGACCATACAGAAAAATCATGCACCTTGGGATGAAATAGAGGCTGCCAGAAATCAGTCAGAGGGAATAGGCACTGCTTATATTAACTCTTACCACATTCTACACAACCTTTGTGTTAGCATTTTAACCCTCAAACCTGTTATACACAATTGGTGTGATTTTATGTAAAAAAAAAAAAAAAAATACAAAAACAAAAAACAAGTGGGAAGTTTTGTGCAAATTACCTTTTAGATAAATTTTAGTTCAGGTAAAACAGGATACACATGATAAATTTTAGACATTTGGTTGAGTTTTTTTTTTTCAGAAGACAGAAATAGCAGAATAACATTGCAAAGTTATTTTTAAACCCAAACAAGTCTTTTAGATGACGGTGTAACTATATCCAGTGTGAACATGTTAGCTGTAAATAGTTTTTCAGCTATGTTTTTTTTTTTTGAGACGATTGGTACTAACAACCAGCATACCACAGTGCTGTTGAATTCTCTAGTCTGGTTGCTCAGAAGGTGTTGATTAATTTTCTGAAGATCTAATTGTACGGAAGCTCTGATTGTGGTGCTGGATGTAAATCGAATCACAGGTTTATATGAATGACTCGTTGTAACAGGCTCTATTATGGTTTCTGTAGTAACACCTTGCACAGACTTGTATGACAGATGCGCCACATAAACAAATTAAAAAACTTGTGTGATACCTGATGAACTTTTCTGTAAGAAGACTGTTCTTTAGCATTTGTGGAAAGAGTCTCTAGTGGCAGGGCTTTGTAACAGTCAGAGATAAGGCTGTTCTTTTCAGTTCTCGGACATGCGAAAACTCTTCAGGACAGAGTGCATTTTGGGTTCATGGTAACCCGAAAAGCTGCATTTTTTTTTTATCTTACTACTTTCAAAAAAAATAAAAAAGAGGCCAGTGAGGGAATGACTTTCTGTAGCTGTTCTACCATGCATGATAACATGAACTAACTTGTTTAAACATAACAAACTCATAAAAAGTACTATTTATGTTCGTTAATAAATAACTGATCGTTATTTTTTAGCATTGGCAAATTGTTGCTGTATAAGAGGAATAAAACACAACCACCTCACGGCTCTAGAGTCCCCAGGTCGATCCTGAGCTCGGGTTGCTGTCTGTACAGAGTTTCATGTGCTCCGTGTCTGCATGGGTTTCCTCCGGGTTCTCTAGTTTTATCCTACTGTCCAAAAACATGTAGGGTGGTGGACTGGCTACACTGAATTTCCCATAACCACCATCTAGCCATGATGAATGAATGAATGAATGAGTAAATGAATGAATGAATGGATGAATGAATGTTTTACTCCTTACGGAATTCACTTATGGTACTTTACTCCAACCCTACAGTTTGTACATTATGTCAAACTGAAGATTTAAACCCTGCTGCCACATAACTTCTCTTTGGTCAGTAGTTGATTGTTTTTTTTTTCCCCCAGGAAAAAAACTTCCAAAGAACTATCTCTAATCTGTGACACCTCAAGAAAGCTCAGGCATTCAGCCATCAATACTGTGAATGATGAAATAACATGATAATAAAATTATACACATTATAAACAGCATTGCTTGCCATCTTAACAGTGCGATATTGAAGTTTCCACTTCGATATCAAACTTATTTAAAATAATCGAATTTATTGAACTGGTCGCTTTGATGTGGTGAAGCGACAATAACAATACAAGGTGTTGGATGTAATCTCGTACACATGCATAATTAATATACATATTAGTGTGTGTTAATGTATCACAGCGTAAACATGAGTATAGTGTGTGTGTGTGTGTGTGTGTGTTTCTCCGAGCTGTGCTGAAGTGAAGTTTTGCTCATGCGCAAGACGGTGCGTTCATTATCATCCGGGTTCTTTCAAGAGTGTCTCGGTGAGGAGGCGGGAAATGGCGTCCCAAGAAGCAGTGGGAGAGGTATGTGTCGCTCCGTGACTCATTCTGGACAGACGCGTGAAGGACAGAGACTTTTCTAGCGGTCTCCGCCGTCGTGGCTCCATCCACAGCCACTGCAGGATTGTACTGGTGTAACACTTGGCATGTAAGTACGCGCTAAACGGTGGAGTTTGGGCAGCGCTGGCGCTGGCGCTGTCGTGCAGAAAAGCGTAACCGTGCGCCACGGCTGCAGTGTGCTTTCAAATCTCGCGTCTTCACGCCTTTGCACTGTTCGTGTGGAGCATAAGACAGCTCGTTAGCTTCGGCATGATGAAAAGCCGCTGTTTTTTTTTTTTCTTCTTTTTTTTCCCCCTGAGCAATAAATCCGCTAGAGAAATGAGAGACATGTCCATGAGTGCTGTTTGCTGCCCCGGTGCGAGGTTGAACATGACAAAGCTCTGCGCTGCGCGAGCGGCGCAGCAGCCAGCAATGTCGCGACACAGCTGGAATTTGAACAGCCAACTAATCGCTAGCCGATTAGCATTAGCATTAGCATCGTCGCTATTTCAAACATGGACTCGGAAAATGTATTGTCAGATAATAACCTCGGTCGTGGTTTCCACGCTGGGCGCTTAAGTAACGATTCAGTACATATTAAAAAAAACACTCTACCATTTATCACAAACCACGTGATAAGCAAACCGTTGTTTTTGAAATGTTAAGTTGCTAAGGCTAATTACGCTGTGAGCTAACAGCTAACTAGCTCACAAATCATATTATTCATTAAGTCGCTAGCTAGCGGTATTGCTAGCTCATATACTTCATTGGAGTTTTGTTGTTATGCACGGTAACCGAGCCTTGTTGTTTGGTATATAGTATTAAAATAACCCAAGCGAGTCATAGTTGCCTAAATATATAATTAGCTTTAGCATCATACAGGCGAGTAGCTCGATGCTAAGCAGGGAGACATGTTTTCACCCCGCCCACTTTGTCCGCTGTTTGAGTGCCAGTCGCTTGTTATGTTGCTCTTCTGATTTCACTTTACTACATACCAATAATAACACTGACCTCCTGTGAACTAAAGGAAAAGTCCACATAGAAACACAATACATATACTGAGGCTGAAATATCTGCGATGTGCTTAGTAATTTTGGTCCTAAAATTGTTGGCTGGGTTTGTATTTTCCTTATTCCTGGGAGAAGTTAGCGGTTGTCTGCCGCGCTGACGTCACAGGGGGAGACTGCTAGTGCAGTTATAATGGTGTTTAAAAAAAAAAAAGGTAAAATATCTTAAATGTAAGTGGTAAAAGTTAGGTTTCGCTGTTAGCACTGAAAAACAAGAGTGTCAGTGTGTTCAGCAATGTACAGTGGAGACACCAAACACTAAGAAGTACTGAGAAGTAGCAGAGACACCAAATGATGGATAAGAAGTTACAAAATGCAGTGCAGCTGTACCTTAAGTTGAGCCGAGTTACAGCAGAGACTCAGTAAGGCTCATTATTGCTATTATGCTTCCGACTAAAGGTTGTCGTTTGAAATTTTCGACCTCTGACTAAATGGAAAAACTAAACCAAAGACAACGCCACCTCAAGTCTGAATTCCTACTCAGGAACCTGGGACGGTCTCCATAACCCAGAGTTCAGCAAGTGACATTAAATCAGCATGACTGCTCACAGCATGAACAATAAACAAAGTTGCACCATTAGCTTGTTAAAGAAATATAACAAGCATATGTTTGTTACGTGACAACTGTCTTTTCCTCCCACTTTGTAGCTCAAACACCGGACGTCAAAAATGATGTATTTCCGAGTTCCAACTACATATTTCTGAGGTGCATTAGCATCAAAGTTGAAGCTTTGGAAACGTAACAGTTTGAGCAGGTAATCATACAGAATTGTAGGAAACAAACCAGACAGTGAAAATTGACCAACAAGACAATGNAATATTTATAAGTCTATCAGGGTGGATGTTTCCTTTTAATAAGATGGATAATTTGAAAATATGTGGTGTTTCAGTTTGATGATCTTCCTGTCTCGCAGTCTTACATGTGACTTTTGGGACAATGAGGCTGAGAGTGCGTAAAGCATCTCAGCAGCCAAGCGCCACCCCACCTGCCCGCACCACCAAGGCCAAGAGGAAGCACTCTGAAGTGGAGCACAACAGGTCCTCCGGAGGAGCCGCCATGCAGAAGAGTGACACTGGCATCTTCTCCACCATCAAGAGATTCATTAGGGGCAATGCTGTCAAGGTGTGTTAGAAGTGTATCGTCATTACCACTTTTATATATGCAGCTCACTGGAATGAGGAAATTGTACAGTTTGTTTATTCTTTAAGAGATTTAATTAATTAAAATCTGCCCACTCCATTCATATTAGGTGGAGCAGTGTACCCCTGCTAAGAGGAGCCGTGTGGATTGTGACTCGGACAGTAACTTGATCACATCCACCCCACCCACTGGGAACCTGTCCAGCAGAGCTAACCCTAGAACTCGTAGAAAAGGTCCTGCCAATGGAGGTGAGTTAGAGTACTGTACAGTTTTTATCTTGCACAAAGTTTTGCCCCTGAAAAGCAATTTAAATTCACTTACTAAAAGTAAGTAAACTAGAGTATAAAACCCAGTGTTCAGTTTAGTTAAACTGATCTCACATTTTACATAAAGTCTGTGTATGTATGATTCGGGTAATGCTTTACATCAGGGAAATAAAACTTGTAAAAATCTAAGATACCTTGCTTACAGTGTTCTGGTTAAGTCATGACTGGGTTGGTGAAAACAGTTAATGCTTAACCATTAGTGATTATGTCATGGCTGAAAATAAGACACTTTGATGGAGGGGATTTGTTACATAGAGCTGCTTCATGTTGACTAACGCCAAAGAATTTGACACAGGTAGAATAAACACATTCTTTGTCACACCCTGTCCAAAAGTCTTTAAACATTTTGTTTTCGTCATCATTCATTTTCAACTTTTCTTTAAACAAGCCATGTCGTCAGTTTGCTAATCAGAACACAGATCTGTTGAAACCTTCTTTTTTTTTTTTCCTGACATAACGTGTCTAGCCCTGTAGCTGGTCTCGGGTCCGATGAGCTGCCTCAACTAAGTAATTTACTTAAAAGTATGCGATCTGATAAGCTGCAAAGAGGATCTGCTCCAGAAACCACTCGGGTTCAAGTTTGCAAAAGTAGAGTAGCCAAACGACAGCCTGATTTTATTTTGTAAGGTTATCGGCTCAGTATTTTCTTTATTTTTTATTATTATTTTTTTTCTCCCCCAAGTTCGTTCCACTGATTGAACTTTGTCACTACGTTCCACCAGTTGAAGAGCCGTGCGCTAGAATATGAGCTGTTAACTCTCTTCTCTTCAGACACCATGGCATGTCAGAGTAAACTGGTGAAGCCCAATGGGAAGTTGGAGGTGCAGACTGAAGCCCCCAGCAGTCCACCTCGCACCACCCTCCTAGGAACCATCTTTTCTCCTGTTTTCAACTTCTTCTCACCAGCCAACAAAAATGGTAATTGGTCAGAAAGCTTATTTTACCTCCTAGTGTCATTAGTAAATATTTGCACCTTGGAATCTTTTAGAATAGTGCTCTGCAGTGTGATCAATAGTTTCAAAGAAAATTATGTTTGAACTATCAATGATTTCTGTTTAAATGCAAGTACTGACATTTTGTACTACTAGTAGTAGGAGTTTTATGACTGCTTTGTAATATGTAACTTGCTGTATTTTGATAGTGTGTCAATGGTGTGTGTCAACTGTGTGTGTGTGTGTGTGTATATATGTATGTATGTGTGTGTGTGTGTATGTATGTATGTATGTATGTGTATATATATATATATATATATATATATATATATATATATAT
>CM074953.1:14606330-14620165 GCA_037577455.1 Pangasius macronema | reverse complement strand
AGCCCAATGTTAACCCGGCAGTGTTGTCAACCACTCGTCAGGACTACTCGTTCATCTACTCAATATGGTGCAGTGATGGAGTGCACAAGGGGGTGTTGTACTCATAAAAATCGTTTAAGGTTGGCAGGTCTGAGTTAGGTGTTTTTTTTTTTTTTATCACTTTCATTATAACAGCTTGTCATATTACCAGGAAACCTCAAAGCGTGTACTCCTCTGTCCTGAATGCGTTGTGGTGGAAAACTTAATGACCATTACAGATTACTAACACTGGAGATGCTAAAAGTTCCTCCTTAAATGTTAATGAAAACATCTCCTCACAGAAATCTTCACCATATCAATGACTATAATTCTTTCTTACATTACAACATGTTTGTTAAAATCTGTTTACTAGCAGCCGGTTATGTGGAGTGACCACAAGTTCCTGTGAATGAGCTGTTTCCATAGAAACTATAACATATTAGAACAATTAGTATAATATTGTGATTTGAATTCTAGCCCAGGGAAGAAAATATATCAAGAAATATTAAATATAAACACTCACACCTGCATACTAACATATTAACGTTAAACTTGCGTTATCCTTGAACAATAGTTTTGGACGATTCCTTTGTCTTTCATCCTGTGTATGATCTGAGTGCAAAATTAAAAGAAAACAGAAAGATTGAGTTCCCTCCCATGTTTCAGTTGTTATATTTTCTTGCTTTAGCAAGGCTGTGGTGCAGAAAGGTGCACATCTTAACATTTTCTGTGCTTTGTGCTTTTTTTCATGGGAATGCAGAAAACATCAGCTCGCTAATGACTGCAGTTGAGGCAGAATTTACCTCCTGCACATAAGCCAGAGATTAGATTTTATTATTCATTATAGCTAGAGCAACTGCTGAACCTGCTGAACTGTACTGAAGAACTGTAGGTCTTGTAGCTCATGAATTGTGGCTGTAATGTGACCTGCCTGCTACATAGGCTTAAATGTTGGTTTTGTATAACCTTAAAAGATGACCAATATTAAAGTATATTCTAGCAAATTACTGTTGTTTTTTTTTTCCTTTAGATATGAATAGATCACAGTGTTTGTTTAAGGAGCTTAATCGGCTCACGAGGTTAAACAATATCAAAAATACTGTTGAGTAAAATTAACGAATGGATAGAAAAGCATTAGTTGATGTTTTTGAAAAAGTCAGCAGTGCACTAATACACCATGAGTGTATTACAGCAGTGAACCTGTGACACCCTAACAAACATATCATCAGTAGAAAACAAAGCAGAAAGGACATGACAAGAACTTTTAATTGTGCTACGAGTTGTACCCGTTTTTTCTAACTGAAGATACCAGCTGAGTGTAATGTTCTGTTAAGGCAGGCTGTATTGGGCACTGTAACTTTAATGTTCCAGGATATGTGAGATTTGAACAGATCTGTGTGTGTTGTTACTAACTCTTCAGTTTCCACGTTGCTGTTTTGCAGGCCTCCTTCCAGCGCTCCAACAGCCATGACAAGGTGAGGAAGATCGTAGCAGAGGAGGGACGTGCCGCTCGCAACCTCATTGCCTGGAGTGTGCCTCTAGAGAACAAGGAGGAGGAGGGCAAATACACACACACAAATGGTATATTCTCAAGCAAAACCTGTGACATACACATTACCACATTTACAGAATGCCAACGCAGCTGAGCTGCTTCCTCTTACTATAGACGGCATTTGCAAAGCAATGTTATGATAGAACATGAACATGCTGTGATAAATTACAGAGAATATGACCCCCACTGGCACTATAATAACACTGTTCCACACCATTGTGACTGTAATACATACACTGTATGGCCAAAGGTTTGTGGACACCTGACCATCATACTCATATGTGGTTCTTCCCCAAACTTGCCACAAAGTTGGAAGCACACAGTTGTCTAGAATGTCTTTGTATGCTGTAACATTACAATTTCCCTTCCCTGGAATTAAAGTGCCAAAATCTGTTCCAACATGAAAATGCCCCTGTGCACAAAATGAGATCCATGAAGACAGAAGTTTGGAGTGGAAGAACTTGAGTGGCTTGCACAGAGCCCTGACCTCAACCCCACTGAACACCTCTTTGATGAACAGGAGCGCCGACTGTTCACCAGGCTTCCTCGACCTAATGCCCTAGTGGCACAAATCCTCATAACCACACTCCAAATCTATTGTACAGCCTTCCCAGAAGAATGGAGGCTGTTAGAGCAGCAGAAGGGGGACTAAATCTGGAATGGGATGTTCAAAAAGTGCATAAGTGTATGGTCAGGTGTCCACAAACTTTTGGCGAACATCAGTGTAGCTGACTAGATGCTGAAATCTATTTTTTTTATACCTGTTGCTTTATTCTTCTTCCTTTTTCAAGTTAAATAATTCATTTTTGTAAAAGTAATTTAAAATATCATTAAGCCCCTCATTTGTGTTTAATGTGGAACTGCTCTTTTCTCACTGTTACAGTATACTCTACACTGTTTTATTCTATACACTCACTGCTCACATTTTACTCTACAGGAACATCTGGAAATTAGTCCATTCATGCAAATATCCAATCAGCAAATCATGTGGCACCAGCACAATACATAAAATCATGCACATGTAGGTCAAGAGCTTTTGGATCAGACATCAAAATGGGGGAAAATGTGATCTCATTGACTTTGAACTATCTTCCAACTATCTTTGAAGTGATAGTTGAAGACTGGAACAACGTCACCTGGTGTTTTTATGATCTTCAGCTGTCTAGTTTTGAAGAGCCTGTGGTGATGGGAGTAGAACCTGATGTGGACTACTGCTGTTGTAGCCCATCTACCTCAAGGTTTGACGTTCTGTGCAATCTGCGATTCTTCTCTGCTCACCACGGTTGGAAAGATATGAAAAGTTATTTGAGTTGCCATAGTCTTCCTGTCAGCTGCTCACTGGAGGTTATTTGTGTTTCGCACATTCTGTATAGATACTGTTGTGTGTGAATACTCAAACCAACCCGTCTGTTGCCACGGTCAGATTCACTGTGAGCACGTTTTTCACGTGTGACATGAGCATTAACTGAAGCTCTTGACCCGTATCTGCACAACTGCATACAATGCTGTGAAGTCACGTGATTGGCTGATTGGATGCTTGCATAAATGTACAGGTATTCCTAATAAAGTGGATGGTGAGTGTGTGTACATGCTGTCCCAGATTCCCTGGGAGAAGAAGACTTAGCAGAAGTATCCCCCGAAAATAGAGAATAAAGTCACACGTATACATAAGACTAGTTGTAGTCAGCACAAACAGAGTACAGAGTCCTGAAGAAGCAATGAAGCTCACGTACGTTTAGAAGCTCCTCCTTGGTCAGAGAATGTTCTGAAGTCACTCTCTTGAGATCCAGATTCCTACCTTGTCTCTTTGATGCACTCCTGATGTACTCCTGATCTTCATCATTCATCTCAGCATTATTAGTCCTTTTCACTCGACAGCCCACTGGATTGTGGTTCTTAGGTTGTTTTCTTGCTCGTTAAAGATAGTTGGATATGTTTAGATACAGCTCACCATTACCACTGATTGTGTGACTGCATCATATGGTAAATTACGTTATAGAATGATTCTTCATTCTTTTAATGCCTTCGGACATGCTCTTGCTCTCTTAGTGCTTGCTATATAGTCCTTCATCTTTTTTACTCAATTTTCCAGTAAATTTGAATGCTGGTTAGGTTCAGTTTTCATGCACATTTATTCATTTGTGGACACTCTTATGCAAAATACCTCAAAATTTGGAGCTGAATCTAGTCAAACCAGAAATTCATAGCAATGTTGGTGTGTTTTTTGTTTTTTTTTAATTTTGAGCCCACACTTTTTCAGAGTGTAACCTAGACGTGGTTATGTTTATGTATATACAATAATTGGAAATAATTGTCTAATATCACAAACCACAAATTTAAATCGATATTTTAACCACTAGGCATAGTCCAACAGTGCAAACGGAGCGTGGAGGTCCTAACCCCCGAGTTAAGGGTGGAGACAGGACACGTACACCTCAAACGTAGTTCTCCCTGTGCTTCAGAGGTGTACTCCCCCAGTCCAAAGACATGTGTTTTAGGCTGATAGCCATCGCTAAATTGTCCGTAGTGAGTTAATTGGGGTGTGTGTGTGTGCGCACACGCGCAGTTGTGCCCTGGGATGGGCTGGCACCCCGTCAAGGGTGTCCCCTGCCTTGTGCCCCGAGTCCCCCTGGGCTCCCAGTGACCCTGTGTAGGATAAACTGTACAGAAGATAGATGGTGGGGTTTTAGGTATGGCTTAGTATGCCAAATCTGGTATATAATGAAAGAGAATATCACAGCATGTTCTAGCATTCAGGAGTGGTACAAGCACAAAGCTGTCTTGTTGCACTATAAATGATGCATCTTCCAAGCTGAAGAATGGTGATTTGCATGT
Source organism: Pangasius macronema (assembly GCA_037577455.1). NCBI lineage: Eukaryota > Metazoa > Chordata > Actinopteri > Siluriformes > Pangasiidae > Pangasius > Pangasius macronema. Next base: position 14,615,760 of record CM074953.1, on the reverse strand, counting down.
TCAGGTAACACACAGTTGCAAGCATAAAGCATTATTCATGCTTTAGGGGGTATGTTAATCACAAGGTTAAAGCTGTGGTTTGTATTGTTTAAAAGGAGTTATAGACTTTTAATAATCATACTTACATAGCTATTGTTGAGAAATTGTAATTTGTAGTATAGCCGTGCAGTGTATCTTGTTAGTTTCTGTATTTCAGGCTTGTGTTTGCAGTTTTTCCAGCACATAAATTGGCTACAGGAGTTGCTTGGAGTTGCTTAGCTCTTGTCTTTATAAAGCAGCTTGTAATGCATACATATGCTGCATTCAACTAAATGCTCATAACACAGCCTTTTCAACCTTCGTCTTTGAACCTTGCCCAGCTGCCTACACAGAAACTCTGTATGGTTTCCTAACAACTCCATTCAGCACGTGACATCATAACAGTCGGTAGTAAATAACCTACCACTTCTCTACGTTTGCTGTAGAAGGGAAATGCATAATGAGCATTAAAGTTATCAATCATATCACTAACATTAGCTAGTTAACTCGCTGCTAGTTCACGAGCATTTGGTGCTCGGAAAGAGCAAACAAAAGACAAGCCTTCATGGAGGCGTCCTGTTATTTCCCCTACTTCATAACTTACTCAGATGCTTGGAGGTCAACAAAATATTGCAGTTTGCCTCACATTCAGCACAGTCAGAATGATCAGTGGGATTGTTTTAGGTTATGAATGTCCTCTTGAAGCGTTTGCTTTTATAATTTAAATCAAATAGAGACGTGATTTTCACTCTATGCAGTTCCCTAAAGCAAAATGACTCAATCATGACAAAAAGCTGACTTATGCTTAACATATGCAATATTCTTAATACTTACAGGAAAGCCAAAGGCTCACAACAACAGCAATGCAAGAGCTCAGCGAATCAACTCTGGACAACATAGGAACAAAAAACAGGTAGGGATTCTTGTGCATAGGCTGAAATCTGACATGCCTGTTCACCACTAGAGGGCAGCAAAGACCAGCTTTCTGTGGGCTGAGCGAGGCTAGGCTTCTTTACGATGTATAAGATGTTTGTAAAGTAAGTCTTCGTAAACTAATAGTAAAAGTTGCTATGTGTGTTGGCTTAGCCTATGGGGCTGGACTGTTTTCGACGTCGTCCTAGGTACGACCTCTTTCCTCGGCTTTTCTCGGGCTGATTTCGGTCCGTCGGTGCGTTTCATCTTCTGAGGGCCCGTTACTGGGCCTTCCTCTTCGATAACCTACGCCGGGCTGTCGATGAGATCTACGTCACATGTGAATCAGACCAGAGCGTTGTGGAGTGTAAGGTAGGAGCCTAATCACTTTTCTGCCACAATAAATGCTTCACGTGGTAACTTTTCAGTGAGTGGTGAATTGTCAAATCCAGGCATGTTGACTTGGTACAAATAGACATTCAGGATTATGTGCATGATTAAAAATCTTTACAGATACATTTCAATAAGCTTTTATGATTATAGGCCACTTTCTTATCCATTAATCTGTTTGCCTGCTTTGGATCAGAGGGAAATTTGTACTTTTGCCTAGGTTTCTATTTGGTCTGGGAAAACAAGAAACTTTCGCTGAGGGTCATTTGAGAAGAAGCAGGACTGGAAATGTGTTTGCAAAAATTGTTCATTCATTGGTCAGAAATGATGGCGGCAGAAAATGTAAACAAACTTTTTTGAAAGCACACTCATGTAAACTCTGCAAAGAGATGGAGCTGATGATTAAAAAAGGAAATGTTTATTTGTGTTATTATTCCAGTAATATATTTTGTGAAGTGTATCCAGCATTTATTTGATGTGTTCTTCAGGCTAGATGTCTAGAATATTTCTGCAGTACTCCAGCTTGTACTCAAGCAGCCCGTAATACACTGCATGTTTGGTTTACTTCCTGTATTGATGTTCATACTGCAGTCAAACTGTGTTGTTTCACTTGGAATTGGACCGAGAGCATTTCTTGCAAGAAGCCCCAGACTAGTAGTTTTGGTCACACTTGCCCAAATGATCAACACCAAGATGAAAAATTCAGTGGAGTTTGATTCACGTGTGCTAAATACTGCATATCTGAAAGTGCCGGTTTTGTTATAATTCATTCATATTTGAAAAATTCCTTAAAACTTGACCAGCCAAAAACTTTTCACTGACCTAAAGGTAACCCAATGCTGTAAGAAATATTCCTTGAGAAAGTTTTGCACTGCCCTGCCAAAGCTAATCCACCAAGAAGGGAGTGCTGCCTAATTTCTTTGGCATTTTCATGTTTTTTTTCTGCCCAGTGCTAGGTCACTGAGAGGAAAGTCTGGCTGACCTCTCAATAAAGATTCCTGATAACCCTGTCTCTACTCTTCAGGAATGTGGATTGGGCTTTGGCAGTCAACAGTCAATCAGATTTACTACTACCCCATGGTCACGGAGGAAATGATGTCAGATACTGGAATGTCTCTCAGAGTAAACTTCTTGATAGGAATTACCTTTTTCAGGCCCAGTAGGACTTGGCTATGAAAACATGAGGAAGAATGGCACAGCGGTTGTTTCACTCTGTGACCAGTAGAGGGAAATGAAGGGTTGAGCCAGTTGGATTTTTGTCGAGTTTCCCTCCTCCTTTCAACATTCCTTTTGTTTTCTGGTTTGTGTCAGAGAGGGCTTTGAAGGTGCGCTGGTGAGAGAATTATCACTGGCCGCTCTCTAGGGCCTTCCTGGAGGGAGTGCAGATTGATGACGGTGTGTAAACAAAGTTCCCCCTACTCCTCCCCCATTTTGTGTGTGTGTGTGTGTGTGTGTGTGTGTGTGTGTGTGAGGAGAGAGCAAGCCCAGAGCTTCAGAGTGAGGGGTCTATCAGATGACGTCTGATAACACTGTTTTAAACAGAACAGGAATCCCTGGCGTTGTTGTTCCTTTGGCCTTACAGAAGTAGGGGCAAAAGCAGGAACATGTACTGCTGTTAGCTAAGCTAACACACGCACCAGTCAGCCGCACTAACATTCCTACAGTGCTTTGGTTGTCTCGCCGGGCCCATGTTACCCTGCGGCAGCTGCACATAGAGCCAGCTAATATAGTGCGGTGTGCACTGGCATGGCCATGCCTCCACACAGCATGCCATGTGTTTACTCTGGCTGGCACACAGTGCTGTAGTGCTTGATTAGGGCTCCTGCTGCGTATTCCTCTGTGTTCCGAGTTCTAGATTGGCGTGTAATCTTGATTCATGGTGAATATGGTTCAGATGAGGACTGGTGTGTGTGTGTGTGTGTGTGTGTGTGTGTGTGTGTGTGTTGCTGAATGTGACCCCTTGAGGTCTGCTCATTGACAGTAGCTCTATATGCAACATTCATGTGGTTTGGTGATGTAATGCGATGTAAGGATGTAACTGAATACAAATACGTTATTCAGAATGAACAGATTCAAATAGGACTTGGCCAGAAAGATTCACAGGGCATCTAGTTGTGTCTGGTTGTTAACTTTGGGACTAGGATTGTGTGGGATGCAGCAAAAAAGTTGTGCGAGTCGTGACATGAATGTGTGCCATTGCAGGACGCATGTATACAGCATCCTTGGTAACTGCTGTGCTTGAAATTACACTCATAGTTTGTGTATATTTTCAGAAATACACTATATGGCGAAACCTATGTGGACACCTGACCATCGTGGCTCTATGTGTTTGTTTAAACATCCCTTTCCAAAACTATGGGTATTAATATGGATTTAGCTCTGTTTTGCTGCTATAACAGCCTCCACTCTTCTGGGAAGGCTTTCCATGAGATTTTGGAACGTGGCTGTGTGGTTTTGTGCTGATTTAGTCGTAAGAGCATTACCAATGTTGTAAGGTCTAGCATCCAGTTCATCCCATACGTGTTCAGTGGGGTTAAGGTCAGGGTTCTGTGCAGGCCACTTGGAATTCACACCGACCTTGGCAAACTGTCTTTATGAACCTTGCTTTGTGCACAGTGGCACTGTCATGCCCGAACAGGTTTGGGCTTCTTAGTTCCAGTGAAGGGGAATCTTAATGCTACAGCGTACAAAGACATTCTACACAATTGCGTGCTTCCAACTTTGTGGCAGCAGTTTCTGGAAGATTCACTTATGGGTGTGATGGTCAGGTGTCCGCAAACATTTGGCCAGCTAGTGTAGAACCAGCTGATATCATTACAAAATACTGTGGGCAGGGGCAAACAAAAGTAATGACCCGTACTCACACTAAATTTTGTGTCAATACTTGAACACACTATCGAATCCGACTCCTTAACAGATTCGGTTATCCGTCACCATATTGACATTGCTTTATGGCATTACTAATTTTTACAGTGTTTCTGGCATAATGGTAAGGCCCAAAAAAAAGATTCTGGTTTTTGGGTGTAAATACAAATACAGATATTGGAGCACTAAACAGATTGAGATTAGTGCCATTGTGTTTCACACCTCGTGCAGTAATTCTCAAACTTATTACACATTATTTTTATTGCGCAAAATCCAAATTTACTTTTCAGCCCTGTCCATATATTAGGCTCATTATTCAAATTATTATTCAAATATTAGTGCTATAGACTTTTTTTATTCCTGGCCTTTACAGGAACAGATCACATTAGGTCCAAGTTTATAAGAACTCAGGAATAAATATAGTAAATTCATAATTGTTTTCATAATTGTGATTTCCACCAGTGTAACAATTTTTTTTTATTGCTTTATGGACCCCTGGAGCTCCCTAGGCCCCAATTTGAGAACCACCAATTATAGTGTAGTGATACAATCTTAACCAGTGAGATACCATTACTTTACATAATTGCTGATAAGGTCACAAAAATATTATTTCTTTCTGTGTACAGATCATACTGACACTGCTTTATGGCATTACTAATTTTAACAGTGTTTCTGGCAAAATTCTGGTCTTTGGGTGTAAATACAAATACAGATTAAATAAGGTAAATTAATAATAATAAATATATTAAATTAATAATAGTGAGTTGTGATTTCCACCAGTGTAACAAATTTTTTTTTTAATTGCTTTATGGACACCCGGGGTCCCTAGGGTCTAGGGGGTCTCTGTAAAATATGCCACATGGGTTTTAACACATTCTTTTGTACTTTTTCCCCAAGGAAAGGCTTCATTTTGCGCTAACACATTTGCTTGACCTTTTATGCGATTGTGAATCGTCGTCGAGAACTTTAAAGTGCAGTAGAAACGTATGTATCGTGTATGCAGTACTGTGTACGACTCCTTTGGTTCTTAATAAAAAAAAGTTTATGGATCTAAAACAGATTGAAATTGGGTGAGATGAATTGATATTCTGAAGCTTATTGATGTAGGACAATTATGGAAAATATAATAATATAATAACCAAGATAAACTTTGTTTCTTACTATTTTTGTGATGGTCTACATTTTTTTTTTGTCGAAACGACATGGAAACACATTTCTGTGAGGCGGATGGCCTACAACAGCAGCAGACCAGTTCCACTCCTGTCTGTCAAGAACATGGATCTGAGCCAACAGTTTTGTGTTGAGAGATGCTTTTCTGCTCACCACGGTTGTTACTTGAGTTGCTTTAGCATTCCTGCATGTTTTTTTTTCCTCGCACCATTCTTAGTAAACTCTAGAGAATCCCAGGAAATCAACAGTTTCTGAAAAAAACAGCCTGTCTGGTACCGTCAACCATGCCATGGTCAAGCTCTTGACTTGTATCTGCATGATTTTATGCATTACACTGCTGCCTTATGATTGGCTGATGGATAACTGCATGAATGAGCAGGTGTACAGGTGTTCCTATTAAAGAGGTGTGTATGGACGTATGATTGTTACTGATAATATAAACCTGCCCCAACCACGTTTGTTTATATGCGATACTGTGTTGTATCACACCATGATATTTTTCCCCATAATGTCCCAGTCCTCTGTTTTAAAGCAGTGCTAGTACAGTTAGTTTAGTCCTCCCGGCTCACCGGTGTGCTTCAGTAGACATTGTTGATGCAGTAGAGGGCACTGAGCCAGTGCTTTATTCCTTTTCTCTTAGAGGCTTGATTGTTCCAGCAAGATGATTTATTCTCATATTCTAATAACGCCCACATCTTTAACCTGCAGCCCCACACCTAATTACTTCTTATCAGGCCTTTCTTCAACCTCAAGTCCTGATTTATACCACCACAGCCTATGACATGGCTCCTTTGTGTGTGAGTGTGTGTGAGTGTGTGTGAGTGTGTGTGAGTGTGTGTGTGTGTGTGTGTGTGTGTGTGTGTGTGAGAGAGAGAGAGACAGAGACAGAGAGAGCGCATTCATGACTATGCATATTGTATACAAAAACAGTCTGTACTGTGTTTTTTTATTTATTTATTTATTTTTTTATTCTACAATAATTAGTAGAATTGCTCTATTGCCAGTTTGAAATTCTGGGAAAATAGGATCTTAGTATATAACTAAAATAATGCTGCTATGACTATATTCTAATAATACAATAAAAGTTTACATATCGCTAATTGTATAAAAAGCTCTAAAAGCATTGTAGCAGCACAGCACAGTACTGATTTTATTTATTTATTTAAATGTCTATGCTACTAGATGATGTGGTTGAGTGTTTGTAGGATTTGTATGGAATTATCAGTGTAAGCAGGAGATGAACTGATTAGATTTTGAAATTGATCTAAACAGGGTCAAGGTCACAGCAAGGTCAGATGTCTGAAACAGCTACGGTAGTTGGTGTCTCAGTTGACACCATTGTTGTCGAGTTGTACTTGTTCAGTCCTAGGTTATTCACTCATTCATTCATGAATGATGGATCTGGGAGTCAAGGGCTTATGCCAGGAATACACTCTGGATGGAATGCCGGTTCATTGCAGGGCAGCATGCACGCACATTCACACGCTCATCCATACCTACAGGCAATTTACTAGCACATTTTCGGGAGGAAACTAGAGAACCTGGAGGAAACCCACATGGACATGAGGAGAACATGAAACACAGACAGTAACCCGAGCTCAGGATTGAACTGGGGAGCCTGGAGCCATGAAGTGGCGATGCTACCCACTGCACCACCAAAATATTTTTTTATTGCTAAATTCTGACAAAACATTGTAGCTTATATAATATTATTATTAATACAATAACATTGCATTATAGCTTATGCAATGATATTACATTGTAGCTTTTATAATATCGCAAAAACAGATTGAATACAAAAATGTTTAAACCAAGGGTAGAGCTATATAGGAAACCTGGTAGGAGTCTGCGCATTACTGCAGAATCACCTAATCACCTAAAATCCACCATCCAGCTGAGATTTTGCAATTGCCACTGCCTGCCAGCAGTTCACGACTGCACGACTGGTAATTTTACCTCCCTCATGTACCCTCTTTAAACCTGAAATAGTGGAAGTGCTCATTTTCCTGTCTTTATTTAAGCTATTGGTTCTAGGTGATTAAATAGTTTAGCACATATTTTATGGTATTTTATGTTAGCAGGAAACAATTAATATCAGAATAGCTTATCTAGTTCCAGCTTATCTTTTGCACTCAAAACAAAAATGTCTTGTTCTTCCAGAGGGTACTGGGGCTATGTGAATGCGCTGTGAATTTAATGTCAAATAAGTAGCAAGGAGGTCACTATGTTTAAAGAAAAAAAAAAAAACCTGTGAAAAAGTAGGCAGTGCAAGCAGCTGTGGTTATTGTGTCTGTGTGTATCTGAGTCCTGTGAAGCCTTTTGAAGCTTAGGTTGTCAAAGTCGTCATTCCCTGTGAGCATGACCACTGCTACCGTGTGTGCCAACCCTGACTTCTGCAGCTTTCACTGGCTTCAGTCCTCTATTAAGCAAATGTTCTGTGGAGCTTTCCTCTGAATTACTCCTCCCACCAGCCGACCCATCAATCTCACACATGTGTGTTTCACAGCATCCCTGCCCTCCTTCTAGCTGCCAGTCCTTTTCATGTATTTAATGGTGCTTCTGGACATTTACCTGCACTGCATCTCTCTTCACACTTAAATAGTCTGACTCTCATCTGGAGATTAGAGTTAGTCTTGGTTTTGGATTATGTATTTTTTTTTTTACCAGGATAGTCCGTGTTCGTCAGTTGTATTTAGGGCACTAGGCTAGTTCTGAAAGTCTATAAATGTTGGCTAGCTTCTTTAGATGGCCCAGAGGATTAATGTTCAGCTTTGCAGCCACACTGGCTCAGATGTCATGTCTTTCAGGGCAGGTTTGGCAGACGTTGTCGTGCTAGGCCGGGGTTGAAGGTCTGAAGTAATCCATGCTGGAGCAGGAATCCACACTGAACTCTTGCTGCACGGCTTTGTTTAGGCTCAGGGATTCCCCAGAGTCGCCCTCCCTCCCGCAGATCGAATGTCACGCAGACAATGAGATGCCGTCATCTGCCTCGCTCCCTTCGCCAGTAACTAGAAATGATTAGAGCCTCAATCAGATTTGCCAGCCCTCTCTTGCTAAACTAATTGGTAATTTCAGCTGCACCTCTTGTGGGGGACCAGCGAGGCAGCAAAGAGGGGTGGTGTTTTTTCCCTCCTTCCCTTTTGTCCTCTCTTGTCCTTTATGAATGGAGTGATTCCTTGACTGTGCTCCAGTGACTGTGACCCTTCTTCGATGCCCGAGCCTGTTTGTCTACAGGAGCTGGAGGAGGTGGGGCGAGGTTTAGGGTTACAGGAGCCCCTCTGTTGGCCTGAAGATCAAGACCTCCACTGGGGCTCTGCTGTGACTCTGCGTCCTGTCTCTCCTGACTGGCTTCAGTAAAAGGCCTTTCAGATCAGCTGCAAAGGTCTGTGTTTCTGTCCCACGACAAGCTTGGCTCAAATTTACCTGAGAGAGGGTGCTGAGGTGGAAAATCAGTCTGGTTTGGTGTTGTGGATTTTTGACTTTTTGGGACAGTTTAAAATGTGTCTTGCTCAGTAAATCCTCACTAAAGCACTAAGTGGTTGATGTAAATACTGATATTGACAGAGCATTGAGGTTGATAACTGATAAAATGCATCTATTGGATCGTAATTAAGCCCCTTTTTGGAAGTGAGATTAGCACATTACACAACTCTACACACAAACACTGCTGAAATACTTATCAAAGGTAAAATAAATGTTTCAAAATGTAAACATTGCATTATTATTATTATTATTATTATTATTATGTTCAAGTTATGTGATGCTTTTTTAATAAATATATTTTTTAAAACTCTCTAAAATGTGGAAAATTAATAATAAAGTTATTTTTGTAAGTAATTTGAGTGGATTTGAACCTGAATGGATTTGTTAGTTTTCAAAAATGTTTTATGCTTGCTGCATTTAACTTCTTTCACTCCCATAACTGCTACACTTCAGCATGAATAGGCATGGTTAACCTGCTGTGCAGCGACTGGGCGGGCTTACCTGACGTATAGTGTATGGGTGTGGTTAGCCTGATGTACAGTATAGTGTATGGGTGTGGTTAGCCTGATGTACAGTATAGTGTATGGGTGTG
>CM074953.1:14585546-14597508 GCA_037577455.1 Pangasius macronema | reverse complement strand
AGGCCAAGTGATTAGGACACCTGATTCTGATCATTTGGATGGGTGACCGAATACTTTTGGTAATATAGTGTATATTTTAAGAGTAAACCAAGCATTCGTGTCTGAGCCCTATCTTGAGAAGTAACATTTTGGGCAGCAGGTGGAAGGAATTTTAAATGTGGCTTTTGTTTGTTGGCAGAACCATCGCAGAGTCTAAGAAGAAACACGAAGAGAAGCAGCTTAAAGCTCAGCAGCTACGAGACAAGCTGAGAGAGGAGAAGAGCCACAAACTGCAGAAACTTTTAGAGCGAGTGAGTCTTAGCTACTTCTTGTGCCGATGCCGAGAGACGATTACACCAGAATACGACGGCAACATAACATCCTGGCTCAGCTATTTTAGCGAAATAGGGCGATGAGGCTGTTCTGTCAAACAAGTACGTGACACCGAAATCATTTTCATCAGCCGCTGAACTGGTTTGTTTTCGTTTCTTCCATTCTATATAAGATGAAGGAAACTTGAAACAATCTTGTATATTTACACGTCAATGCCTGAAGTTGGATATTAACATGTGATATGCTCTTTAGAGTGCAGGTGTTAAGAACACAAGCATGTGATGACAGAGGCTGCGAGGGCTTGGGGGCTTGGGAGAGTTGTTTTTGGATCACAATTTGAATGCAGCCCTCCCTGCCTGTGTTCTCCCTCCCTCCCTCTCTCTCTCTCTCTCTCTCTCTCTCTCTCTCTCTCTCTCTCTCTCTCTCTCTCGCTCTCTCGCTCTCTAAATATCGTGATACACATCATGAATCATGAGAACATCAAGTATCATATGATTATATTACTTTGCATTTACTGCAATTGGCAGATGGTCTTATCTATAGAGCGACTTATAGAAGTACTTTGTAGTCTCCGTCAAGAATATGTCCTCACACATATCCTCACATATCTGTCAAGCAAAAGCCTTGTTAGGGAGGAGTTAGCACAGCAAGCACAACACACACGTTGATTGTTTTTAATTAGTACTCTTTTAAGTACTTTGTGAAACGGTGGTTTCTTACTATTCATTTGAAGACAGCCGATATTCAGACCGAAAGGGAATATTCATTCCACCACAGAGAAGAGTCAGTCTCTCACTTTTTTCTTTTGTTTTAAATAACCTGGAAAGAGTCCTTTACCATCTGTCCCACCCCTGACTTACAGGAGAAGGAGGTGAGGAAATGGAAAGAAGAGTTGCTAGATCAGAGGAGGAGGATGATGGAGGAGAAGCTGCTCCATGCAGAGTTCAAGCGAGAGTTGCAGCTCCAGGCCATTGTGAAAAAAGCACAGGAAGAGGAGGCAAAGGTGAGGATGTCCTAGGTATTTTAGGGTGGCTTGGTAGTGCAACATGTGGTGTTGCTGCCTCACAGCTCCAGGGTTCAATCCTGAGCTGGGGTTTCTTTCAGTGTGCATGTTCACCCTGTGCCTGTGGGTTTCTTCTCCTGTTCACTCCCAGCTCTCAAAAGTATGTTAGTAGGTGGATTGGCTCTGCTAAATTGCCCCTAGGCGTGTGTGTGTGTGTGTGTGTGTGTGTGTGTGTGTGTGTGTGTTTGACCGTGTTCCCATCTAGGCTGTATTATCTTGTATGAGTTTCTAAGATTGGCTCACAAATGTACTGTGACTCTGACTAGAATAAAATAGTTAATGCTGATTAATGGAATAATTTTTAACATAAATGTCACTTTTGTAGGTGAATGAGATTGCATTCATAAACACACTGGAGGCTCAAAATAAAAGGCATGATGTGCTGGCCAAGCTGAACGAGTATGAGCAGCGACTGAATGAGCTACAGGAGGAGCGTCAAAGGAGGCAAGAGGAGAAACAGGCCAGAGATGAAGCTGTGCAGGTTGGATGCCTTTTTTTCATTTACACCTTAGCATACATGTTAGCTTTTAATAATTTGATACAATTCTCTCATATACACCGATCAGCCATAACATTAAAACCACTGAAAGGGCAAGTGAATAAGATTGATTATCTTGTTAGATTGGCACCTGTGAAGCGGTATATATTAGGCAGCAAGTGAACAGTCAGTTCTCAATGTTGATGTGTTGGAAGCAGGAAAAATGGGCAAGCGTAAGGATCTGAGGGTACAAGGGTCAAACTGTGATGGCTAGATAACGGGGTCAGAGCATCTCCAAAATGGCAGGTCTTTTGGGATGTTCCCGGAAACCAAAAGCAGTCCATGGAAGGACAACCTGTGAACCAGCGACAGGGTCATGGGCACCCAAGGCTCACTGATGCGCATGGGGAGCAAAGCCTAGCCCGTGAACATGTGAGCATCAGAACTGGACCATGGAGCAATGGAAGAAGGTGACCTGGTCTTCTGAATCACATTTTCTTTTACATCATGTGGACAGCTGGGTGCATGTGTGTGGCTTACCTGGGGAAAAGATGGAACCAGGATGCCCTATGGGAAGAAGGCAAGCTGGCGGAGGCAGTGTGATGCACTGGGCAATGTTCTGCTGTGAAACCCTGGGTCCTGGCCTTCATGTGGATGTTACTTTGACAAGTACCACCTACCAAAACATTGTTGCAGACCAGGTACACCCCTTCATTGCAACAGTATTCCCTAATGGCAGTGGCCTCTTTCAACATGATAATGCTCCCTGCCACACTGCAAAATTGTTCAGGAATGGTTTGAGGAACATGTCAAAGAATTCAGGGTGTTATCTTGGCCTCCAAATTCGCCGAATCTCAATCCAATTGAGCATCTGTGGGATGTGCTGGACAAACAAGTCAGATCCATGGAGGACTTAAAGGATCTGCTGCTAACATCTTGGTGCCAGATACCACAGCACACCTTCAGAGGTCTTGTGGAGTCCATGCCTCGATGGGTCAAAGCTGTTTTGGTGGCACAAGGGGGACCTACACAATATTAGGCAGGTTGTTTTAATGTTATGGCTGACCTGTTTTTGTGTGTGTGTTGTGTAACAGGAACGTAAGCGGGCTCTAGAGGCAGAGCGGCAGGCGCGGGTGGAGGAGCTCTTGATGAAGAGAAGAGAGCAGGAGGCACGGATAGAGCAGCAGCGGCAGGAGAAGGAGAGGGCGAGGGAGGATGCAGCACGTGAGAGAGCAAGGTCCGAACCAGTACTGCATGCTGTCTGACCATTCATGTGTTCAGTGGTTTTAATATGGCAGTTCTCTCCTTCATCCACAACTTATAACAACAAATAACCAGTGGACTCCTCAACTATTTCACCTCAGTTCATCATAATTGGTCTCAACCAGTTGCTAATCTGATATGCCTAACTAAGCTAACTATCTTTCAAAACACTGTCTTTTGCAAATCCAGGAACTGTTGGTAATAGTTGACAGCAATAGCACCTGGTAATGTTTTATCATATTTGCTTTAGTTTTAGGGTTTGTTATGTTCCAGAAAAGTTCTCTGGACATGCTATAAAATTTACATTACTTAATTAAGCTGCGTCTCATTGGAACGTCTGTATGATTTTTCAAGAAAAAATTATTTTAATAACGATGAGGAATATTAATTTAAGAATGAAATAAAATGCAAAGAATGTTAAATAATTAAAATTTTAAATAACGTGCACAGTGTGTGCAGTGACGCTAAATACAATTCTATTTCTTTTGCGACTTTTGGGCAAGTTTCTGCAAAACATTTGGTAGAAATATGGATTTGCTTTGGAGCACAGTACGGCAGTATTTAGGTCGGGCAAGTGGAGTAAACCACTGACAGTAGGAAAAAGAATGCTCTTATTCATATCGTGTTAATGAGCGACATCTTTGTCCTGTGAGCTTAATACTCACACCCTACAAGCTCAAAACTGCGTCACAGGTAAAAGGCTTATGTAGCTTTTTTGTGGATCCCAATCCTGACCCACACCACTAGTCTCAACCAGATGCCATGTGAACCTTTCTGGCACGATTTCCTTAAAAAAAAATGTAATCATTTAAAACACATTATCTCTTCAGTCCCTATAACACATTCATCTTCAGTTACATCACTGCAAATGTAATGTGGCCACATGCATCCCAGAACACCTCTACAAATGGTCTGAGTGATCGGATCACAAGACACAACAGATCCTGTTTATACCTGTGTTTAATGCTGTGATCCCTTGTGTTGAATGTCTGTGCTGATGTATTTGAGCTGTTCAAGGCCCTGATCAGACTTTGTATGAACAATGATTACACTAGACGACATCATGCTTTTATTGCTGATCTTAGAAAGTTTTGTTAGCATTAACCTTAGCATTTTAGCTTTTGTTTTACTTGTTTACCAGATAATAGTCAGATGTGCGTTTCCTTCCTCAGAAGTCAGTTTTATGATTGCAGTATTTAATTGATCTTGTTTTTTTTTTTTGTTTGTTTTTTTTTGACAATCTCTTTGACTGCACTTTTTAGAGTGGTGGTCGAGGACTGGCTCCTTTGTGGAGGGACAGTTTGAGATTAGAGCACCAGGAACAACCACTCATCAGTGGAAAAAGGCTATGCAAAACTTCATCTAATGTTGTGTATTGGGTGTGTGTGTGTGTGTGTGTGTGTTCTCTGCAGAGATCGTGAGGAGCGCCTGGCTGCCCTGAGTGCCGCTCAGCAGGAGGCCATGGAGGAGCTGCAGAAGAAGATTCAAATGAAGGCAACTTGCTTCAGTTCCCTTCCTTATCAACAGTGCCATTTCTATTCAGGATGTAGTCCTGCTTCTGACCTCGGGTCTGACACGTACTGCTCTTCTCTCTTCTCATGCACACTGCCCACAGCATGATGAGAGCAGCCGCAGACACATGGAGCAGATCGAGCAGAGGAAAGAGAAGGCGGCCGAGCTGAGCAGCGGCAGACACGCCAACACAGACTACGCTCCCAAACTCACTCCCTATGAGCGCAAGAAGCAGTGCTCCCTTTGCAGCGTTGTGGTGAGAGACTCACTTCACAGTTACATATTCCTAAGACAGTTTGATCTTTCTATATTATACCACAGAGCTACTGAATACTCACTTCTGATTTGTCAGAAGGTGTTGATTAGTTTTCTATAACAGCATCTCTGACAGTATTACAGACTGAATATATTATTATATTAATGTGCTCATTCTACATTGTTGTTTCTATAGTAACAGGTCGTTCACAGGTATAGAGGAAGTGCCATGTAATCTAAGCCTAATAGTAAATAGATTTGAAAAAATGTTTATGACAAAAATATGATTGTTAGTATGGTGAAGTTGTCTGTAAGGCTACGCTTATTTAACATTTCTGGAAGGAGTCTCCAGTGTCAGTGCTTTGTAACAGTTAGAGGTAAATCTGTAACTTTAGGTTTTCTGCCACGGGACAGACTTCAGGGGAGAGGATATGACGCTTTGGAATCTTAGTAACAAGCTTCAGGGGTGAGGATGTAATGCTTTGGTTTCTCAGTAACACGCTGAGAGAAAAAAGAGAGGTTGATGAAGGAACAACAGTTTATAGCTGCTATAATGTAAGTGATAACAGGAACTTCTGTTTCAGACAATCTCCAACAACAAACCTAATAATAAACTGATGACGTGTGCGATTTGTTGTTCTGTAATCAATAAAAAAAGTAATCATTGGCAAATAGTTGTGGTGTAAGAGGAATAAACCATGATACCACCCCACTTTTCTTTATTTTCCTATTAACACACACCCCACAGGGTGTTATTCGTTATTATGTAAATGTAATTTTACATCAAAAAAAATTACATTTATTTTTTAAAAGTTTAGATGCCCATGGTGCAGTGATCTCTGTCATGTCCCGCTCACTTTGTTTCAGTAACCAAAGTTTGGTCTTGGATCACTTCACACATGGACACTCTTTCTCCTCATGTTTAAACTCTGCTATCATGGATGTTTCTGGTGGTTGATTTAGCAGCCAGTGTCCTGAAAAGTGCTGAGTGCAGGCTAATTGGGAAGATGTCAGAAGAGAAGGCATTCAAATGAGCATTTAACTGCATTAATTAAACATGAACTTAGGTTGGAGATTTATGAGTGGTCATGAACATGCTTTCCCAGTGACAGGCAGCAAATCAGCATGCAGGCACATTTATCTGAAGCTGGCCTGGCTTTCATGGCAACGAGGGCCAGACACCTTGGGGCTTCAAACAGATATCAGATTAAGCACTGGGGGAGAATGAAATCTTGTTAAAATGTCAGATGACCTTGGCCAGTCAGTGACTCCAGCCATCATCTTTAGGTCAGAGGGAAGCACTCTGCTTAATGACATTAAACACAGGCCATAGTGCTTGGGCTCACATCCAAAACCAAGACACAAACAATGCAAGTTGTCTTATGATGGTCCTCCTCTACCTGCATCTCCATATTGTCATCTGTTTCACTTTGGTTTATGGAATTAATGCATGAAATAATTTTTTATAGCAGACCATTTTAAAAGGGTGAGAATTGCCCATGTCAGTGAAAGCACAAGTGTTGAAATGTAATCTGGGGGGATGAAGCGCCTGAGGCTTAAAATGGCGGTAAAGTTTAAATAGCTTTTTTTTTGGATCTCTCTGTGCCATTGTGCACGTCCTGTCTTGATGTTCCGGCTTTTATTAGATGTATTATTCTACTTTGCAGATGTCAGTCATGATTTGGGGATTAGATTTTACTTTGAAGTGAGCTTTTGATTGTAACAATCGTTTTGTTATCCGAGAACTGCGACAGTACGGTGAAGAATATGCCAACATATTGCGGGCTCGACGCCGTTGTTGTCGAAGATATTGGTATCCCTTTCCAACCTGACTTCCTTTGGAATTGTTTTCCTGTGACTGACCTTCGACCTGTGTGTTTGTAGATCACCTCCGAGGTGCACCTGTTCAGTCACACCAAGGGCAAGAGGCACCAGCAGGCAGTGAGGGAGAGCAGCAGCATCCAGGGAAGAGAGCTGTCGGACGAGGAGGTGGTAAGTAGACACCTAAACTGTTTCCAGACCAACCCAGCGGTACAGAAACATATAGGAGCTCTGAAAAAAATCTAACACAATCACCTGACACAATGCCTCTCAGACTATAATCACACAAAACTCAGTACACCATCTAATGCGAAGCTTAAATATAAATTAACATATATCGCTAATGTTTCTTGTGTCTGTGTGGCAGTAAATGGTTGTTGAGTTCAGTGACAGAGCGGAAGGGTGAGGTCCCCCCTTGTCCCTGTACGTCTTTGTTAACAAAGTGCCTGTCTTGTGGTTGCTTCTCGTTAAACATGGACCCACTCACTGCAATATGAGATTGCCTTTTGCACTGGGGTCTTTGTAGAGCTGACAACTGTTGGTGCTATATGCTGCACCTTTGGCCTCCACATCTCCTTCATTTTTTTTTTTTCTTCCAGCAGGTCATTTTTAATGCCTGACTCATTACCGCTGCCCTTTTCTTCTACCTGACAGAGCGGTAAACAAGCACTAAGCAACCGCTCGAAAGCACTAATATGTTTAAAGGCTGACAGATACATGAACTCTAAATTAAACAAGGTAATGGATTAAATTGGCTCTGCTATAATTCTAAATTATTTCTTTCCATAACCTACTTCAAACTATGATTTAGTTCTATTAAGAGAAATATGGCACGCTGTGTAGAACAGTGAAGGAAAATTGCACAGGAATTATTACAGAAAGTTGGCACTGTAAAATCGTCGCTGTATTAATCAGGCCTGTCGTGGGTTCTAATTAGAAACAAAAATGTTACTCTTGGAAATCACATCAAAGTTTTGGGGTTTTTTTTCTGTTTTTTTTTCTTTTCAGTGACTGCAAGCTGTTGCAAGTTGTTTTTTCCTTTGCAGTGTGTGAAGGTAGTCTGGCTGGCAACTTTTGTTTGGATATTTTTATCATAGGCCTTTAGCCTTCCATATTTATGTCTCTTCCCATTTTGGTGTGCCGTATTTCATTCATGCAACCGCTACCTATTTTCCAGTCGAGGCTTCCATAACTCTTGCCGTTGTGAAAGATTTTTAATTAAAATTAAGACGGTTGGCTGAACTGTGTAGAGGTCACAACATAGTTTCTCTGCGGAAGCGGCACCTCTGCAGCCCTCGCTCCTCGTATTTGGTCACATTTTGTCTTTTTAAGGACTCGTGGATTAAATTGAAAATAAGGTGATTATCAACAGGGATGGATCGATCGGCCTGGGGAACGCTCGGAGCTGCCATTGCTCTTCTTTCTAACTTTTATTGGTCGTCATCTGTCGTGCTTTAGCATAATATACGGGAAGGTCCTGACCAATTGTGCTTGATGCATGGCGAATTTAAATTTACTGTTCATCCTTGACACCCAACCAAAAAAAACCTTCCATTACCTCTTAAATAGAAGATGCTCCTATCACTTCATTTTCTGACAATACTTTGTAATGGGTTTTGCCCAACTTGATTTCATTATTCTACATCATTTATGCTCTTTTTGGTTTAAGACATGACTATCCACAGCAACAATCAGAACAAATACAAAAACTGGCAACTGATGCCTCTGAGATACTATCACTTAAAAGTCTGTGTGTGAGAGAGGGGAAAAAAAGAGAGGGCAAGATAGAGAGCATGCCACCTGATACACCATATATTCACCTTGAACCTGGATGACATGTAGCTGTCTGTCTGACATCGGGGGAAGGCCTTCCTGTGCCATCCATTGTGCGACACAAAGGAGTGGAGGATGGGAGGGTCATACGAGTGTGACACTGGGAGGATGTATGGGCCCTGAGCAGGTCATGTCGGTGTGATGTTTGGAGTAGTCTCCCATTTCTTCCATTACCTACAGAAAACACTGTGTTATTGTCAGGCAGTTTTTGCCTCAGGCACATCTCTCTCACCAATTCTCTCTCTGGCCCCTCCTATTGTCTCTCAGGTGCAAGGAAACACCTGTCTATCACACAACTTCCTCCACTAGATCATTCACCTGACTGAGCGTCTGAAAGTTCTGTCCACAAACTTTTCAGATAAGATTTTCACATTAAGTGTTGTGCTGCTACATTCAGACTTATTTTCAGCCAGCTTTTTTGTGAACAGCGTGACCATGAATCAAAAAGAAAGCCGAATGTGAAAGTAGTTTTCTTTTTTTACTTCACTCCAGTCAGTGCTGAATGATTTGTTTGGCTTCTTTAATTTCGTTTGTGTAGTTTACTTTGGTTAGCCTCTGTAGTAAAAGCAGTCCAGAAGTAGATTCACTGCCGAGCTAGTTCTGAGGTCCTCCTCCAAACGCCACTCTGATATAATCTCAAGATGGTGCATGTCTTTGAGGTGTTACAGAAACAATCCCATTAACGGCACAGCAGGAGAAGTAGATCGCCTTTCAGAGAGATTACTTGCCAGATGCCTCTCCAGCCAGTGGGATCCAATGGTTATGACTGCAAGGCTCAACTCCTGCTCCCAGGGGGATGTGGACTGCCCCACACACACACACACACACAGTCTTACCCACCAACTCATTTATTTACACTTCTAGAAAATTAATAAGATTGCAAATGTAATTTGGCGAGCTAACTTGCTACGTTTTTGTTTTTTCCCCCCTCCAAACCCATTAATTACACGTGTGCATTATCACGTGTTTACAGAGTTTATTGATTAACAGAGTAGCGTCAGTATAGGGGATCACTTATGTAAGGAATTCAAGACAACAAGGCATGCTGCTATAGGAAAATATTCAACAGCAGGGTGGCGTGATGGGACTTGACATGAAGCGGAGTTACTATTACAACCCCAGAGTTGAGTATTTTCCAATGACAACGCATCGTAATGTGTTTTATTCCTCTTATCCCACAGCAGTTTGTCAACAATTACAATTTTTTTATTGATTAAAGCACTGCACGTATTTTTAGCCTTTGTGGAACGTCCATGAGACGAGTTAGTTCCTGCTATTACTTGAGTTGCAGCAGCTATCAGCAGTCATTTCCTCACCAGCCTCTCTATTTCTCTTGAAGTTAATAAGATAAATAATGCAGCTTATGTTAGTGAGAAACAGCAAAGCACACACTCCTCTGTCCTGAAGACTTTCCCATATTGGAAAACTCACTGACTTTTTTACAAAGCGCTGACATCTGCCATTAATGCTAAATAAACACCACTCTACAGAAAGCTATACCATATCAAAATGTAGCAATGTTTTTGTTAAATACTACATTTGTTTATTATTACCTTAGGTTGTATCTGCCATACAGGTCCCTGTAAATAAGCTGTTACTATAGAAACAATAACATATCAGAATGAGTGCATTAATATAAACCTGCCGGCCCTACTGTCAGTCCTGCTGTTGCAGAAAATCAAGCAGCTCCTTCTGTCCAATCAGATTCAAGAATTCAGCAGCACTGTGGTATAATAGAAGAATAAGTGTGCACACAGGTAGTGAATACAGAAGATATTTGTTATTAATTTAGATACTTAACAATTTTTAATGAAGTCTCAATTTATCCACTTTACACACCGTTACACATCTTAGTTCTTTAAATATCTACGGAACTTTGAATGCTTCCTAAATTTGACTGTTTTAATAGAGCTTTGTACTGAACACGTACAATGAAGTGAAATTGTTTATTAGATTATCTGTGTATACACTGTGCATTGGAACCGGTGATGGAGTGCATAATTACAGTTCCTAATCCTTAATTATCCTGCACATGTCCAGAAACAGTAGCTATTACGGAAAGTAATTGTAAATGTTCCCTATGTATATGCACACACATTAGAGATTAACACATAGGTTATAAGTGACCTCCTGTACCAACATGTTACCACACTTATAAGCAGTGTAATCTGTGTCAGAGGAATTTTTCACAGGAGTTTTGAGTAAGAGATTACTGCACCGACTTTCATATTTCATAAGGCTTACATGCCAACATCTTTCCCATATTTCACCTGTGCGATAAGAACTGACATTGTGTTCCCTGCAGTAAAACTATCTGGAATGGCAGCAGAGCGGCGGGGTAGAGGCTCTGAATTCAAGCCCTTCTCTATCCCCTCTCTCTGTCCATTCTCTGAGGTGCTGGATGACAGGATAATTGGATAATTGCATTCTGGCACATGCGTCATTTAAATTGAGTTACATCCGTCTTTCCTCCCATGGATGTATCAGCATTATCAGTAGACCCAGTGGTGTCTAGATGGGAAGTTATACCTCTCTTTCAGCATTTCCGCTGCCCTCACGCTGCCGGCAAGGGGGAGATGCAGGAGTAATTACTCTTGCACAATGCCCAACTGATAACACCTGTGCTTTCAGTGCTATAGCTTACATTTACCCCTAGAACTTAAAGGGTGTGCATTGTACAGAGATTCCTTAGATACTGTGCATAAAGTTTGTCTTTGGAAGGCGGTTCTGTTAATGTTAAGATCCCTTGAGTATAGCTAGGTTGCCTCTCATGATGACAAGGTAGGTTGCCTCTGTTTGAATGACAAGGTATCAATTGATTTTTTTTTTTTTTTGTATAATAGTTGGCGTGTTTTGTTTTTTTTAAAGAAATTTTCCTAGTTTAAATCTTGAAGTATTTTGTTTTATTATTAGTGGTCAAAGCATTTTTCACCTTCTTCATTTGTCTTCTTTAACATCATCTTGTTAAACTTCCTCATCTTCTTCAACGTCTTCATCGCTTTCTTTGTCTTCATTTTCTTCTGTACAGATGTGTAATTCTGCTTGTATTATAGTGATTTTGTATATATAGAGTCTATTTGATTTTGCTATTTCATATTAGAATAGTTTTTAATCTATCTTGTTCTTGTGTGCATACTCTTTCTGTACTGTACCCCTACAGTTCTTACTCTTACTCTTAAACATGGTCAGTAGGTATCACTCCCTCCTGCTTCTCGGGTGCCTGATCAGCCTGATGGTGGTGCTAATGCTAGCACTGTAGCACAGCATTTTATGTTTTGTTGCATTCACAAGAATCATTAATCCTAGATACAGAAACATTAGTGCTAGATAAAGCATTCTTTTTATAAATTGAAATAAAACAATCAAGATGTGATTGAAGTGTAGACTTTCAGCTTTATTTTAAGAGGTTCCACAAAAATATGGCA
>CM074953.1:14531121-14585446 GCA_037577455.1 Pangasius macronema | reverse complement strand
TCTTCCAGGCCTTTCGATGTTGTTGAGCTCACCAGTGCTTTCTTTCTTTTTAAGAATGTACCCAACTGTTGATTTGGACACACCTAAGGTTTTTGCTATCTCTCTTATAGTTTTATGCTGTATTTTCAGCCTAATGATGGCCTCCTTCACTTGCACTGAGATCTCCTTTAAGGACCACACCTGGTCAATTAACTAGTCAGTCCAAATATCTTTGAGCCCCTTAAAAAATTGAGGTACTTTGCTGAAAATGGCTGTAATTCCTAAATGGTACATGTCATATTTTTTTGGAACCTCTTAAAATAAAGCTGAAAGTCTACACTTCGATCACATTTTGATTGTTTTGTTTCAAATCGAATGTGGTGGTGTATAAAGGCAAAATCACAAAAAATGTCATTGTCCAAATACTTAGGGACCTAACTGTATCTTTATATTTGTGAACAATATGGCCACTACATCCCAATCAATTCTAGCAGGGCAGAGCTTATTGTGCTGGAACACCTGTAACTCAGGATTGGTTTATGGATTTGAAAGAAACTTGAAAGCCCCAATCAAGATTCTGATGATAGGTGCAATGTTATTGTCATCTATAGGGAGTGGGGTTAAGTTCAGATTTCTTTTCTGTAAGTGTATTTTTGATGACCTGGTTAAAAACATGGCTGCCATTATCCAATTAGCTTTCAACAGCCTTTTCACAGATTGAATTTAGAACAGTATGTTCATTTGTGTTTTTTTCCCCTCCTTCCTTTCCTGTGCAACTTGGCAAGAACTGGCCATTGAGGGCCCTTTTTTTTTTTTTGAAGGCCACTTGGACCCCACAGACCACTACTTGTGGCTATATTTGTCATTATTATTATTAATATTATTATTATTAATATTTTTAACAGCATTATGTTAAGTGTTGATATTTCAGAGTTCTTTTAATGGTTTCAGTATCCTATCTTTTAAACACATCCCCAACTAAAGCCTAGATACAAAAATAAAAAAAACCCCAGGAAACTCTAGTTATACATAGAGCATAACATAAGCAGTCAAGTAGCAGCAAGTTTGTGCATTGTACTGTAGTGCATATTGCTAAAGGGCGTCAGTGAGTTATTACCTAAAGGACAGTGGAACAGCACAAGACCAGCCAGTCACATTGTAAACAGAGTTTGTAGTTTTCTTTCTGGCTACCAAAATGTTGAACCTTTCTAATTGTTTGTTTTTCACTTTGCTTGCATAGCAGTTTTTGGAAAGTTTAAGTTAAATTTTTTTCAGTAAGAATGGAACTGATATTAGGGGGACTGGTTGAAAGCTGAGGAGATTTAATGTCAGTGTAAATATATTGCCAAAGTGTCCACATGCTTCCCAAATTCCAGGCTGTGAGTTTATTCACTGGTGCAACGTGGCTTAAAGCTGGATAGAAGACTGTTGGGATTGTTGGAGTTGTCTAATTTATGTGCAAAAATGGCTATTTTGTTTGTGCACAAATAAGTTTAAGTTTACTTATTTTTTAGTAAAAAAATGGATAGGGGAGAAGATACATGGCTTTATCAGATTTTAAAACATAACACATGTACATACATAACACACTATTCTAGAGCTACATACAAGTGCACACACAATGTGCAGCTGGTGAAGGATCTCTAGGTGCCTCATTGTGTTTAGAGGTGTCTAGTAGGCATGTTCTACCCCCAGTTTTGCCCATAAGCTAAATTTTCATTTTCATGGTCAGTTCGCTACAGGCAACTTTCGCCATGCATTTTAACAGCACAGGTCTGAAATCATTTTAAGATCTTAGCGTGTGGTTTCTTCAGTGCCAGACTGTAACCTTCCACACCTGAGGGACAAAGCTGGTATCCAATAACTGCTGAAAGAGTCCTGTCAGCACTTACCCAGCTGAACAGAGCATTCCCTCAGAACGTGGTCTTTCATCAGTCCACAGTGCCCAGAAGACCTTGGGCGATTGATGCGGAACAAAATGGGTTTTGATATGTTGGAAAAACAGAATCAGGATTTCCATAGTGTTCTTGTTTGCTCTTCTACGTCCATAGTTCTTGGAGTGGGGTCCACAGTCTACCATGGATCCACAGTTGTATTCTTATTTTTAAATGATGTTATGGTTCTCAGTATCACTATTAAATTCTATCAAAGTTATGGTTATTACTTAGTTATCATCAGTGCTTTAAATGGGAAAGAAAAGTGCCAGTACTCCCCTTATTCACGTGTTAGAGAGATTATCAATGATGTTCACAACATACGTTTATTTACTCAAAGGGACAACTATTTGCCAAACTATTAATTTTATAATATAGAATAATAATATATAATAATTTAATAATGTAATATCTGTATTTTACTGTAATAATATAATAATGCAATATCTGTATGATGCTATATAGTATTAGTTTTATTATTTTTATATTCTGTATGTGTGTTTGTGTCATAGTCTGACTCGCATGTTCTCTTTGTGTTCCCTTTTGGAGCCAGGCCAAAATTATTAGCATTAACGTTACTTAGCGTTACTTACTCAGTTACTTAGCATTACTTAGACTAGCATTAACGTTATTTATCTTGTCGAGAGAACACGAGCAGATGAGCGTCACATAGTGTAATGTAGTTTATGTAGGGTACTTATGAATCGCCCAGAAGCTGATATGGAGAGGACTGAAAAGAGTACGGGCAGCTTGTCCAAAGTGCCGTTACGCAAGGAAGAGTAAAATGTAGAAGTGCCGGTTCTGCGTACCAGTGTGTACCGGCCCACTCTGAGCACTGGTTATTATGTAATGATATACCTGTTAATATGATATAAAACCTTTTGATTGCACCTTCTAGCACAGTGTGACGGTTTTGGGTTCTGTGGGTGGGTAGGTGCAGAGATATGAAGTGCTAATATGTGTGTGTGTGTGTGTGTGTGTGTGTGTGTGTGTGTGTGAATCTCTGTTGATTGTTTTTACCACAGGAGCACCTGTCTTTAAAGAAGTACATTGTAGACATAGTGACGGACACCACTGTGACTCCTGAGACTAACCAGGATGGAGAGGAGAGACAGAAAGCACGCAAAAAGGCCAAGAAACTCCGTGGACGGATGAACTCAAGGTGATCGTCTCTTTTTCCCTAGTCTATTCTGTCGTTGTCCTCTCTCTCTCTGTCTCTCTCTTTCTCTTGCTCCTTTTGCTCTCTTCTTGCTGTTTCTCTCATGCGTGACAGTCACTAATATGGCTAAAGGACAACATGGCATATGTGTGAGAGCTTTATGAGTGACAAGGAGATGGAGAGCAGAGGCACTGTGCATCCTGGCTGTCTGCAGAGCATCACTGATGAGCTTAATTTATGGCCACTTTGTGTGATTGGGGAGAAAAAAGTGAGAATCGATCTGGAAGGCTCCCTCGCTTTCACCTGTTAAGAGCTTTTCTCCTAATTGGTTGCCACTGCGCTGCCAAAACTGGAGCCTCCTCTGGTGTACAATGGTATGTTAAAGTATGTGTAAACCATGCCTGTTTTTCTTTCTCCCCCCCTATTGATTTTTAAATGAAGTATCAAAGAAAATCAATAGTAATCAACAAATAGGAGGCAGCGTGCCTCAGTGTCAACTCCTAGACCTGGACACTATAAATTTTGCTCCTTGTCACAACTGTAGTGTGTGTTTGTGTTTTACTGTGACAGCGGGGAGACAGATAGAGAGTTGAGACACATGCAGTTATTTTTCATGGTGTCGTAAGGAGGAGTCAGGAGAGATTAAGCTGCTGTGGGTGTGGATAACCTAGCTGAGCTCAGTCTTTAATCCTACACTGCCCTCCCCATACGATCAGTACGCTTCTTGGAGCATCTGTATTGGGTTATATCGTAGGAAGTAAGCAGTAAAATATAAACTCTGTTGTAGCCTAGTTTGAACATAAATGGTCACTACGTTTGAGTTTATGGACTACTAAAAAATAAATGGTTGCACCAAGTAGCATGGTTTTAACTATAGATTCATCAATGGCATTTTTTCAGACAGTACATGTTTTGTGGTATTTGTCGATACTGATACCCATTGACACTGATACAGAAATTAGTAACTTACTTGGACGCCAAATCGAGGCCTCATGGAACATTTTACTTGGTTCTGTTTATCTTGTTCCCTGCTAGCAATGAACTTACATATGCTGAGTTTTATGTTTAAGTTGTTATGACATTTAAACAGTATTTTATTAGAGAGTGCGAGGGCAGTTTCCCTGAGTTGAAACGTCGAGCAGCTATCAGCGAGCGTGGCCATTAAAAATGAACGTAAGGTGCTGTGACTTGCACCTTGACTCACAAGCGATATGTACGCTCTGGCGAAAGGTACTCAGTACTCGCAGAACTGAAGTGCTCTCACGCTTGCTTTACAGCTCGACACCTGTGTGTAACCGTGTGTATGGGCAATTCACGGCACCTTGTGCTCATTTTTAATGACCACGCTTGCTGATACTGCTCTGCGCACCTCATGCTCAAGCTATTTAAAGACCATATCAGGTTACTTGTATTTTAGAAAGATGCTGTAGTAACTCCTCTTGATATTTTCGCAGAGTACAGTTTGCAGTCTGCTTTGCTTTGATCATTGTGAAGGACATCTCGATCTCTCTCAGTTTGTCTGTTCATTAGCGCGGCAGTGTACGCTAGGCTTACATCACACAGTATCATGTAGTGTCAGATGTTAGTATAGTAGCATTTTTAATGAGTTGAAGTCAATGAGCACAGTATCAGACTGATACCTGATACCAGCATTGGTGTCAACGCATCCCTAGTTTTAATATTTCTTAAATTAAAACGTATACTTACGCTTCTAGTAAGTGCAATGTCCACTGTTCTATGCACTGTGTGCAGAGTAAAAAGTACATGTTTACCAACTAAAAATGTTTTGTTTTCATTTAATGATTTCTTAATGTGGGAAATATGTTTATAGTCTCTCATCACTGCACATGGCCACCTCACTGAAATACTGTTTGTAATGGCACGTATATTCATAAGGGATCGTAGAACAATTGCAAATAGGCAATTTTTATATTCGGTAATGTAACAAGCAGCTAGCTGATAGCTAAAATGTCATGAGTCAAACTGTTATTATCGGTAAGGTACAACACAAAGTACTGAAAACATTTTACCAGTAATGTACTGTTTACTTTATTTTGTTGTTCAGCATATTTACATGCAGGTTAGGTTTGTGGCTTTGTTAGTTTTCAATGTTATGGCCCTTTGTAAAATGCTTTTGGCATGTGAGACTAAGCAGAACAAGTACAAATACAAGAGATGAATAATTTGAGTCAAAACCGTTTTTGTTTATATTGTTTACTTTGTTTTTTGTTTATTTGTTTTATGATCTAAAACAATTTTATTAAGATGATTTAGGAGACACATCTTGGCTTGAAATAGATTTATCTCGGATCATATTTATGATTGGGTGGTGATGCTGAAATATGTTACGCTGTATGACAAGTTTGATCTACGATCTCTTTACACACTACTAGTTATTATGTACCTTTGCAGCTGCAGTTCCATTAGCCATTAGTTTAAACTACTTCCAACATATAGTTTAGGACCAACTTGCGACTGTACTTGCATTTGCCTGGTAGTTAAACAGCCTGAACTATCCAGCCATAAATTAGATTGTCACTTGTTGACCTTGGTTGATGATATTATGTCAGTTTCTAGCTAGCCCTTAAGTTAACTGATGATTTTTAGTGAGCGTCAAAATTCATCTTACTTTAACTTTGAATAAATTAATTCAAACAAGTTTCCAGGTAAAGGCGCCTAACAAGCTCCTGGGAGAGAGGGCCTGAGGGCGAGTAATGCTCTCTAAACAGGGCCAGGCTGGGCTTGCTCATTAATATCTCACAGCCCGGGCTGGTGAGTGGCACTCTGCAGGGCTGGAGCTGAGAAAGTGACAGGCCTGAGCCCCCTCTGCTCGCTGTCACTCCCTGCTTGAGCCCTGGAGCACCAAGCCTGAGAGAGAACAGGCACTCACAATCATAAATCACTGCCGCCTTCGGTCCCGGCACGGCGAGGTTAGCAGCTCCACCGCTGGGTGGAAATGAGGCGTTTTATAGGAGCACAGGGTGGTGTTTGGAAAAAGCAAGAGAGCTTTTGACAGGCCTCCCAGGTTGCCCTGTCCCCTATTGTCATCGTTAAGCTGTTTTAGTCCTGACCATGCTTGACCTGGGGACGAGTCCAGCACTATTTCCAACTAAGACCTATTAAGTGTATTTTACAAATAAGATTGCTTGTGTGTTTTCTTCCTCATGTAAACATGTGGATGTAGTGAACATTAAAGTAATGCCATTGTCTCTTTCTTGTGTGTGGTGTTTGGGCCAGTGCATAGGTTGTCTTTTCTCCAGGTTTGGAAACAGAGTGCTCTGTGTACAGGACTGCATACAAAGGACCCCCTGTTTAATGCACACTACTCTCACTAAGTTTACCAAAAAATTTCCTCTGGCAGGGAAAGAGGCGTCAAGCATGTGATGTGGACATACAGAAGTCGACAAAGGCACAGCGAAAACCCCAGTTCCTTTCTTTTCCCCTGACATGTTTTATATAACGAAGGCTGCACCTGAACTGATCCTACGTTTTATGACTCCGGCATCTAGCTTACGTCCGTGTCCTCATGTGCATTCGTAGAATTTATGGATGGGTCCCGGTTTGTTCCTTTTTGCACATTTTCCACGGCTCCAGTTTTAATTCCTTATCCGTCAGCAGTGAAGTTCCATGATTGAAAGCCTCTCAAAACCCAACATTAAAATATTGCAGCAGCACCTGGCCAAATCCTCCATGTAACCGGTAGTGCCAAACCCCTGAGTTCTCATTGCACCTTTTAAAACGGATACAGTGTATTTGTTTTTTTTTATCCATCTGGACACATGGACATTTTTATGGCCCAGTGTAGGGGGGCCACTATCTCTCTCCAGCATGGATGGAGGTGAATGTTGGGGCAGATTGTGATGAATTGATTATTAGTTCTGCATTGTAGCCGTGTAGCTCCCCTACCCCCCCCTTAATTCTGATTACTAATATTTATAACTCCCTTGCCCATTTAACGGAGCCTGCCGCCGCCAGTGATTGATGGCCCGGCCATTGCTCCCCGTTTAACCTGCACGGGTATAAAGCTGTCAGAGATGAATATTGTAATTCGGAGGATGATGAAGGGGCCAGGTATAGTTCAAGCCTTCCCTGAATGCTCTGCTGCATTCTTTATGCCGGTCTCTTTGAGCTCGTGGTAAATAATGCACTGTAGCATTGGGCTTCAGTCTTGTCACTGTGCAGCTAGGGTGGTCTGTGCAACCTGTGTGTAGATTAAATCTTGGTGACTTAGGTAGCCTTTACCAAATCTCTGCCTCTCTGTTTTTAGACTCCAGCATCAAAAGCATCAAATATCTAAATGTCTGACATTTCTACCTGAACTTTTTTTAATGTAATTTAATGTGTAGACTGTAAACTTCACCTACCTCTTTTAAGAGCTAGCTTTTTTCCTAGGAGTGTTTAAGGAAAAGGTTTAACCCTGACGTAAGATTGGGGGTTCATTACATGCTACGTAGGGCTCTGTGGCCTTTTTTCACTAGCATTCCTGTCCCCTAGTGGTGTGTTACCAAATTCAAGTTTATAGTCTTCAGACTGATTTATTCCCCTTTTACAGACCAAGAATAAGGCTTTTTAATCCAACATCTGCTAAAGATATTTGATGGGTTTTTTTTTGTTTTTTGTTTTATACTCACCGCTTACCCTGGTCACTAATTAAACACTCAACTTATCATTTAATTAATCATGCTAAGCCAAACTCATGTTTGGCTTATGTTAAAGTGTAAATTGCATATTGAGAACAACAATGTGTCAGTACACCTCTCAGAGCATTTGAACTAAACTTTATTGATGTGTATTTAAATTTAAGCCTCCATGGGCTGACAGACGAGGGCTGTTTTTGGATTGAATTACATCGGCAGCCCCAACAGAAATGCTTTTTAATCTGCAACTAGTCTTAGACTTTGTCTGGGGAAAAAAAGTGTTTAAAATACGGATATTAAAGATAGATGTGGCCCTGGCTTTCTGGGAACATTCATCTTTCAGTTCGGTCTTCCGGAAAGTGGCAGAGTTTATCAGCCGCAGGTCATCTCTCCCTCAGGTGGTTTGTCAGGAACTGATCGATCAGTCTTATCGGCGAGATGTAGGATGGACAGGAATCTGTCTTGCTGGACCACACCAGGGCTCACATGGTTGTCAGCTACACCCCCTGGGCTGGATATTTGCCACAGTGTTTATAAACAGCATTAGCATTTAAACTAGATATGTAAATGGAACTTGTTCGTCTTCTCATGGTTTGTCTAAACGGTTTTGCACAAGTGACCATTTTACTTGTTTGTATGAGACTTTAGATTTTTTATGGAACTTTTGAGAGCAGTTGACAGGCTAAATAAACAGTTTGAGACACAGATTGACCTCCTGATCTTTTCTTTGTTCTCACTGTCCTCTTATCTCCCCATGTCCTCAGGCTGACATGTGTAGGAGATCTCTCTCCCTAGCTCTCTCTCTCTCNTCTCTCTTTGGCTCGCTCGGACTCTCTGATGGACTGTTAGTCTTTTTCCTTCTCAGGGCTAAGGAGTATGAGACATCCATGGAGGCGAGGATGCAGATTCCAGATTCTCCTTACAAGGCCAAGTAAGCTGCCAGCTGTGGTTATAATGAATGTACGCCCACACCTGAGCTGTATCTACAAGTATTTGGCTTGCTTCTATCTCTGAAATGTTGTCTTTTAAACCCTTCACACCCTACACACACTTAACACCTACGAAAGACTTGCATCAGTCAAGAGTGTTTGTATAAATTTGGATAATAAATATGGTAGACAAGGCATGATTGTTTTTTTATTTTTAATCGTCCCGTTCCAGATTTATGAGGCTACGGCCTTCATTTTGTGTGTGTGTGTGTGTGTGTGTGTGTGTGTGTGTGTGCACGCGCAGACTGCAGCGACTGGTGAAGGACTTGGGAAAGCAGCTGCAGGGGCAGGACAGTGGCCAGTGGGCCAACAACAAAGTGTCTGGCTTGGACAGAACCCTGGGTGAGATCTCCCGCATTCTGGAGAAACAGGTACTGTATGTATAATGGAATTAGCAAATACAACTACATGTGAAATACTGTTTTGTATATTAGATTACTCCTATTGTGATAGTGTCCTTGGGGTTGCAGTAAGTTTTAAACAGGCCATCACAATTATACCTCTCTGATTCTTACCCGTCCTCCTCGGGCTAATATGAATAAAGTGAAAAGTTCTGTGGCGTTGCAGGTCTCCAAATTACTCTCTGATTGGTTTGCCACAGCGCCCTAGAATTCTGCCCTATAGTCTGTTCAGATTGTGGGTTTGTGCATGCGTGCATGTGTGTAAGGATTTGAGAGGGAGATAAGCCTCCTGGCTGCTCTGTGTGCAGACTCTCCTAAACCACACAGCTTTGGCTGGAGTCCTCCCTGTCTCACAGTCTGCACTGAGTATCACGTTCCTTCCCCAACTCTTTGCCCTTGGTTATTTGGTAACGAGGGCCAGATTAGTTGCATGTTTTCATTGCAGCAGATGTTATTAATCGAGCAGCTACCCGTTTGTTAAGAAGCCAAACATGTTTTTCCGTGTTCATCTGACCTCTCATGCCTGCTGGTGCACATTGTGGCTTTGTACAATAACTCGTCGGTTTTGTCGACGTAAAGTTTAATCCAAATGATTGAAAAAAATAAATGCAACAAAGCATTTAAAGATGTATTCTTTGGCTCGGGGATGTGTTCCCCACAGTGCTAATGGCACCTTGCCTTTTTCCTGTGAGCCACCTGTATTCAGTACAATAAAACCGTACAGATCTTTACAATATTGTACGTGTTTTGAAGTATTTTTCATTTTCAGCAATTCACATGTAGATTAATGTGCAGTATTTGCAAAGGCATTATTTCACCTTGTCCTTTAGTCAGCAAAGGCCCAGTATTTGTTGCACTTCTTATGACAGGTTGATCAATACTAGGTTGGATAGATGGCAAACATTTGTCCTTTTTTTTTTTTCAAACAAAGGAAGGAAATAAACAATCCTAGCAAGTGCCACACTGTAAAAGACCTGGGTGTGTGTGTGGGTGTGTGTGGGCGGGAGGATGGGATGTTGATGGTGTAACTGCACTGGCTGAAGGGAGGAGACGCTGGATGCTAATGGATGAAGGGATTTCTCCAGGGAGCGGACAAGTGGCTGAACAGTCTGGTAAAGCATTGCTAATGGGATGGGTAGGGTGGGGAGTGAATCTTGCCTAGAGCTGGTGGAGAAGCACCAACTGGCGATACTTTTATTTCCTGAAGTATTATACACCAT
This sequence comes from Pangasius macronema, assembly GCA_037577455.1. Classification (NCBI taxonomy): domain Eukaryota; kingdom Metazoa; phylum Chordata; class Actinopteri; order Siluriformes; family Pangasiidae; genus Pangasius; species Pangasius macronema. The sequence continues at coordinate 14,575,127 of CM074953.1, read as the reverse complement.
CCTTATGTGCGTTTTATATTAAATTGTTGTATTTAGGTTAAAATATAATTTATAGTTAACTTGTGTAAGGGTTAAAATTTCAAATTAATCTGAATGTCGGCTGTAATATTTTCCTTTCGCATCTGCATTGTGGTTGAAATTAGCCTTTTAATGCCTTATAAAGGCTTGTGTGTCATTTAAGATGCGCATGTGAACCATCATAGTTGAATGTAGTAAGGTACAGACACCACTCTGTACACTATGCCCAGATTAGTCATATCTAATCAGATTAAACACTTTTATTTTACCTCCCCTAACCAAATAACTGTCAGAGTTATTTTGTTAGACGCTTTTTAAGACTGCAGATTCCCTCCTGAGTTCAAGTGTTTTCTCTCATGCTATCCCAGAGGCCTTGTGGTCTCTCTCATTCCGACTGGTTCTGGAGTTTTCCACTGAGACCTGCCTTTGAAGAGCCCTCTGTTGCTGTTTTTCTAAGTCAGCAGGAATAGTGAAGTGCTTGTGGAAATGTCAGTTCTTCAAGCTTTTCCTTGGGCTCTTATGGGGATAGGAGTCTCTCGGTTTTGTATCTGGACTTCATTTGAGCTGTCCGTCAAACCGTACAGATTCCTTCAGCCGAGCCGGCCCGTGCCCAGAGCAGTGTCACTGGGCTTGTGTGTGAACCAGGCTGCTTAGGCACTTCCTCCTCTAATCCCTAGACAAAGTCAAATAAATATCTGTCTCCTTCAGCATGAGGTGTCTCCCCACAAGCCGCTCCGCCTGCTCACTTTTAATCAGGAGCATTTAGATTATTTGACCTAACAAGCATCTCTCGTGTCACAGACTCACCTACAGATTTGTTTTTTCACAGTCACCGTATCTGATTCAGTCTTCACTTTCTCAGCTAATTCCTTGAACAACACCCGATACTGCCCCCACCCTTCTCTTCTTCCCCCCAGCAGCACTGCTCCAGCTTTAACCATGGGCTCCGACCCCTGCCAGCCTCTCCCTCTGAGGCCGCTAATGGTTTATTTTGTGTCAAAACAGGTTTCATTTTGACTCGCTGGAAAGTGACTGATCCAAGAGGGTTAATTTTTTTTGGTTGTTTTTTTTTTTTTTTTTTTAAGAATAGTCTGGACAGTCCTCTATTCTTCAGCATTACCTTACGGCTGCTTACCTTTGTCGAATGACCTCATGTATTTACACTGAGTGCCAGGACATGTTTGTCACTGCTTTCAAATAAAGCGCTGGGAGAGCCGGACTACGTTTATGACACTTCAGGGACTATCAGGACCATGGTGGAGGCAGTGGGCTGCTTCTATTTACATTTTCATTTGCCAGCTGTCAGGCCCTGGCTTCCCTTGGTGGCCAACTGGTTGCTTGCTGTACCTGATCAAGAGGCCCCTGAATAGAGAGAAGGGCACCGGGAGGGTTCTTGTTCCTTGTCCATAAATCCCACGGTAGATGACCTCATATTAGAAAGGGTCAGATTTAAGTTGGCTGATTCACAGAACCTTGATGGACTTCAAGGGTGTGGACAAGCTACAGCTTTCACATCAATATAGCGTTAAGTGGCTTTGAAAGGAAAGTGTGTTGCTGATAGACTTTGACATGGTTAGTACTGTTAAGTGAGACGACTTCGGTGAAACTCCGAAACTCCTCCTAAAGTCCGCTAGGTGGCAAATCCTTTAAATCAGTTTTTTCCCAATTCTGTTTTTTTTTTTTTTATTAAATGTAATATGCAGGTATTTTAGTAATGTTCCAGCATTCCAGTTTGAACCACTTGTGGAAGCAGGCAAACATTATGTGCAACACAGGGGAACCAAAGAACCAGGAATGTGGAACATTGCTTTAGGTATGTGTGTGACAGATTTGTGTTGTGGGTGACAGGAAATCTTTTAGCTACTGAGGTTAGATTTAGGTGTAGTCATACCACTGAATAACTGAATTGATAATTGTCAGTGGGAAAGTTACTTTCCTCAGAAGGAAAGTAAGACAAACGTGTGTGTGTGTGCGTGTGTGTGTGTGTGTGTGTGTGTGCGCGCGCGCGTGTGTGTAGAGCAATCATCATAGTTACTTCTACCCATTTTCCATTTTTCCCTCATTTTTACATGAGATATTTCATTCCCATGTTAACCTGAATCTAATTATAAGGAGCCCTAATGAGAAGTGTCAGGTAGGTGAGGTGTGAGTGTGTGTGAGCAGTGTGTCCTGTGTACAAGCCGTCTCTCTCTCTGAATCCTCTGAATGACAGGCAAAGCCACAGGGGGATTAGTGCTAAAGAAAGGCACTGGACATAGTGATGACATTCACTGTGTGCCATCAGTTAGGTAATTTTCCAGCTCTAATTCATGGACTAATACCATTAGTCCACTAATACCACTGGCTTGGCATTGCATGTGTAAGTGACTAGTGAAGTCTTGTCTTCCCCTCAGGTGTAGGTTGGAGTACGTACCAGAAAACCCGGATGACGACTAATGCATTTGGAGGCCATGTTTTAAGTGATAACTAATATTAACAAATAAAAGTTTAGCATTCCCCATATTACATTACATTAATATTGTGTATTTATTAATTAATTATGTGTTTATTGTAAGTCAAATAAGCAGTTTAACTGTAGAAGTAAATCGTGCAAAATCTTCAGTTATTTCATGCAATACATTTTTTATTTTTTTTTAAGTCTGCATTATGTCCAAAGTTTTATATCTACTGTGGTTAAATTTTCAGCCTGAATCTAACAGGAAAATACAAATAGTACAACTGCCTGAGATTTTCTTTACTTTATAACCACTATCCTGTGGTTCCTGTGGTCCCTTTGATTTTGTGCTTCAGTTGTCACTAATGAATGGTGGTCCTTCCTTTTACATAAACCAAACTCCAAACTGTTTCTCATTCGAAATGAACCGTCACAAATCATCCTTTACTGTATACTTAGCTCCATTCCATTAAGCCATGTAAACAGTAAAACGCTACAGATCTCTTGTTGTGGTTTTCAGCTCATTTCCCTTCTCTCTGATTTTAACTTAGGCCTCTTAGGGATTTTGTTTATTCCCCTTGTGTGTTTCCATATCTCTGTTTGAGCCCAAAATGTTGCCTCCTTATGCCTGTGGTCTTGTTCATTATGAGCGGGAACTGTAAAATAAAGTTTACATTTATGTTATTCGAGTGCTTGACCGAAATTGGATCGACCTAGGACGCGGTCTTGGTGGACCGCTCCATCAGTGAGTCCCCAGCCAGTTGTTATCAATCTGTTGTTGCGTCGTTTTGGAACTCATTCTATCCCTCTGGCTTTAAGGAGACTAATTAGAATAATTTTTTTTTTCAAAGGACAGGAGCACACAGACATGTCCACCCCATCCTGCCATTTAACCTAGTGCTCACCCCCCACCCCAGCACCTCTGTCTTTACCAGAGCATAGAGCAGCTGTCTGGTCCTCTGATTAGCCTGGGCTAAAGAGAACACCCAGGATAATAATTGGATAAGGTTTTCAAGCAGTATAATTCAGGTTTGCACCCTTTCTTCCACTCCCCCTTTTCCTTTTGCCCTCTCATCTGTCTTCAGGTCTTTTGTCTGAGATCTGTGTTTGAGAAACGGAGCCTCTCATCCTATTATTCTGTCATTGGAGTGTCTGCTAGGCATGGGTGAGTGAGGACTAGAATCAGAACTCAGCAGTGGATTTGGACGTCACTCATCAGCTCAACGTGGGGCGGCTTTGTCGAATTTCTTAATGCCATTCCGTTCCGTCATGTTTATATCAGAGAAAATCTGTAGCACACTCGCCACGTGTAATTATAAGATAAAGTATTTTGCTAAGGTGGCATGGTCAGAAGCAAGAAAATCAGGCAATTAAATGCAGAAAATATTAAAAGGGAATCCACACACAAAAGAACACAAACACACAAAAGCGAGTGATATACTTTTGTCCCTTGTGCAGTGGAGTGATGTATCTAAAATCAGTCCTGTTGCCTTCTTTGCATTATAGTAAGCATTATAGTAATAATCTCAGTTTCTCAAGAGCAGTCACCATGCGATCATCTTGTAAATATGAAGTGAAGTTGAATGTTACAGCCGGCATTATGTACATTGTTAGAAAAACTTTACACCCCTATTTTCTCTTTTCCCCCAAGTCCTTTTATGTTTTGCCGATCCCAGAGCTCCTCCATATTACGTGCAGTGTGCTGCATGCTGGAATCTGTCACTAAGCCAGCTGTAGGTGCGGTGAGACGTCTTCCTCTGATCTGAGCTTCTCAGGTGAATACCAGGACTGTACAGGCCCTATCTAACCCCACGTCTCCCCAAAACCTTTCTTAAATGGGCCACCAGGAGAGGCCTGATCTTCCCTCGCCTCCAGCAAAAAAGATCCTGTGCTGATGTGAGAGCCTAAGCCTAAGGCTGCTTAAGCCTCCCACACCGCTCTCAGTTCTGTTGACGAGGCATTGTGAGGAAGACAGCAGTGTATCTTGGAGGCTGATGGAGTTGAGCTCCTCTTAATCACCTTTTGCTGTTCAGCATGCACTGCCTTTGGTGTACCTGACAATGTGCTTGTTCCAATCTCTTAACCCTGCCAGGGTTCAGCCTTCTTTTGCCACCAAATCTTCAGGAATTATTCTTTGGCGGCACCCGTGATTGACAGAAGAGGAGCTTATGTGTAATTTTGCAAAGCGCTTCCACTGTTCACCGCTCAATATGTTCGGGCTTGTTGGCAGGTTAGCCATCCCCTGAACAAAAACAGCCTGAAGTGCCTGACTTTGAGTGCTGTCACACAGCATAGGAAACTCTGACCTCATTAAGAAGTGGAAGCGATCTTCTCATCTCTATTAAAGTTCTCTTCGCTCTGAAAGCTGGAGTTCATGTGTATCTTCTCTCTCTTAAGTCTTTTTTTTATTATATTTTATTTCTAGATATATGTTTGGATCTTCATGTTTACTATATTTCCTCATATTTACTATGAACAGCAAGTTTTACAGCTAGGTCAGAATATGTGATACAGATGATGCTTTTCTACTCACAGAAAAAGTTTAGTAAATGATTATTATTGGACATCAGATATGTTAGGACGTTTGTGGTCTGGAGCCACTGCCAGCCTCTGAGATGCTTCTTTCCTTCATCAGCTAAAGCTCAAGAGATCTGTGGATCTTTGTCTTACATCCCATGACTCACTTAAAGGGTTCCCACTTTGAACTTGAAGGAATTTTATGATGCAAGTAAAAATGTCAAGTCTGTAAACAGTTTGATTTGAGAAGCATGTCAGTTAAATGACTGGTTTATGTCCTCTTTTAGACAAGGACACTCAGCCACACCATATGAGTTTCAGGCACAGTTTGGTTGACCTCCTCTTAAAAGTTTTATCACTTTTATCTACGGTAAGCAACGAACGAATGCTCCATTTGCAACAAGTCTACTTTGTGCCTTTTCTCTAATCTTAACATGATATTGTGCAAGTAATGTTTTTATTTTTTCTAGCGATCCACGCTCTTGTATTCCCTAAGCTCTTGTTTGTCAGGCTGGACCACCCTTGCTTTGTGTGCAGGTCTGTGTGTTTGTTGTCCTGCATCATGGTTTGTTGACTGCGGGGGGGCTAAAAAGGGTTGCGCACTTTTGAGATTTAGCAGGAATTCTTTGGGGATCACTTTTTTTTTTTTCAGATGTCACTCTCAGTCCCCTTCAGAAAGAGGGAGGTCTGAGAGAAAGACAGGATCCTTACACAGCGAGAGCAATGCGATACCGCGACCCGTTCGCCTCTGCATGCGTGTTCATGACTGACTCTCTCTCTCTCTCTCTCTCCCCTTCTCTCTGTCTCCTGTCTTCTCCAGAATAATGCGGATCAGGTAGCGTTTCAAGTGGGAGGGGGTCTGTCTGCACTGGAACAGATTCTGCAGGTAGTCACGGCCGCCTCCACTCCCACAGCCGTCCCACGCATTCCACTTAAGTGAGTACCAGCTCTCACTTCTCTCTCTCTCTCTCTCTCTCTCTCACACACACACACACACACACACACACACACACACACACACACACACACACACAGCCTTTTCAGACACATTTAAAAATGTTCCTTTTCAGTTTCAGTCTTTTTGCCTCCCTAAAGCTTAATGTTTGTCATTAAATTTTACTACCAGCTGAAACTGTCGTAAGTTTAATTAAAAGAATTTCTATTATCTTTGCCATTGGAAGGTAAATTCCACAAACATATTTTATTAGGTGAGAACATTCTGGTGCTCCTAACAGATTTCATAAACTACATGCAGATTTGATTTTTCATAATTAATCATTCATTACGATTACATAATTAACTGGAGAAGCTCTCTTCTCTCTGTGCATGATTGGTGATCATAATCCCGGCGCACAGAACAACTCCATCTCAACTGTTCAGACAGTTCCTCGTTATCCAGAACCCCTTCACTGCAATAAATAGTTACAAATGCATAATGAATAAGGATGCTCTCTGTTTAGAAAATAAAAAGGGCTGCATTTAAGTCATCCATTTCTCCTTCGCTTTGCTGCCATACAAAGGACACATTTATTGAGTGCGTCACAGCGAAATGGGAGTGCGGTTTGAATAGTGGCAATGGAGTTTGCGGGCTTGGCCACTAGATAACCTCACAGAGAGAGCTGTTTCCACTAGAGAGAGCCCTTAATGGACTAGAATGGCTTCTCTCTCCATCATTAGCATTTGCTTTTTTTTTCCCCCAAATATCCCCTAATGGAGGAATGTTACTTATATTTATAATGCTTTTACAGGCCATCTAGTGTTTATTGATTTTTTTTTCTTTCTCCCTCAATCTCTAACGCTCTCTCTAGCTCTTTCTTAATCAGTCATTAATTTTAGAAAATTTGAGAGGAAGTTTAAGATTGTAATGGATTTTTATGAACTGAACTGAACTGAAGTTTGGGAGGAGGGTAGGTCTGGTTTGGGCTTGATTAACGTTTGTGTGTTTGTGCGTGTTCGTGCGTGTTCTTGCGCTCGTGTGCGTGTTCTTGCGTACGTGTGTTCGTTCGTGTTTGTGTGTGTGTGTGCTGGGGGGGGTACTGTGTTTGTGCACCACCCCGTGTGTGTGCTGACCCGGCCGCTCGAACAGTTCTGCTGTTCTCTTCTTGTTTTGAGATCTCCACTTAACTGGCTCGGAAGGAGGCCCAGATCTTTGAGGCACGTCTGTCATTTGTACTGGTCTGTTGCAATCACACAGTGAAGTGGCCCTTTTGTAAGGATTAAAGAATGTCCTCGTCTTCACCTCCTATCATGGCTGAATCACTTCTCAGTTTTGCCTTGTTGAAAAGTCTCCCCGTCTTGACGAACCAAGGGTATTCACCAGAGGTGTATAGGAATTCCTTGTAATAATAAAGTATAAAGGAACTTTATACCCTTTAAAAAAACCTACCTTTAGTGACAGTTAGAAAAAATCCCCTCAAAATGTCTTTAATTAAACTATCGTCTTTGTTCAGGTTATCTGAATAGCTCATACAAGATGAAGGGCATATAGTAGTTATTGGACACACTGAGAATGACCAGAGCCAGTTGTCTGGTTTGTGAATGGCTCTCACCACTCCTTCCTGTATAACAGGCTGAGCAGATAGTCAGGAGAAATCATGCAGTCTGTCACTCTCACGCTTTCTAACTTACTTCACTCTATACTTATTGCAACTCCTAGGCAGGTATGTCATTGGCAGGAGAAAGAATTCTTACATTCTTTTTCATTTCGTCCTTCCTTCACTTTCTTTAGCCCTGAGGTTCCATAGTGCTGAACCTGTGATAACCTTACACACTTGCATTAATCCTGTATGTCCAAAACAATCCAGGAAACGGTGAAACCCAAACAGTCTTTGTGCCGTCGTCCACCTTGGCCCCATGTCTCTTTATCACTCCTCCAGCAAGGTTTTTGTCAACATTGTTCTAAACTGACCTTTTGACAAGCATTTCATACTGTTTTAAGCTTCATACGTGTAAGAAAACAATGACGAGAGACTGCAAAGCACAGTATCGGAGCAGGGCATGACATGAGTGCGTATGCGCTAATCATTCTTCCTCATCTCTGCTTCATAATGGAACTCGACTGAGACACTAACCCTCACAACAGCTCTAGTTTATCTGTTTACTGTAATGCTGGCATATCGATCGCCTCCTTTCAGATAAGCTGAGTGATTTACAAAAAAGAACAACTGCGGAGATGCTGCTGGAATATTACGCCCCAGGGAGGAGAATTCCATCTTGTTAGCATTACATTAATGGGCTAATTCCAGCGCGAGGCTCCGTTAATGTCCCTGTGCTACACTGCGGCTCAGAGTGGAGGGTTGGGCAGCAGGGGAGGAAATGGGGGTCGGATGTCTGGAGCAGGAAGGTCATTACGTTTGTGTGAGTAACGGGGCAAGGGAAGAGCATGCAACAACCCGGACGTTAACCCACGCGCTTACTGTTTAACTCTACGAGACGGGGATGTAAAAGTACCTGTGAAACAGTCACTCTTTTATATTCTACTACAGTGATTTTCTTGTTAGTAAAATTTTATTCTTAACCATTTTGTGAGAAACTGCATTCTGTCAAGCATGCTGTGTTGATTGTCAGAGCAGCATACTAAGACACGGCGATCCCTGCTTGTACACAGAGAGAGAGAGGGGGTCACATTAAAAAATTACACTGAATTTACACTGACAGTGGTAGAAAGGGAAAAATATTTTTCATCTTAATTTTATTACTTGTCATCTTATTATTCTTTTAAACTTTTAAAGATCAACCATAATTGCTTTCTATTTGATCATGTAAATTATTATTGAAATTGATATCTCTCACTTTTTGAATTTGATGCATGCCTCATAACTTTGACATGTTGATTATGAAGAGCTCGACTCTGCTTGTCTGTAAGAGAGCCTCTTGTATGCTTTTATGCTGTGGAGAGTGCTGGATCCCCTGAGACAAGAGAAGAAAGCACATAGATTAAGCTGTAAAGTGTGTTTTTTTTTTCCTCATTGACTCTTACCTCTCCCACAGGGATGAAGAGTGACTGCACTTGGAGGTGTGTCTGATTTTGACTTGAGTTTGTAGAGTGTTAGAGCACGTCCTCTGGTCTTCCAGTAGGTGTCACTGAAGAGGAGAGAGGGGAAAGTGAGAGAGCTGGGCTTGAGACCAGGCTGCTGTCAGCACACAACTCCAAGAACAGGCAATGGAGTATGATTAAGTCACTGCTATCCCAGCGACACACGCACTGAGCGATGGTGGGGGTCACTTCTAAACGGATTTTACAAATGACTTTAAGGAAATCAGTTTTTCTAAATAGACTGGAGACATTTGAAACTTTCCCCAAGGTCAACAGGTCTGTGAAAAGGTTCGGAAATGGAGAGCACTTTGCCCCAGCTCTAAGTGTGGCCCACTTTGTGCTCCAGCATCCTGTGCTGTCTCACTTTCTGAGTGCTACTTGCGAGCGCAGCGACGCAGGGCTGCTTGTCACCTCACCTCCATGTCACACGATGACTGAATGTACCCGCTGAAAGCTTCCACCAAGCGTGGTTTCATTTCAGGATGCCATTATGCCGCACACGCGCATGTGTGTGTATGCATGCTGTGCGGTGCGTGACAGAGCACCCGAGACTTATGCCCCAGCTTATGCCCGGCCATTTGAGGAACACCGGGAGGAATGGATGTCTTGGAAGCAGTCATGATATCGGAAAAGATCAGTGGCAGAATCAAATTAAATGTCATTTGGATTGCAGTGAAAGAAAGGATTGTTTGACAAGTGCTAGGCAAAGGATTTGCTCTTCACCTTTTCTTTTTGGCTCTAGCTTTTCCTTTCCCTCAAGGCCCCCCTCTTTTTTCCTCCACTTCCTTTCCAAAAGCAGGTATTGCAGTCAGGCTGAGTACTTGTTCAGATTTCTGTGTTTTGCGTACGTCAAGCCTGAGTGGACATATAGGAGAAAGGGGGAGATTATATTGAGAGATTGGGAAATGTGAGCTTCTGGCCTAGGTCAGGCTATTTCCTGGTTGATAACCCAGTTACAAGGGGGTGCAGAAAAGGATCTTTACATGTTACTGCTGCTTATCCACCACATCCAGATCTCTGGTTTTGGGTGCTCCTTCTCCCAATGAAGAGTCCCCGTGTTCCCATGCGGCTTTAGTTTCCAAACCTGTACAGTTTTGTAAAAGACAACTTTTGGGGCGAAAGGGACATTTACAAGTGATACCGCCTCCCATGCCCTCCCGGAAGGTTTACCATCTTCCCTGTCATCTGCCTGTAGTCTCAGGGATACCCCATGGATTTCAGAATGGGTTACAGGGGTTTATCTGAGCCCAAAGGTCAGTTTAGTGCCCCACTAACTTGGGCCACCCAGGCTGAAGAATATGCTCCGTGGGCGTGATGTGCATGTGAGGGAGAGGGTGCAAAGGTGTGGCTGTGGGAGAGGTGCTTCTTACCTTAAGCAGGCCTTTACTGTTTGTCACAGTGGGCTAATCAGAGGGTAGGTCTGCTTGGGTGTCTGAGGTTAAGCTGGTTAGAGTAGGTGAGGAGATTACAGCGCTTGTTATCTGCATCTCTTGGTCCTGTATTCTTTCTCCCTTCCTCTTTATCTCCTTTGCAATCTCTCTCTGTCTGTGTCTCTCTCTCTCTCTCTCTCTCTCTCTCTCTCTCTCTCTCTCTCACTCACCACAACCCCCGCCCCCCTTTTTCCTTCCTCTCCTATACTCTATGCTCCGTCAGTGTAGGGTACCTTTGGAACTTAATCCTATGTCTACAAGATAAGGCTTCATTATGGCCAGATTAACAATGCGCCTGTTGTTTTGGGGGGCAGCCTACAGTCTGGTAGCGGAATGGGCACTGAGCACTGTGGGCCGTCCTGGGGCCAGTGAGCATTGTCAGGAGTGGCAGTCTGTCAGGGAATCTCAGAGCAAGGAATGTTGCCTTCGAGAACCAGTGGCACATGTGGGCCACCGCTGCATACTCCCCGAGTAACACGAGAACAAGTACAATGGCACTTTACCAAATTGCTCATCAAAATCTTTGACGCAAGCTGTCATCATCTGGGAGAGGGGGCTTGAGATTCCATACGCAGGCCTGGTGTTAGGTGTCATGCTAATCACTCTCAGTTAGCCAAGAGCAAGCTGAAAAACCAACCGCGTTACAGCTTCCTGTTGCTGACAGGAGTGTGACGATTAAAATCATTTTAGCAGGACAGTGACAGCTACAACTATTTTATAATGTGTCTGGCCTGAGTCAGTCAAATTCAGCGTAAGATTTCCACCCCAAGAACCATTTCAGGTACCCAGGAACATCAAAAGTATTTCCAACAGAGGAACCAGGGCCACACACTATTAACATGGAACTTGCTCTACTGAATGTTGCTGATTGGTCAAACATAAGCTTCGGCAAATAACTGACCCTATTACCTGTTATTTAACAAATGAGCAATTACTAAAGCGTGTTTTATACTAGAGGCAGCATGGCACAAACGGCAAAGCTTTCATGATATTTTTGTTTTTGCACAAGTGGAGAATCAGAAATGCCAGGGAGTATATTTTGTTTGTTTCTAGTGGCAAGAAGGTGATTGCAGTTTAAAGTTGAGCTTTGTGAATTTGCATGTGGTTCACACACCTACTCTAATATTAGCAAAGCAAAAATAGTGAAGGAAAACATCAATTGTGTATTATTTCAAGCTTTTTTTTTCCCTCCAAGCTGTGTGTTGACCGCATGCTGGAATGTCAGAACTCTCGAATGTTTTGCTCCACCTTCGTTATTTTACATAATTTTCACGTATTCTTCGGTATGCAAACCAAGAGCCGAGGTTATAGAACCTCGATGGGAATGCACCTATAGAGGACAAATCAATGATCACCACACTAGTCAGGGAGGGTCGAACACTGCAACTGTAGAAGTAGTTGAGTAACACCACACCCAGTAAAATATGCAATAGCTTTATTCCTTATGCATTGTTGCTTAGCACTAGGTCTTGTGTAGCCTTGGTGCCCTCTTAAACATTAAGATATTCCAGAATGGTTTGGTTGGTATGAAGTATATTGTGTATGACATGTCCAAGATTATAATTTATTGTGTATTTAAGCTCTGAATATTGCACCCTCCTTCTGCCTTGCCCCCAATGTCCCTAAACGCTCTGATTTGTTTTTTTGTTTTTTTTTTGTTTGGGGTTGATCCTAGCACTGGGGGTTAGTTGTGGGATTTGGCCAGTTGACAGCTGTTTTGCCCTTTAATAAGATTAGCGTAAAGAAATTAGTTGTGTGCTCTTTAATCTGCTGTTTAACCATGTGAGCCACCTGAGGGCTGCCCTGTGCTGCCCGATCCTCCTGCATTCCTCCTCACAAATGATCCTATAGGCATCAGATAACCTGCTCCTCAGGATCCCCGTAAACGTGCACCTAGATCAGGTTCACTATGCATTTTTTATGGGTTTTAGTATGTCAGCCTACTTAAGTTGGACCAAATTAATGCCATCCCTGTATGTGTATTATTCTTATTCATTTATTATGGAGTTTTTGGCACCAAGTCTATCCATGACCCTATATTTGTTTAGCATATGATAAAAACAAAGAGTACTTGGTAGTAAAAAAAATTAGTTAATTAGTGAAAATCCATTTTATTTGATCTTTCTACCAGTGCCAGGTAAACTGCTAAAAGCAGTTAAAGCAGCTATAAGCTTTCAACTCAGTGTTTATATTTGGTGAACCCTGAACACTGTGAAGCCTATCATTCAATCCTAGTCTGGTCATCCAACACCACCACTCCTTCAAAAATCAGCTTAAAATCAATATGGATACCTTAAATACCATGACAAGTGCTAAAAAGATCTTTACCTGAAGTAACCCATACTAAGCTTAAATGTTCTATTGTCTTAAAGCCTATGCCAGTTCTGTCTTACAGGTGCACTCACTATTTTTGTTTGGTCAGGTTGAGAATATTCTCAATTTTTTATGGAACCGAATTGGATTCGAGACGGAGTTCCACAATCAGGGCTCTTTTTTCCACTGGAAAATCAGTGAGGCAGAGGCAATGCTGGTCGGCTGCCCAGAGTGCACAGTTCGGAGGGGATCTCATGTTTCTCTCCCCCGTTTACCGAACAGAGCCTGCAGTATCACTCCACTCACCCATAACCATCCCTCCCTCCCTCCCTCTCTCCCTGTGGCTCTGTTTCACTCCTCAATAGATAGCTTTCTATCAGTGCAAAAGAAACACAACACTGTTCGTGCTCTTGCGAATCAATGTTCCATGTGCTCACTGAACGAGTGATTTTTAAACATCGTACATAAATTGAACCAGACCTCACTCAGCACCTTGTCCGGAACATTTATTGTTAGTTTGTCGGAGGTGAAAACATGTCAATTAATAACTTCACATAAAATAGGTACACACAGTTTTTTTTTATAAGGAGCAGCAATCAAGCGGGTGAAAAAGCGCAAGGCTCGAAGTGATGTGTGGAACACTTGGACTCTATCCCAGGAGTCCAGTCAGTGCGCTTTCTCCTCACAGCCCCATGCTGCATGGCTGACGCTTTTACGCCGCTATGTCAATACTGACACCGCTATCTCCCAGATCTGTCCGTCGGCGGTTTAAATATACATTCCTCCTTTTGTCCGCGGGGTGGAAGTTATCGACAGGCCAAACCGTCCATGGGCCGACGTTATTTTTATTTCGTTCGCCAATATAGTTTGGCTGAAAACACCGAACAGATGGCGACGGTTGCGGTAGATATCAAAATGTTTACGACTGGGAATAAACACGGCCTACTTTAAACCAGGAAGGTCGGATTCCTTTCGTCCACACCACAGATAGGGCCCCGCCACTCTGCTTTGGGTTAAAATATACAGTTGTCAGAAAATATTAACTGATGAAAGGAGGGAGTGGATTGGGTGGAGGGTCTGCCAAAGTCAGAGTGGTGTGACTGGTCACTTATCTGCAGCATTAATCTGCTCTCAGGCTGGTGTGCAGCAGACATAATACAGCGGACTGACTGACTGCTGACTGGTCTACAGGCGCTGACGGCTTGTTTCTTATCTCGGTACGGGGAGAAAAAGAATAGAAAGGGAAGACAGGACAAACAGTGATGGAGTGATTTGGATGGACGGAGGTGGAAAGAGGGAGTGAGAAAGAAGAGGAATTGGACAGATTGAACAGTCTGGTTCCTCCAGTCTTGTTAAGCGGGTTAGAGTGAGAGCATGTTGACCTTTTCTTGAGAAAGAGTGTAGGGGGAGAATATGGGAGGGCTGCAGAGATGCTGTTCTTATAAATGCATCCTTGTATTGTTAGGCTGCTCATATGTAATGTTTACACCCTGAGCTTATAGTGACATTTTTATTTATCTATCTATTTATTTATTTATTTAATAATTCCTACCATGTTACAAACCCATTTGATTGACAGCATGTGAAATGTAAAGTAGAACCTGCCTTACCCCGTTGCCCTACTCCTGTTAACATGCTTATCTTAATGGGGAGGCAAAACACAAGGAATGTTTGGCTTTTCTAAACCATATCTGGTATGTGTTTCAGGTCTCTGTATGCCGCTGTGAATGTGTATTACCTGGCCTGCTCCCACTGCTACAGCAACTGCGTTTACGTCTTCTACAGCAACAAAATCGCCCCTCTCATGGATCTCCTTCTCCACCAGCTAACGGTAGACCTGTAACACACGACACTCTTCCCAGTTAAATTCTCTCTTTTTTTGCTACTAATGGCTGTTCCTCAGAACAGTTATTGTTCCACTCTTACATTATTATGTTATGGTCATAATTATAGTCATAATTAAAAAAATTGTTTCTGTTTTTAGTCCTTGTGCTCGAACAAACGTATCCCATCCACCAGACTGAGACCAGAGCCAAAAAAGGAACTCTAACACGTACAACACACGTCAAGTTTACATGAGTCACTGAATCATCGAGAGCTGTGGGAAAGCAATGTTATTAGATTCTATTTCTTTCTGAGTGTTTATTATGTTGTATTGTGCCCAGTACAAAGCTCCCACTGGTAGACAGGGGTGAGATAAAGGAAGGGTTAACCTGACACCATACACACCATATTTGGTGTGCAAATTAGGTTTTGTAACAGAAACAAGCAATTGAGTGAAATTTAAAGATACAGTGCAAGCAGTGTGCCAGCTCATATATAGTACCATGTCCCCAACACTAAGCCTAATCTTTAGCTGTGAATGCACAACCTGACACAAGCGTGAATCGTGTGTGTGTGTGTGTGTGTGTGTGTGTGTGTGTGTGTGTGTGTGTGTGTGTAATTCTAAACAAATAACATTTGGCAAATCCTTGAGCCAGGCTTAGTGTGGTCTGGAAGTTCCAGTTTGGAGAAGTCATATTTCCTGTGGGCGTAGTAAGAGATGAAGTCCGTCTCAAAGCATTTGTTTACATGTGAATTAGCCCCGCAGCTATTCAGACCACTCGCTTAGTGATTCTGTCTGTCTGGAGGAGTTTCAAGATTTTAGAAATTGGAGCAGTCAAGAAGGATTTATTTGTATCAATGACATCTGTATTTTGCATTCTGGTTTGCTGCTAAATATACAGATAATGTTATGGACATTTGTCTGTCTCAGGATTTTTTTGATAAACGAAAAATGCAGCATGTACCTAAACTAAGAGCTAAAGAACCAAAAGATATTCTTCTGGATGCTGAAGATGAAGTTATATATCATAGCACAAAAATATAGTTCTGTGGTTAACCTTATATATGTATATTAAGAGTGAGTGTGTGTAGTGCTGGGCAGCCATGGCGTCTCCCCCCCCTTCCCCTCCTGTAATTAGATTTGTTAAGAATGTAGCAGGCTTTGCCTGCTTTGTCAGTGTTCTTATTCGTCCCTCAGTTAAAGCTGACATTTGACCATTGGCTGTACTAGTGCTGTATATTACTTCCTCCCACAGAATGACTGGCCCATGCCTAATCACACACCCTCTTGCCAAGCACTTATCTGATGATCAGACATCCAAGTTCTTTATTTAATGATCCAAACCAAGCTTTGGAAAAGTGTTTGATGAAATGATACAGCCTACAGTGCATACACATTATATATACCATGATTACTTTTTAATGGAATGACAATAATATCTCCAGCCAGAAGGTTCGAAAACACTTAAATCCAAGTTAGGACTCATTAGTATCTGTTAAGTCCAGCAATCTGCACTCGGCTGTAGGGCCTGCGTGCTGGTTACATGATGCCGCTTGCAGCACCCTGCCAGGCTTCTTGTATGCCCCTTGCTGGCACGCCACCAGTGACAGTGTCACTCTGAGTTTAACCGTCAGTTTATAGCCCAGAGCTGATGAATAATAAATAAGACGCGTGTTGTTATTTATGTCTCCGAGGATCAGGATTCCAACCAAAGACTAATGGTATGTGCCTGAAAACAAAGAGGAAGGGATCATTTTTATTTGCACCCCCCTGACTTAATTGGACAGGCTTTAAAATGCACACTGAGGTTTAAATGTCCTCGTCTATTGTGTAGTTGATATTGAGACTGCAGGAGCTAATGCTGAATGAGCTCAGATACATATCACTGCCAAGATTAGAGGTAAAGGCAAGCTTTGCTTCAGTGGGTTAGACCTACAGTCAAGATAAAGGGCTAGATTTTCAAAACTCTCATCATGCAATTTGAAATAGCTGATCCGAAACCTTATTCACTGATGTTAGAGTTAAGGTTGTAGTTTAGATCAATAACAACAATCGAAGTGGTGTTATTCCATGCCTGGTTAAAAACTATGTCTCTAGCTGAGTCTGAAATGATGTATAAATATCTAATATGCATTTTGTGACTCTGTCCCAGCCAAATAAACACAACACTTCTCAGTAGCTCTTATTCTTAAATAAATACTCTCACACACTCACAGTGTCTCGCCATCTCCCACTCCTTCCTTTGCTGCTTCTCTCCCTCATTTCTTAATCTTCTCTCTCCTATTTGTCATGTTTTTAGCTCTATGTTCCTGATGAGGATAAGTCCATCTTTGGCCGCACTGTAAACAAACAGATCTTTGAGGGTTTGACCACCGGTCTGCTCCAGACCACTGCTACAATTGTGGATCTCCTGGATCCTTCTGGACTGGAAGCTGGAAAGAGTTCTTCCTGGATTTGCTCCCCCGATATCAAGGTTAAGACCATCGAAAACTTCACCACCCATGCTCAAGACCTCATCAGGTCAGTCTGTGTTTTAGTTAGTCTTGCCTAAATAAGGGACTGTGTGCAAAATTCTGTCTTTTAGTCATTTTTGTGAATGTCATGTTTGGTTTTCTGCCAGATACACATTCTTGCAGTGGAATATCTGCTCTTTACAATTGGTACCCAGCCGAGTGCTTCTCTTCCTGCTTTTTTTTGTCGGAAGCAGGAAGACAAGTTGTTTTTTAACCTCTGCATTCTTTCTCACATATTCATGTGTAGTGTGACATAGCTCGTGTCTGTAAGGGGATTTCTGCTCAGTAAATTTTAGCGGTAAAATATGAGTATTGGAAAGGATTCTTCTCTACAGGGAAAGCTCACTTGGAGACAAACCAGAAGTTTAGCTTTTCCTGTATCTGGTACAGTCACAAACATGGGACCAGAATTCAAGAAACTGCTCCTGCCCATCATTTGACATGATACCTGAGGGAAGATTATGCAGACTATACTGTAATCAAGCTTTGCCATCACCCTGGTTGGGCGTCAACCTTCTCAGAGATATTGTCAGTCTTGTCACAGTTTACCCTCTTTCATACATACCACATACGCTCAAACCTTAAGTCCTTGTTTGCTCAAGCCAAGAGGAGCTGCAGCCAAAATCTGTTTCTGGAACTACACGACTTCCAGTTGAACTTGGTCTGAGAGCAAAAGGGCACGAGGGAGGGTCCAAATTTTGGTTTAGTCCCTGTCCATGAGGAAAGACAGACTGCCTTGGAGTTCTGGTGGAGCCCAAACTTCCCACAGCCCCACTTCACTTCTATATTTCATCTGAGCAGAACTGCCTCAGTGGCCTTGTGTATAGTGAATATAAAGTGACCCAAACTATAAAGGTACAGCCTAGACAAGACTAGCATGTTAACTTTAAGACTAGTCTGTGCTGGTGCCGGACTGTTTTTGAATTCCACTCCCAAAGGAATTCTGACCAATCCCATTCACAGCCCTCCAAGACTCCACTCCCCGTGGATGCTACCTGCCCGCAATATTTCTTAGCGGATTTAGTTGTTGTTAGGTTGTATTTCCCAAAATGTAAATAATGTAATCACTCAAAACCACTGTGAGACAGACCATGATAGAGATGTTACTGAAGATAAATGGACTAATGCAGTAAGCATTAATGTATGAGCACCCACTTGAGCATCATATCCAACCACCTGATCCCATCCTGTTGAAAGCCAAAAATGCCCGCTCCCTCTGCTTTTTTGTCTGGTCCTTTAGGCCTCGTGGGATAAGAATGGAAGGGTTGAATGAGAGGAAAGAGGTCTGAGAAACAATGAGCAAAATGACAGAAAGAACATATAGAGATGTAAGAGAAAGAAAGTTAGCTGTTTATAGCTATGGAAAGGAGCTGTTGCTGTAGTGCAGACTCTAACAGGCCCTGCTTCTCTGGGAGGTCTGTTGATTGACAGTGTGGAGCCTCCAGTCACTACTGGAGGTAGAGGAGGGGGTGCAGGGGACAGGCATACCTGAGCTATGAGACACTGTTCTAGTTCAGGAAAATGGGATTGTGCCTCCCCACCCCACCCCCAATGTTACCTGGGCTGGCACATGGAGGCACAGTCTTCCCAGCAATGCTATAATTAGGTCTGATTTGTAGCTAGGAGGGTGGGGCTAACACCACCATGAGACCTTTCATTTTGCCTGGACAAATGAGAGAGATGGGGACAATAGACAGGAGTGGCAGGCTCAGACGAGAGCTCCGATTTCCACTTGTTGGATAGGTTGTGGGTAGACAGGGCCTCCGAGCTTTGTTGCATAACATATTGTCAGTGCCTTTGAATGCAAATATTCTGAATTAGTTTTCATCTTTCATATACTGCTCTATAGACAAAGTAGAGCTGATCTGTAAATCAGCCCTGGTGTCAAAGCATTTTCAATGTTTCAGTCCACATCAGCTCCATGACATGACTGGTGCTCATAAAAACCCCATCCAGCTTGCTGTGTTTCACACATTGCCACCTTCCTGAAGTGTAAACTCCATAAAAATCCATTCAAATTGCACCCTTAGACTTTCTATTCACCCTGAACTTTTTTGTTTAAAGTATAATCACAACAATTGTCGGGCCTGTAGGTGTAAAGCAAATGATAGGATATTCATTACACCAACATTTGGAACCAGAATCAACATAAATATACTGTTTGTTCACTGTTCCGCTGTCTCATGTCACATTTTTAAGTGAACTGTGTTGTAATTATAGCTGGCCCAAGTATGACAGCCCAAATCCTCACACATTCAAATTGGCAGTGCTCTACAGATGGGCATTATTTCTCTTGATTTCTCTTGGGGGTAAAAAAAAAAAGCCTGTTCTTATGCCAGTAGTGAGGTGTGTTTTTAGGCTCCCAGTCATGTTGCTTATGTGTCACATCTGGTGTGAATTCTAGGTTCCTCTGAAATTCTACATACATGTTAAATTTGTTAAATTTATTTGTTTGCTTGTGAATTTATACATTTTCATGAACTGACTAATGTTACATCTTGGTTTTCCTCAGCTATGTAGTGAATATGGGTGTGATTGACAAGCTGTATGGCTGCTTCCTGTCTGTGCAAGGCCCAATCGATGAGAGTCCTAAAATGTCTGCCTTTCTGGAGCAGGCTACAGCTCTCCTGCACGCCATGTGCAAGTTGTGTTTTGTTGTGAACGGCCGGTGAGTGGCATCTCTATCTCTTTCTGTCTCTCTCCCATTTCCTTATGTGCTATAACACAGATACCAGAATGTCATCAATCACTAGTTGTTCATCTAGTTCCATCTTGCTCATTGTAAACTCCTGCTTTCAGCCCACCCACACACACGTGTCTGTCTGTGTATGTATGTATGTATATATATGTGTGTGTGTGTGTGTGTGTGTGTGTGTGTGTGTGTGTGTGTGTGTTCATTGACACAGACGAGCTCCATGAGCCCAAACTCTGAGGAAAGGCTGGCAGTGACTCAACTCTGTATCTCCCTTTCTCCCCCAACCCCCCATAAAACCTTTGATGTCTAGAACACTTGTTAAGCGTACCTTCTGAAATGTTGAGTGTCTTTGTGTCTGCATGTATTTATTGATATCGTTAGGTCCGTCTCAGTCATGTTGACCAGTCCTGCCCTCGCTGCTGTGCCCAGCCCTGTATATGTCCAGCTGCTGTGTGCTGTAACACTGTCCAGCTGTTTAACACCATTCTCTCCCTCTCCCCAACTCCGTGTCACTAAATATCTGTGAGAAACCCCAGCAGCAGCAGCTCTCCACTTTTAATAGCTCCACTCCGCAGTGCCATATTATAATCAACATCCTTCTAATCCAGCCATCTATATCTCCATACAACCATTATTCACTAGGTGGAGAGCCAGGAAGTCATTCCAGTTTGAATGTGGGGTGGATGTTTTGAAGTGTTTCTGCTCTCTGCTTCTTGCTGTGTCGAGGGATTTGCTTGACAGAGGGGGTCATGTAGCTACACAGTTGCTAATTTCCACACTCCATGCTTGGTTGACTTCAAGTAACAGCATGCACTGTGGGGTAACATCCAGAGGGCAGACAAACCCCTGTTCTTTAACTCTAAATCACAGTGTGTATGGATGTGCTATACTAATAATTACCTGTCATGAGCTGGATTGTGCTCAGTGATGGCTGCTTAACTGTTGCTGTTTGGTAAGATTGTGCAGAACTGTTATCTTCCATCTTTTTTTCCATCTCCACAGTGGTTTATTCCAAATTTAAACTGCCACGTTTTTCTCCCCGGTTAACTGTAAATCAGGCAGACAATAGCTGCATTAGCAAAGGTTTAGCTGTAAGCATGGTCGAATCAGGCAGGCTGATTCAGGGTTCGTGAGCAGGCTCAGATTGCCACTGTCAGACCTTCACTTTCATCCCACATGCTGGCTGTTTCCCAATCAGGGGATGTGGAATCTGTCATGCAGAGTCACAGTGAGAGAACCGAGCCTTTGTTCCCTCACACAGACGCTAATCCTGAGTGTCTGCACAAGTTGGGCTACCCTGAGAACTGCTTTAGGATTTTGACTCGTCTATATATATGCTAAGGATTTGGATTTGGGTGAACTGATCCAACAGTTTTGGACGCTCAAAACTGGGCAATCCTTTCACCCATTAAGGCGTATGTTGTTGGGTCCTCTGCATCAAGATCCTGGCATTACCTTTAGTGTCATTCCAGGTACACATTATCTCACTGGAAATGCTCCTATCCAAATACTAACCTCCGTCATTAGAGAAATGGCAAAGCAGATCTCAGATCAGCCTGATAAGGCAGCTTCACTGCTGCCTGTATAATTTGTGACTGGGGTGTGGAGTTACCAAGCCTGTTAATCCGCCTGGCGTTGTCCAGGCTAATACACAAACATGCTGTCTTAAATCCCATAAGATGGGTTGTAATTAAATGTGGTGGAGCGCAGAAGGGCCTGAGACAGTAGTTTGTATTGTGAAAGCGGTGCATTGGCTGTCAAAGTGCCTCGTAGGCTTTGAAAGTTTCATCGCTTCAGCTTTTCTTTTTTTTTTTGGAAGTTTGTTGGGTTACAGTAATGTGGTGTGTTTTATATTGGAATGAATTGGAATGCTGCATTGCTTACAGGCTTCACGTCTTCGAGTGCTAGTCATTGCTTTGTCAAATTAAACGCCTCCTTCTTTCCTTAAACATGCCTATTACAGATTCTGGTGGCAGATGTTTTAAAATGTTTCTACTTTCTCTTCTTGTAACTAGACAAACGCTACTCCAGTGCTGAGTTCTGATTCCTGCGGGACTGAACATGACCAGTTAAGCTTCTCTGCCCTGTAGGCGTGCTGTACAGACAAGCTTTGCCGCGTTATTTATATCCGAGTGGACAGGACCTGGTCTAGCGAGTAAATCTAGAAGCCACAGGGACCAGACTTCCCTCACTCCCTGCAACCTAGGTCTTTGACTCTCTGCGGTTAAGAAAGCAGCCGGCACCTCCTTGGGTTGTGAGACATTGAGCCGCTTGTCAGAGTCTCCCTCTCCAGCTGCCTCTCACCACTACAGGCTTGGTGAAGGGCTGTCTCACATGTTTGGCTTTGTTTGAAAGGACTCTGGTTCAGATGGATTGTACATAAACAAGGGGGAGTTGGTTCTGCTTGCCTTGAAGTTTTGATACAATGAGGGAACACCTTAACTGAGGGAATAGCAATATTTCTGTACCATATGTCAGCCAAATGTTTAGAAATATCATTTTTATTCTATAAAAAATGTGTAACCAAAGTCCGTGTGTATGTATGCCTGTATCGGTGCATATTTCAGTAAATGTCACTGTTTGTTTGTCTTGGATCTGTGTATGTGTATGGGAACATGTGTCAGCCACATACTTTCCTTTCAGTGCCCATAATGCATCTCTCAGAACCTTTTTTCCCCCTCATCTCTTTCCCAGCTCCTCCAGTATCTTTGACAATAAGCGGCAGGACTCTACTGGGCTGACGGCGCTGCTGCAGAACACTGACCTTGTTGGCGTGCTGCACATGCTGTATTGCATCCTACTGCACAGCAGCGTGCCCGAGCCCCAGTCTGGCAGCATGGCGTCGCTCCAGGAGCCCTACAACCCTGCTGTGGTCCAGGTTGCACTTCAGGGCCTGCGCTTCCTCAACAGCTTTGCTCTGCTTGACCTCACTGCCTTCCAGGTACTCTCCTAGTAGTGCTCTGCTTTAAGCAGAGTGCCAAACCTTCAACTGCCATGCATCACCATGCAAGTACGGATGTGTGGTAATACTGGTACTGCGACAGTCAATCATAACACATCAGATTGTTGTATAAGATCGAGACATTTTAAACAACATACTGTGCAGATCATTATAGACTTATGGGATCAGTGTGAGCATTCAACCAGTGTTGACATATTGACACATTTTCTAGTTTGTGCTCCAGAGCAGAAACCTGTGTCTCCACATTCTGTTCATTCTACTGATGTACAATATAAAATATATAGATAGCGATAGCCAATTTATATGGACTGATGCTGATAGCCGGTTCTGCTTTCATATTTTTGGCTACCCTTACGTAAAGTTACACCACACTTACAAGGTTAAACATTTATTCCTATTTCGTTTGTTTATTTCATTTGCCTTCCTCCAACTGAAAGTGCAGGTACTTTTTATCCGACAAGCAAATAATAAAAACGACTCTTGAATTACAGAAAAGCAATTCATACAAATGAGAATCGTCAGCCTAACATTTTGTATATTCATTTACATTTAAAATAACTCTTCTCAGTTTCAAATAAATCCAAAAAGTCAAATCACATTTTACTAAAAAAAAAATAAATTAAAAAAAAAATTCCACTTCACATTCTTTCCTGTTAAACTTAGAGTAGCTGTTCTCAGTTACAGTGTCTGAAAGGGAAGGCACCTGTTTTTAATCTGAAAGCTGTGTAGTGAAAATTTATCCTGATTTAATGTTTACTGTATATGTAGCCTATAAGGGGTATCCTCTGTTTTTCTTTTTTGATTGACAATTAAAAGTTGGCACCAACCATTTGCCCGGTTTAAAAATCTTTTTGGCTAGTTCCTATTTAATCCTATCTTGAATCGTGGTGTTCATCCCAGATGCCATGTGTAGTGTTTAGTCTCTGTCCACTGCCTGGGGAACATTGTGCAGCAGTGTAAAATGCAGTTTTATGACATAACAGAGGGTGCGTACGCCCTGCTGTCCATCTCCACTATGAGGTTGCAGCCATGCTGTCTGGCCAAAACTGTGGTGCAGGGCTTGTTTTTCTTGCGCACAGGGGAAGCCCACAGATTTGCCTTGAGCTAGCTGACAACATGCCATGTTGAGCCCATCCCTCAAACAGACATTCCAAACAGTGGGGAGAATAAGAAATGATGTCAAAACTCTCGGGGGCTTGTGATTTAACTAGCGAGTATACCTGTTTTCAGGAATTCAGACATTAGATCAACGAGCAGGGCTAATGATCTGACCACTGTGCAAATCCCAGCACCACTGGCAGGAGATCACTATTTCTTCCTAGAACAAAGTGAACCCAATGGACATAAACACGCTTGACCCCTGACCCCAGACCAGTCGTGTTGAAGGCTTTGGGTCAGCTATGCGGATGGAGAGCGGCATTAAATGAAGCCTGTCCGGTCGTACGTTAGCCGGCCTGATGAAGAGAAAAGGACGGATTCATGACGGTAAATCACCATGTAAACACTGAGGCGTGAGGGAGGAAATGCGGGAAGTGTATGAATTATTTTAATGGCTTTCAGTAATTACTCACACTTTGTGTGAATGCGTGTGTGTGTGCGGGTTTCTCTTCCCTGTGCTCTCTGCCTTGTTCCTTCTATATTTAAAACAGCTGGCAGTCAAAGCAACACCGCCACAAGTTTTATGAACATTTTAAATAATGCTGTTTTGGGACCATAGTTGTAATCACCTTGTGGTTTACATTAGCACACAGAGCTGACTAATAGGTTCATCGGAAGAGCTCAGCTCCTCTCCTCTCTTCTGCTCTGACACCAAAGAGTCTCTCATTAACATCCCATAGCACTTTTCAACTTCTTCTGTATGATCTCTAGCCACTGTAAGAGAAACACCTAATGGTAGCCCAAGGCCAGTGTGTCAGCCTTGTGTTCTGCATACTGCAGTACTGCATTAGTGTGATGCAAGAAAGAGAAGAGCCTCAGGGGAGATCTGCTCAGGTAGTGTTGAACTGATTTGTTGCAGCAATATGTGGCATGGAATGGAGATTATTGCAACATTCTGCCTTTCCTTGTTCTTGATCTTATTCTGGTAATTAGCTATAGTCTTGAAGAACATATTGCATTTTTTTTCGTTCGTTTGTTCATTTCTCTTTATTGTGGTAAGGGTGTGTAGTGGATCCATAGCCTATCCCTGGAACACTGCAAACAAGGCAGAAATGCACGCACTCATTCACGATGAGGGGCAATTTAGCATAGCTGGTCCAACTGCAGGTCTGTTTCTGGACAGTGGGAGGAAACTAGAGAACCTGGAGGAAACCAACGCAGACATGGGAAGTACATGCAAAACTTCACACAAACCGTAACGTGAGCTCAGTATGGTTGAACTGGTGGCCTTGGAGCTGTGAGGTGGCAGCACTACCCATTGTGCCAAGAGTGTCAAAAAATTAGGCATACCTGTGTTTGCATTAACCTGCAGCTACTGAAGTTACAGGTTTGTGAGGTCAGTGTGAGTGTTTGAAACTGCAATAATATGAAATTTGTATGCAAACCCTACATCAGCCCTGTTGCATTAGCATTATTCAGGTATTGTTGTTTGTGCCTGCTTACTCAAACCTTCCATCCTCAACTCTCACACCCCACAGCTAATGTCAGTAGTCTCACTGCTGACCCTGAGGTGCTTTGTCATACTGACATGTTTAATAAATACTGTCTGTGGCTCGACTGATAGCATCTCCTCTATAGGGAGACTGGGGGGTCTGGAGTGGGACCTCTCTGTCTCCAGAGCTGTGGAAAGACTCTCACAAGTCCTCCTCAACAACCCCAACTTGTTTTTCATCCACTTTAAAACACTAGTTATCTTCTTATGGTCTAAAATGTACCATGTGTCTTATACATAAACAGTTTAGAGTAGTCCGGTTAGGTTCAAGTACGAGTAGTTTTTTTAAACTGATGCTCAGGTAACCACTGACGTTTATCTGCTTCCTAATTTGATTTGCCTGGGTTTGATCTTAATAAATATGTGGTGATATGTGAACTGTGACTGATGCGCTTTAAAAATATTATTATTGTTGCTGTTTTTCAGTCTGTTTTGGGAGCTGAAGGATTGTCTCTGGCCTTTAGACACATCATGAGCTCTCTGCTGTGGTACTGCTCACAGAACAGCTCAGAGAATCTGCTGCACGAGGTCATCATCTGCGTAGGCTACTTCACCGTCAACCATCCGGACAACCAGGTGAGCATAGTGTGAACAGATAAATGCAACAGTCTATTGAAGTTGTGTGAAGAAAAAGCACACTACCATTGCAGTTCCCAGTAGGGGTCTGTTATAGATCTAACTATGCTAAAAGCTGGCAGTTTATTATTGTTTATATGCAAGCTGCTTCTGCTTCCTGATGAACTTGAAAATGTAAAAACTCTCATCGAAAACACACTAATAGAAAGACATTATGTATTTTAGTACATTTACAGCTTATGTATAATAATAAAAACCAAACAATATATAAGGAATAAAACACAACAGGTCGCTTTTAGAGGAAAATGAAGCAGAGTTATCACCCCAAAGTGGATTTTTTTTCCCTGTAACAGCACAGCATGAAGTGTTTTATTTCTCTTGTACCACGATTTGCGAGCTGTTGCAAGTATTCATTTAATAATGAATGGCACTTTGTGCTTTTTTAACCATTTATTGACACATTCAGCATTGTGAAACATTCATGAGATATGTTACTTCCTGTTATCACTTGCGTTATAGCAGCTTTGAAACCTCGACAGCCTATCGTTTTTAAGTGAATAAGACAACAAACACAACTTGCACAGACTCTCCCATCATGGACAACTTGCTGCCTGTTACAAAGTTCTGACACCCCAAACTCCTTCCATAAACGTTAAATAAATGTGTACTTACAGAAAGCCTTACAATATCAACAATAGCAGTTTTAATCAATTTTTTATGGGCTTATATTTTATGAAGCATCTGCCATGCAAGTCCTTGTGAATGAGCCGTTTCTATAGAAATGTTGGACGAGTGCATTAATAGAAAACTATCATTTGAATTAAAGCCTGAACTATTGTCAGAGCTGCTGTTATAGAAGATGAATTAACACCTTCAGACTCAAGAATTTATTGCTGTGGTAAAAAGATCTATAACAGATCCCCGCTTGGGAGCCCTAGTGCTGTCGGGCTTGCTATTCAAAAAGAATCCATAAAACATCACTAAGCTGTTTCAAAACCGAAAAGATTTTCTTATGTGGTGTAATTCTTTCTGCAAAACACCCGTTTTGTGTTTTTTATTCCAGAAAAACAATGGCATTAGTTGTGCGTTATGGTGTTTTTAATATTTAAGTTTTATATCCATTAGCTGACAGACAAAAGATAGTTATAGGAGGTCAAGCATGATAATTAGTTTAAATTTGTTTAAAATATTCACTAAGGAAATATGGTGCACAATTTTGTTATTATAGTTCAGTATATATTTTTTAAGTACTGTGTATATTGTTTATTGTACACAATTATTTTCCTTTTTTTTTGTTTTTTAATGAGCAAAACTAATTTATATGAATTCTATATTAAAGCACTAGAAGAGCAAGGCTACATGATTGCTTACCAGTCTGTGCTGTTTGCCAGAAGGGCCTTGAATATAAGTATTTTAGTTAATCACTAACATAATCAATCTCTTGAAGCAGAGAAATGAAAATATAACATCAGAGGGACATCAGAGTCACTGTCTAGCTAAAGCCTGTCATCCAGCAGAGTCAGTCTATGAAACTGTGTTTATTTTACTCTTATTTTACTAACAGAATCTCACTGAGATTAAATCAGATTGCAAAGGAGACCTGGCCAAGAAGCTTGCCTAGTTTGACTTCTGATTAGATTTTCGGCTTGTTTCTTTTACAGTATATGTACACCGATCAGCCCATAACATTAAAACCCCTTGCGTAATATTGTGTTGGTCCCCCTTGTATCGACAAAACAGCTCTGACCCATCGAGGCATGGACTCCACAAGACCTCTGAAGGTGTGCTGTGGTATCTTTGGACCAAGATGTTAGCAGCAGATCCTTTAAGGTCCTGTAAGTTGCGAGGTGGGCCTCCATTTGACATGTTGGCCCCTGTCAAAGTCGCTCAGATTCTTACACTTGCCACCTGTCAAGGGGTATATAGGCAGCAAGTGAACAGTCAGTTCTTGAAGTTGATGTTTTGGAAGCATCTGAGCGACTTTGACAAGGGCCAAGTTGTGACGACTGGGTCAGGGCATCTTCAAAACGGCAGGTCTTGTGGGGTGTTCCCGGTATGCATGGGTTGTACCTACCAAAAGTGATCCAAGGAAGGACAACCGGTGACAGGGCCATGGGCACCAACTGCTCAATGATGTACGTGGGGAGCGAAGGCAAGCTTGTCTGGTCTGATCCCACAGAAGAACTACTGTAGCACAAATTGCTGAAAAGGTTAATGCTGGTTATGATAGAAAGGTGTCAGAACACACACTGCATCGCAGCTTTCTGTTCACTGCCGAAAGCACCTACAGTGGGCACATGAGCATCAGAACTGGACCATGGAGCAATGGAAGAAGGTGGCCTGGTCTAATGAATCACATTTTCTTTTACATTCATGTGGATGTTACTTTGACACGTACCACCTACCTAAACATTGCTGCAGACCAAGTACACCCTTTCATGGACTGTATTCCCTAAAGTCAGTGGCCTTTTTCAGCAGAGAGTTCACTGTGTTGACTTTGTCTCTTCTGTTAATCTCTGTGACTTTAATCGTGGCATGGTTTTTGATACAAATGGGCTGGGTTGAGTATTTCAAAAACTGCTGATTTTTACACATAACAGTCTCTAGAGATTACAGCAAATGGTAATAAAAACAAAAACCATTAACTGAGCGACAGTTCTGTGGGAGGAAACGCCTTGTTGATTAGAGAGGTCAGAAGAAAATGGTCAGACTGGTTTGAAATAGCAGGAGGGGTATAGTAGCTCATATAATCACTCTTCACACCCTGAGTGACTAGAAACACATCTCAGCATGCACAAAACAATTAAACCTTGAGGTGGATGGGCTACAACAGCAGAAAACCACATGGGGTTCCACTCCTGTCAACCAAGAACAGGAATCTGAGGCTATCATGGACACAGGCTCACCCAAACTGGACAGTTGAAGATTAAAAAAAATAAAAATCACCTGGTCTTTTTCCAGGAAAACGCATGCACACACACACACACACACGTGCACACACACTAGAGTCACACTTGATTGAGGACAGTGTGTGAGACTAGATTGAGAATGATGTGGGAAAAGTGCAAAGCTTGTGTGAG
Organism: Pangasius macronema; assembly: GCA_037577455.1. NCBI lineage: Eukaryota > Metazoa > Chordata > Actinopteri > Siluriformes > Pangasiidae > Pangasius > Pangasius macronema. The sequence continues at coordinate 14,546,078 of CM074953.1, read as the reverse complement.
TTCAGTGTGAGACTAATTTGAGAACAGCATAAGGCCAGTGTTAAAAATGTGAAGCCAGTGGGAGGTCAGTGTGTGACTAGGTTGAGAAAAGTGTGAGACTAATTTGAGAACAGTGTGAGGCCAGTGTGAGACTAGATTGAGAACGGTGTGGGAAAAGTGTGAGGCTAGTGTGAGTGCAGAGTTGTGTGAGTGAGAGTAGTTTGAGAACAGTATGAAGCCAGAGAGAGGCCGGATTGAGAACAGAGAGAGGCCGGATTGAGAACAGAGTGAGGCCGGATGGAGAACAGAGTGAGGCCGTATGGAGAAGAGAGTGAGGCTGAATTGAGAACAGAGAGAGGCCGGATTGAGAACAGAGTGAGGCCGGATGGAGAACAGAGTGAGGCCGTATGGAGAAGAGAGTGAGGCTGAATTGAGAACAGAGAGAGGCCGGATTGAGAACAGAGAGAGGCCGGATTGAGAGTCATAGAGCCAGTAGTTGCTTAGGTTTAAACCTGGATGGCTACTGTTCTCACACTGGCCTCAGTTTTTATAAAGTATTTATGCAGTACTTCACTTCTAATATCTAAAAAAAAAAAAATGTCGTTAAACAAAAGTGGTTTATAAAAAGTAAGTGTGTGTGTGTTTCAGACAGTCAGGCCCTGTAATTGTTGTCTTTAATCTTAAGGATGTCGGCAAATGTGAGTCATTTTAAAATGACCTTTCTGTGATCATCAACTGTCATGTATACAGGTCACGGAAAAAGTCCTGGAAATGTCTTGATAAAAAACATTTCCTAAAATGAATGAGAATGCTGATATGTAAACACTGAGTTGTAATATTTAGTGCAATTGTAGTTTTTGTAAAAATGGTAAAAGTGCTGTTTTGTGTGTGGCAAAGGTACAGTTAAGCTTCTATAAGCTGTTCATAAGATCATAAGCCAGATGTGCTTTTCTCCATACAAACAACTGATACAAATGCTGAATAATGCAGCAGCTATGGCACCCATGCCATGTTCTGCCCTACCTCAGGGACAGGCTTTGTGGTTTTTTTTCCTTGGCATTCAGTGTGCTCATTGTTGGAGTTTTAGCAGGAGACAGAACATACAGGCGTGGATCACGAATCTGTGAGGTGTGGAGCTTCCTGCCAGCTACGTGGCCTGTGACAGCACTTCACTCACTCCTCCAGGCTTTAGTTATGCGAGTCTCCTGAGGATTGACCGTCCTCATGGGAGGGTCACAGTCCCAGCAATTTATGGGCTTATTACGGATTCTAATTTAAAACATTTTTGCTGTTAATTAAAAAAAACGGCCTCTCTTTTTATTGAAGTTCAGTTCTCCTCTGCCACTTCAATCCAATTTAATTATTTTGATGTATGCAATTAGCATTCGGTGGCCATTGTTGGGCTGATTTGCATATTATATTGGATAATTGAATGAGAGCTGATGATTGAATTAAGGGGAGGAGTGACAGATGATTAGGCTTTGTGTTCAGATAGGGGAAAGTTACAACGACCAGGCTGGGAAATACACCTTTTGCATATTCATTTGTCCCCAGCCCACTTTGCTAATTTGAAAACTGCTCCGCGGGAATGTCTTTAAATGTTCCAGGACACAAGCTAGTTTTTTATGTTGTGGTTTGGCTGAGCTTCATTTTATTTATTTTTTTTAATTATCCAAAAAAAAAAAAAAAAGTCTCCAGTGTTGGCAGATGAACGAAGTAGCAGAACGTTTCATTTTAATTTGTGTAGTTTCGAAAACACACAAATGTTTTTGAAACATCTCGGCATTCAGTTTATGCAGAGCACAGTGTGAGCTGTATGTTACTCTTGTATTACTCTTTAAAAATCTGACAGCTGAGCCGCTTGGCAGTGGCTCAGAAATTGCTGTGTGACCATGGGACTTCTTGTGCAGTATAAATGATGGGTTTGCTTGGGCTGTGGCCTTTCTCAGGCTAGCGTAAGCACAGGCAGGACACAAAGGCGGCGCTGACCCCAGACTCCTGACTCAGACCGCTGATTCAGTGCCAGCACACCCGCCTGTGTTTATATGTGTCCGTCTGAGAAATAATACAGCTCATAATAGCAGCACAGGCTTTGAGGATCTGTGTGCACTGTATGCCCTGCTTACTCGGAGCATGTGTGTTACTCTGCCCCTCCTTCACTGCCTTTGCTAGAGTGACATATATACTGTGAAGTGTTTGTATTCGGGGTTCATGGTGGCTCATGTTTGATGGTGCCCGTGCTATAAGACATTACATGAGAGCTTGCCTTTTGTTAAGCTTTTCAGGTTCTAATTGGAGATTCAGTTCAGCAATAAGAACAATTCTTTTGTGTTAGATTTTTCAGATGAAAGTGATGTGTAATATTTGTGTTTGTGACGCATGACCTCCATTTATGAGTCACTCAACGACTGTTACAAAGATCCCTTTTGATCGCTTTATTTCTGCATTGTCTCATGTCTGGTAAGCAGCCAAACAGTGTCACTCACTGGTACATCCGATAAAAAGAAGGAAAGACAATATCTTTGCATTTTCCTTTACAGTCCTAGTGTTTCGCCCACTGCTGAAGCATAACAAGGCACTGGTGAACAAGCTGTGTAATGTAGACAGCCACTTTTCAACATGGCACTTCTTTCAAAGAGCCAGGCTGAAACAGTTCATTACACTCATCTCTACTTATCTCCCACTCTCTCCCTCTCTTTGCCACATTCAGTGCTATCTGCACTTCTCTCATACACTCATCATATCCTAACACAGCCATAACTCCAGCCTCAGTCCTGGCCCTCTAATCCACAGCTAAACTAATGTTGAAATGCCGGCTTCAACAGTTTATTATTGCTGAGATAACCCAACCCTTTGGGCCTTGTTGCTGGCGAGAGCAGTGTAGTAAACACAGGCATGGGGGTGGCTGCGCCGCACAGCCTCCGAGTGGCAGCAGAGAGGACGAAGCCTCTGCCAAGCACCATGCATGATTTACACACGCCGTCATCAGAAAACTGCGGTTTAACACACTCGAGTATTATGTATTGGGGTTTCTTTTTTTCTGGATTTTTTTCTTTCATTTTTTGTTTGCCTGCCCATAAATCTCTCAAAATTTAGGACCCCATTTAGGTCTAATGCTGGGTTTGAGTGCTGTCCAGGTCAGATGGGCTCCTGGTGAAGATCTCCTGGAGAGATTATCTTTCAAAGGATCGAAGTTGACGCTTGATTCGGTCAGGCAGCTGTAATAAATCACTGATCATTTGCCCTTTTTTCAAACAAACAGAGCTCTTAATGCTGTTTTCTTAAGAGGAACGTTTTCCTCATTTTGAGAAATGTTAACAAACCGGTCTCTTTTTATTATGCTATTTTGTTCGTAATAATTATGCCTCTGCACTGGGTGCCGTCACCAAGTCTGCACAGACAGAGGTTTGGTAAAGTTCTTTGTAAGTTCTGTCCGTGGGTGGTAGTCTTTGTTCACATGGATCTCACTAGTCGTAACGTCCTGTCTTGAGTGCCTCTTCAGCATCTTCGTGAGTCGTTTACCCTTTACTGTTATCTGTGAGAGGTCTGTAGCGCCTCTTTCTTAACATTAAACTGTCTGTGCACACGTATACACATTCAACAATGCAACTATATCTCATCATTAAAATTTTTGCATTGAATAAATACATTTGAAATAAGATAAAAATAGATTTTTGCTGTTGGTTTCTCTGAGTAACCTGATCCCAAGAAGTTACACTGAACGCTCTGCATTGTGTTTAACCTGTACGTTTGAGTCTTGGATCCTGACTTTCTTCCTCACTCTTATCAACACTCCATCAAAGAGTAAACCCGACCAGCTCAGGTCTCCTTCCTCTTCACCTTGGGCTATTCGGAGCCTGTGTTTGCGTTTCGGCGCATTAACTTTACACTCCCTTTGTTTTCAGTGGACAGGCCGGGAATTATGTAATAGACTTGCCGTAAAAGCGTGGCTCTGTTTGAGAATCCCAAATGCTCTGTATTTAAGAAAACACAGGCCAGGCCTGGCCTCTCTGCTTCTTTATGACCATCTGTGCTTAAGCACGGGGGATGCAGGAGTTCAAAAGCCCACCAGTGCTTTTATGATGTCAGAGGCTGAATAAGATACCTAAGCTGCTGCTGTAGGACTACGGCTTGGGAGCCATTTCTTTCCGGCTCATGCAGGAATCTGGAGCATTTACAGGATGGCTGGAGCTAACCTCTGCTCTCGCCGAACTGTACATCTCCTTGCTGCGGACACTTGAGGGGGGACAATTTGTTTAGGTGTGTGAAGATGGAGTACCGTATGCTAGGGGATTATGAGACGGCTGCTTGATTTGTGGAAGGAATGTCCTCACAGAGCCAGGCCCTGCTACCCAGTGCATACACACACACACACACACACACACACACACACACACACACACACACACACACACACACACACACACTCCCACACTCTTACACAACATCCTTTCTGAAGTTCAGAAAGCCTTAGTTTATGAACAGCAAGTGCCAAGTGCCCTAGTGAAGTTACTGTAAGCTGAGGTAATGTCAGCACTATGAAGCATTATACTATATAACAGTCTACTAAGAGAAAAGGACAAGACTATGCATCTATACGGCTCCTGAATTTAGTCAAGGAGTGATAGTGGAGATTAGTTCAGTCCTTCCCAGGCTTATTAAAAAAACCCTTCTCAGCCTTTCCACTCCATTTTGACATTGCACAGCTCTACCATTGAAAACAACCAGGTCTTTTCAAATGATTGCTTAATTCAGTTGCACTGCAATGGTGGTGCAGGAAATTCCCTTTTTTTTTCAACGTTTTTCCTACATTCTTCAGGGCTAACACTCATTAATAACATGTCGGAGAGAAGCCACTGTATCATGGTGTTTGGTCAGCACATGCCGGTGGGCTCGCCGATCTGAAATGAGTCGGCGATCAGCTGTTTTGAGCTTTGAGCACCATTAAAGGGACTCTGCGGTGGTTTGTTTTAGCCACTCAGTAAAGCATCTTTAAACAGTCCCTCATGCAGGATGACATCGCCTGAGAACCTTTGAACACTGCTGTAGGACTACACTGTAGGGCCTTCACCTTGAAATGATAAAAGGGGTGAGTTATCGCTTTGTTTATCATGCTCTTAAACCCCTTGAAGTGCATTATTAAAGGACAGAATGCATTGGAAAGAGTATTGTTAAGACTATTTTTACAAATCTTGTAAATCTTGGTAATTTATGTCACCCAGTGCTGCGGGAATTTCACCTCACCCTTCTGGTTTGCATTTAGGGTTGAGCTGCACTGGAGGCTAGCGTGTACTGGGAGGTGGGTGGTTGAGGGGGTAATTGGCTCTTTCTCTTTCTCCCTCTCTATCTTCCACTCATTCTGTCTCACCTGTGGGGATTTACTGCGATGACCTCCCAGCTCCCTGGTCTTGGCAGGTTTTCAGACTTGGGCTGAAGGCCTCTGGCACCAGGAGCTGAGCCTGTGCTTTAATCAGGTAGGGGCTGGGAGCGATTTGATTTTAATGCTGGGGGGCCGGATGTGATGGGGTGATTGACTGCTGTGCTGAGAGGGGGTGGGATGTTGATGGTGAGAGACTCCATTAATGGTATTGCTTCATTTCTTAAAGTGGCAGAAGCGGTGTGTGTGAGACCATACAGGGGGTCTGCCCTCCTAGCCCCCCTACCTTTGCCCTGGCAATCCCTTTTTTTTTTTTTTTCTTCTTCTCACCCTCTGATACCCAGCTACTTGTTTACGCACATCCCATGATATTACCTCTGTGTGAACTTCAGTGGCACATTGAGAGCTTGGGGCATTTTTTCCATAACTCTGTTATCTTGATAATCGTGTGTCAGTTTCCTCTTTGCCTACAAATGAAGTGAGGCAGTGTGACTCAGTAGGCTGAACGTCTGCTCTCGAGCGACTGAGAGGAGCCCGAAAGTGTTCCGTGTACACTCGTGCCACAGAGGGGAGGTGCTGAGGCATCCCTAGCTGCGTTTATGGTGTGTAATTGTGTACTGGGGAGGCTGTGCCCTCTGTTTCTCCTCTTAATGGCTGTTTGTGTGTTGTTTTTAGTGGCAGATTTATGTGTGGGAGGGGCACAAGGCGAGGCTCTGATTTACTGCTAGGGGTGGCATTTGCTCGATATGTGTATGTGCGCACACGTTCTGCCTGTGTGTTCCAGGTGATCGTGCAGTCTGGCCGGCAGCCCAGCGTGCTGCAGAAACTGTGTCAGCTGCCGTTCCAGTACTTCAGCCACCCGCACCTCATCAAAGTGCTCTTCCCCTCGCTTATCAGCGCCTGCTACAACAACCAGCAGAACAAAGTCATCCTGCAGCAGGAGATGAGCTGTGTGCTCCTGGCCACATTTATCCAGGTACGTTATGGGTTTTCATACAAAAAAACGCACACCTCCGTGCATCTGGGGATATGGATACATTTGATATTACACTCCCTCAGAGTAAAAGTCATTCACATTTTCACACAGTTGCATAAATTGCTTACATATGCACTTCCCTTATTCTTTTTTAACTAGTCTTATTATAAATCATACCACATTCATGCACTTAAATCATCTTGCCTGAGGTTTGTCTTCCTGTCTCACCTGCAGCACGTCCTCTGACCCGTAAAGCCTCCTCTCCTCCCATGCACACACACCTTTCCACTGTTTCTGCACAATGTCAACGTTTGACTCTTATCTCTCCGAACTCTGGCTTTGTCTCTGTTCCTGCTCTTTTGTTTTTTTTGCTGCTCTTGTTACGCTCCCTTTTCCAAAGAAGCAGCCTCCACTGCAAAGATGGATGGCTTCCTCTGTCGATTTGGGTGGATTTACCTGCCACCGGTTGAGCCTCTTGTAAACAGGCCGACTCCTTCATCTTCCCACTGACAAGCTTCCCTGCACTGGCCCGCTACCTAGATTATTTATGTGGAGATTAGCGCTCACTTTGACAAAGACAGGAGATTGTCATTCCATTCAAACAACGGGAAGATGCACAGCATCCTGTACCACAATTTGTGTTAGTTCTGTTGACTACTAAGAATAGTAGTTTGTGAAGTTTGGGCAAAACCATGATTGCTGATGTTGTTTTGTTTTTTTTCTCCCCCTGACTCTAAAGGTATGGCACTACAATAATATATAGTGCCTACTATACATAGTCTACAGTATACAGGGGGTCTTTACACATTTTAACATACATAGTAATTATAATAATTAGCAATTAAGGAAATTTAGACGCCCAAAACCCCAAAGTCTTTTTTTTTCCCCCAAAAGTAACAAAGATACGAACATTCAGTATGAGCACCATTAGTGATGTGCAAAACATTCAGGCGATAATCCAAATGCTGCCATGTTCACTGCAGCATATCCACTTCACGGATCCTGAAATGAAGATGAGTAAACGTGTCAGAACTTGGTGTTCAGAAAATCACTTATGTCTTTCTCTGTAAAACGGGACGATCCCAGTACACTTTCTAGTTGAATTTTTATATATATATATCAGTTAAAAGTTGTAAAGATAATTCTTGGCCATCTTATTTTTATCTAAAGATGGAAACCAAAGCAGAACCAGGAATCATTTGGGTTCCAGACAGGTGCAATACTGATCATGTAAAGAAGTATAGAAAAAAATGCTCCTTTGAATTAATTCAGCGTGTTGCATTTGCAGACTTGTTGTGGGATTTTATATTAATTTATTTATTTTCTGTAGGATTGTGCCTCCAGTGAGAACCAGACTAACAGCAGGCCCTCACCACAAGGTGAGTCATCTCACACTTAATGAGCTTTTTCAAACTTCATCTTTTTACTTCATCCGTTTTTCGGCTTCCTTGCTAGTTAGACAAGTATCATTTGTGTAATTATGTGAATATTATTATATAATATAATAATAATATATTGCTGTCAGATAGATTACATTCCAGTGCCTTTTTCTCCATACAGTTAAGCAGGTAATTACATAATAAATTCATATTAACCATTTGCACAATGCAAATGAATTGCAGGTAATGGATGTTTATTTAACCTTAGCGAGAAACGCTCAAGGCCTTTCTTGTCCGCGTGTGTATTCAGTGAGATTCTCTCTCCACTTCTCTTATCCGCAGAGAGGAGCTCTGCTCTGCTAGATCACTGTGAGCTGTCCAACCGCTTCCCCCGAGATCAGTGGGACTCAGCACTTCAGTTCTTCCTCAACAAGCAGGAAGAGTAAGCGAGACGAGGAGTACACACTGGAATACACAGAGAGTCCTTCAGTGCCTGCTCCAGAGCAGTACACAGGGACTACAGACTGTTATATGGTCGTTTGTACCAGCACATTTTGCTCTAAGCACAACATCAAAAAACTTTCACTACATCACTTCAATTACTGTACGTGGGCTTTTAGCCAAGTCTGACAAGTACGTGCCTGCATGTAGCAACTGATTTTTCGACTGGATTTTCTTAGATCTCCTTAATGACGGTGCATTTAACCAAATAAATACATAATAAATTGCGATTAACTTTTTTTGGATGTGCACACTGTAATAAACCGTCCGTACAATGCAAATAATTAAGGGCGGCATAACGAGTTACGTTTATAAAGTTGTTTGAAAGTATGAACGTATTTGCTATGTAAATATACAGTTATTCGGAGCTGTCAGTTTAAAGTGAAATCAGTTATCTTCCCAATGAATGGATCTGTTGAAACAGATTTTTTTTTTTTTTTTTTGGAGTGCACAATAGTTTACTGTTCTTCTTCCCGAGCTGGTTGTTGATCTTTGTGGTTTATTAATTGTACCGTTTGTATTTTGTTTTGTAAATAAAAAGTGTTTTTTTCTTTAATTACCGTAGGATTTAATTATTTCTGTTCAGAGTACAACAAGTTATTTCAGTTATTTTTGTTTTTGTTTTGTGATATTAAATTGCTATGCATAAAAAAAAAAGAACAGTGAAAATGTGTTTGTTGGAGTTTATAATCTGGAGTCTGGACTTCATTCCTGTGTTTCATACTTGTAATTTATACAGCCTCATTCTGTATGTTTACATTTAATTCATTTTCCACAAATGCTGTGTAAGGCATATTTTAATTTCAATTGTGTTGTCCAATTCTTTGTATTTATAGCACTTATTATTTATAGAAACTGTTTTCCCCCCATTTAATATAATAATAATATAATAATAATAAAATATTAAAGGCATGTGTGTATTTTGCCATCTTGCTTTTAGTGACTACTAGTTACTGAAAATCATTTGGAAAGGGTGTTTATATTGTAAGAAGAGAAACGTTTGCAATATTTTCAGTTAGGATTATTGAAGATTTGGTTTGTTGTTAGTGCAGATATTTTTCACATTTCTCATGCAAATTTCAGAAAGTAATATAATGGCGACACAGTCCATGATTTTGAAGGCAGATGTTTATCCCCCTGCTTGTGTTTTCACTGTGGAGGTGACAACTGATCAGATGAGATATAATTCAGCTCTGCAAAATGTAGTGATACGCTAACGTGTGTAAGTAGTACAGACGTGTCTGATACTGAGCAGTACTTTTCCCGAAGCAAATCTGGAAACAAACTGGTCTTTTCTCTTTGGTTGAGCTGCAGGTTTTAACTGAAAAGGCTCGCTAGTGTAGATTTAGATGTCTGTCTCCTGGATAAGCTGCGTTTAGACTGAAATTTGACGTGGGCAAAACGGCACGGTGAAAGGACTCTAAACCAGATTCAAGTCCTCAGTGTGGCCTCAGGGCACCGTGTGTGTGTGTGTGTGTGTGTGTGTCAGTCACTCTTTTTTTCTTTCTTTAAAAACCTGTATGCTTCCACCAGTTACCCACTGCTGCCTCTGAGTCACTTTATACATTAGTGTGTCAACATGAGCCGGAGCCTCTCAGGTCAGATCCTCCACAGTCTCACTGTTTCTCTCTCTCTCTCTCTCTCTCTCTCTCTCTCTCTCTCTCTCTCTCACACACACACACACACACCTATCCCTCCATTCAGAACTGTGTCTCCACAACAATAAATCTCTGTCAAGTGTGTTTGTATATGAAGAGACAGAGAGATAGTGTGTGTGTAAAAAAAATATATATACGTATAAGTTCCACCAGTTTCTCTCTGCCTCAGAACTGCTGAGAGGGAGGAGAGAGAGGAGAGGGAGTTCAACAGCAGACTTAATACACACTTTCTGGATTCTACCTATAATTGTGTCATATTTCCCCTTTCAAAACAGTGGCATTCCTGCTTTGACTAAAAAATATCTACCTATCTCTCTCTCTCTCTCTCTATATATATATATATATATATATATATATAGTTTCAAACAGTCCCTGTGTTGCTTTGCTTCATTCATTCAGGAAAAAAAGTTTGATCTTTGTCCCTCATTATTTTTTTATGAAATTAAAATGCTTCTCCAGTGAAAATGATGCCGTTTTAATTTTAAAGCCATGGAAATAACCGGGATTCAGTGGGCTTTGCATTTGTTAGCATGAATAAGGTGTAGAAACACCTTGATTAGCTCTATAACCGCATACTGTCCATCCTGAACAACAGCCTGCTGCCACTTCCTGTGTGTACACTGTTAGGAGGTGAGAGTCTGAAACTGAAGCCTGCTCTCCCAAGTGACCAAAACTAGTTTTTCTTTTGGTCTTTTTTTTCGTTTGCATTTGATTAGATCAAAATGTATGTGGTTTGTTTTACAAGCAATTAATTATCAATCATTTTAAGATTTTAAGCCAAGGATTTAAAGAGATATTACCTCTTCAGTTCTACAGCTGTTTCATAAGTAGCCTACAGCCACTGCGACCAGTTTCACTAATCCTTCCCACTCCTCAGCCGACTGGTCTGTGCGTTTCATTTCAAAATTCACATCAAAACACGAAGGAAAGGCAGCTCGCTGGAAGCTCTGCAGATATGAACTGAACACAAATGTTTTTAGACTAATCTTGTCCAGACGGTTTGTGTGATTAAATGTGGATATTTCGATTTCTCCGGTTTAGAATGATTTCTTTAAGCCAAAGCCTGTTATGAGTGAGGCGCAGAGTGTCCATGAAAATGCCGAATTTCTGCTTTGAGTTTATTCGAAATCCAGACGTTATTTAATAAACATTTTAGACGCAAGCTTATTTGTAATAATAGTGATTGCTTTCTGATTTGGATTTTTAAACACTGGTAATTTGTTGAAATGCCCTTTCATTTAATAAGCTCATTTAATTAGCTGTGTAGAATTCAATTAGGGGAAGAATGTGGTCTGGAGGGCGGTGTGGGGAATGTGCTTCAGCCCAGCCTTCAATCCCAGCCTTCAGCCCAGCCTTCAAACTGCTCACATCTGCAGCTAACCAACAGCGCGAACAGCTATTACTCATGCAATATGCACTTTAGAATAGGAATTCGTTTATATATATATATATCCTATTTAATGCCATTATTATTATTATTATTATTATTAGTAGTAGTAGTAGTAGTAGTAGTAGTAGTAGTAGTATTGTTGTTGTTGTTGCTGTTGTTGTTTTTGTGTATATGACCATGTTTAACGTCTTGCTTTGTATGAATAATCATCTATCTATCTATCTATCTATCTATCTATCTATCTATCTATCTATCTATCTATCTATCTATCTACAATAGGATAAACACAATGCTTAAGCCTGAGCAGTAGGTTAATTATCAAGCCCCTTCTCCTTGCCAGAATTAAATCAAATGTAAAAGTGCGAGTGATTTAATAAGCAGGAGGCCGCAGGTTGCCTCAGTCTCCGGGCAGATGGGAATGAAAGTCGGCCGCAGGGTTTGTAAAGGGAGTTGCTGTGCAGCTCTGTGTTGTTGTAGTGTGTGTGTGTGTGTGTGTGTGTGTGTGTGTGTGTGTGTGTGTGTGTGTGTGTGCAGGTGATGCCGAGTGCAGATAAGACGCCGCCCATCTCCCCTCTGTCTAGACTCGCGCCTTTACGAGCCCAAAGCTCAGCGCTCGCGAGTCCGAGGCCAAGCGACACTCCGCGTATCCGCTCCTCCACCAGCTCCTCCACCAGCTCCTCCACCCGATCCGCGCGCTGATAACGCGGATATCTATGAAGGGTTACATCTGACAGCTCAGACTACGAATCGCTTGGCTCAGTGCCAAGATGTGGGTCACCCAACACAGGGTGAGAAGAGCCAAACCGAGACCAGGGGCCAAGAATCATTGAGAAGCAAACACATCTCCCCTTCACACACTCAGGGAAAGAGTACTAATCCGCGCCTTGTTCTTAACAGCTGGGGTGCTACCAGGTAGAGAAATACGTGGTAGTGTACCTTTTTTTTTTCTTTTTTTATGTACATTATATCCACATTTTCTGATGGAAGGTATAATGTACCACAGATGTACAGTCTGCCACCTCAGAGACAAGGAAAGGTCGAGTTTAGTACCTGTTTTCTGCACAATCGCCATCAATTACATTAGGAATGAAGATCAGCTCGTTATTCCCGACCAGACTATTGACATTTTGCATAGGCTGCTTCTCAGGGTTTCTGTATTGATTAGGGACAAAGCCACCTTCTCACACCATTCATCAACCCCTTATTATTCCCACACTCTCAGAAAAATGCCTACTCTCTGTACTTTCCCTGTGCCTGGCCATGACACCCTCCAGAGTGCATCTACTGGACCTTGTGGACATGGTGTATACATTTTAAATGATTCCCTGTATAATGATGGACTGGTAAAACTTTAAAGGTACACTACATGCATCTTTCTGGGTAAATGATGCATACTGAAGTTGAGGGAAGTAAAAGTACAGTTTAGTGCCTTTTTTTCTGAGATTGTATTAATCCTTAATAACACTGCCTCATCTAACCCCATTCTCATTTTACCCAATAAATTCTCTAATTATGAGTTATTTCACAAATTTCACAAATATATCCTATCAAAACCAATACATTGACCTCTTTTGTTTGGAGTGTACTTTTTTTTATAAAAAAAAAAGCAAGCCATGTAACTGAAATATTCCTGTACCATGGTGAAATCAGATAGCAGAACACTCAGGCTAAATGCCATTCACTGATATTTAATTCTCCATCTTTTGGCGTGGTGTTGAAGGCTGTGCTGTGGATCGATATGCTGTTCTCCACTAATAAAATCCCGAATAGATATTTTTGATTGGTCTTTTTTTTNTCGCATGCAAACTTTTTCTCAGACATAAACAACACTTAGCATAGTTTATTAAGATAATTTCTTAATTCTCGCTTGGACTCTTGTCCTGACAATAAATAACAATAACTTACTTTTTTTTCTCTCGAGAAGTTCAAACAATTTGTCCTCCATCCGTAAAGATAAAATAGTTTACATGTCACTTTTATACATTGTCTTCGGAGATCATGCGCATTAAGACAAACGTGGCTCTGTTGTCTCACTGAATTAGGGAAATGTCATCAGGTGTGGATAAAACTACATAATGAATACTGGGAAAGACAGGATTGTTATTTGTTTTGTTGCTGACAGTGGGTCAACTTGTTCGTTATTCCTCGGGAAGATCTCGGATCCCTGTGGATTCCCGCCTTGAGGCCTGGAGTAAACGCGTGTGGAGAGTCCCTGGGGCTTGGCTCCGTGGATTTTGGCAGACTTGTGCGTTCCGAGTTAAATCCACTGTGTTGCTGTATGTCGTTTTCCGTGATTCCGTCGTGTTCCTCAGGTGGAGGCGGTGAGGTGCTCTGTGTTCATGCAGATCGGGGTGGGGTTCAGCATGCTGGGGTGGACAGAGGTCGCTGGACTCCATCACGTCTCCACAGGACTGGACACCATGCTGTTGGGGGTGTCGGGTAACTGCGATGACAGCGAAGTCACATCACTGCCCGAGGAGGTGCCCAGAGAGCCCGACTCAGAGAAGGACACCTTTCCAGAGTGGGGAAATCGGCAAGTTAGCATGACTAGCAGACCATTACACAAAAAAGATTTTTCTCTCTAAACAGTTTACACCTAAAATTTCCGTACATGATTACACATCAGCTCAAGGTGCCATTAAAGGGAAAGAAATGTTCTCAGTTGAACCTTTCACAGCATGCCTTTATTGTTGGTGCCATCAGGAACTGAAAAATCATTTAAAGAACTTTTTATATGGAGTAAACATTAATGGGATGAAATGATTTTTCATTTAGTGAAACCAAATAAATGGTTAAAGAGTCATGTATCAAAACACTATTCAAGTTTTTTTTTTTTTAAATTCTTCTAAACATCCTTTTCTGATCCCTTTTTTTTTAAAAAGTATATATATATATATATGCATAATGAGGTCGTGTGGTTCAAACATTCTACACCAAACCAGGTGCATTAGAAATATGCATAAATATGCACATGAGCCCAAAAGTGTAGTGCAATAAAATCGGCTCTACAAATATAAAGCACTAGTGTACAGCCCAATACCTTACAATCATCTACAACATCTCTCCAATCATTTAGTAGATAATTATCCAGCTGAGTGAGAAGGTTTGCATTCCCTCAGGACAAAATGAAGAGCACTATAACATTTTAACATTTGAACATTTTAAATCAAGGCGTTTTGTGAGTGAGCTTTCACTGATGCTCCTTCACTATCACAAGTCAGTCTAACAAAAACAGCAGAATGGTGTAAGATATGCGCAGTGAAAAGAGCAGGCTACAAGTTGGCATTTCCCTTCCTGACTGTGATGTAAATATTCTGTAAAAACACGTCCATCCTTTTCCTTTAGAACTGCCTCCAGCTTCTTTCATATCCTTTTGGATCCTCTCGGTTGTAATATTCGCCCCTTCTTCTTCTTGACACATCTGGTCTAACTCTGCCAGATTGCTAGATTAGCCCATTCTTTTTGGATAAATCTGCTAGAACTTTGCCAGATGTCATATACCATACACTGCAGGTCTGGAGACCAAAAGAGTCCATGACAAAGCTTTGACTTCTTGCTTTTGATTCTTTGCCAAAAAAAACGATTTTTTTTCCTGTTTATTTGTCCTTATGTTTTGGATTGGTGTCTAGTTTAATATAGTCTCACATTTTATATATATATATATATATATATATATATATATATATATATATATATA
>CM074953.1:14483056-14523413 GCA_037577455.1 Pangasius macronema | reverse complement strand
CTATGGTCTTAAACTTTTGATCAGCTGATGACCAGCCTGTTTGAGTTTAAATGCAGTTTTCAATAAATTGCCTACTTACTATTTCTTGTCTCTTGCTTTTTTCTTCTTTTGGCATTTTGAAGTTGTTCTTACAACCTGGTTACGATCCACCAGCGCTAAGTGTGAATACTTGGAATGTTTCCCCCCGTCTTAAAATTTTGTTCAGGAATGTATATATGTAATTTTATTATAAATAAAATATAATTTTAATATAATGTGTGTGTGTGTGTGTGTGTGTGTGTGTGTGTGTGTGTGTGTGTGGTTAGTCGGTATTACAATTTTGGTGACTGCCGAGAAGTGAATAACATTGATCATCTTGTTAGATTGGCACCTGTCAAGGGTTGAGATATATTAAGCAGCAAGTGACCAGTCGGTTCTTGAAGTTGATGTGTTGGAAACAGGAGAAATGGGCAAGCGTAAGGATTAGAGAAACTTTGACAAAGGCCAAATTGTGATGGCTAGACAACTGGGTCAGAGCATCTTTAAAACAGCAGGTCTTGTGGGGTGTTCCTGACATGCAGTGGTTACGAAAAGTGGTCCATGGAAGGACAACCTGTGAACCAGCGACAGGGTCATGGGCACCCAAGGCTCACTGAATCACATGGGGAGCGAAGGCTAGCTCGTTTGGTCTGATCCCACAGAAGAGCTCCTGTAGTACACATTGCTGAAAAGTTAATGCTGGCTATGATAGAAAGGTGTCAGAACACACCTGTAAGAGTGCCCATGCTGACCCCATTACACCTCTGAAAGTGCCTACAATGGGCACGTGACCATCAGAACGGGACCATAGAGCAGTGGAAGAAGGTGGCTTGGTCTGATGAATCACATTTTATTTTTCATAATGTGGATGGCCTGGAGCATGTAAGTCGTTTACCTGGGGAAGAGATGGAACCAGGATGCCCTATGGGAAGAAGGCAAGCCAGTGGAGGCAGTGTGATGCTCTGGGCAATGTTCTGCTGGGAAACTTTGGGTCCTGGCATTCATGTGGATGTTAACACGTACACGTTGACACGTACCACCTACTTAAACAGTTGTTGCAGATCAAGTACACCTCTTCATGGCAACGGTATTCCCTAATGGCAGTGGCACCTCGCAACTTACAGGACTTGAAGGATCTGCTGCTAAGGTCTCGGTACCAGATACCACAGCACACCTTCAGAGGTCTAGTGGAGTCCATGCCTTGATGGGTCAGATCTTTTCTGGCGGCACAAGGGGGACCTACACAATATTAGGAAGGTGGTTTTAATGTTCTGGCTGATTTGTGTGTGTGTGTGTGTGTGTGTGTGTGTGTGTGTGTGTGTGTGTGTGTATATAAACACACATTTATTAGGAACGCCTCTCCACTTGCACACTCATGCAGTTATGTAATCAGCCAATCATGTGGCAGCAGCACAATGTATAAAATCATGCAGCTACAGGTCACAAGCTTCAGTTAATGTTCACATCCATCATCAGAATGGGTTAAATATGTGATGTCAGTAAGTTTAACCTTGGTATGGTTGTTGGTGCCAGGTGGGCTGGTTTGAGGATTTCAGAAACTGCTGATCTGGAATTTTCACAAATTGCGAAAAACAAAAACCCTGAGTGAGGGACAGCTCTGTGGGAGGAAATGCCTTATTGATAAAAGAGGTCAGAGGAAGATGGCCAGATTGGTTCGAGCCAGGAAGGATATAGTAACTCAAATAATCACTCTTTACAACTCTTTCTTGGCTGACAGGAGTGGATGTGGTCTTCTGCTGTTATAGCCCAGCCACCTCAGCATTTGATGATTTGTACATTCTGAGATGCTTTTCTGCTCACCGTGGTTGTAGAGAGTGTTTCTTGGATTTACTATAGACTCCTTGTCAGCTCAAACCAATCTGGTCATTCTGCTCTTATCTCTGTCATCAGCAAGGTGTTTCAACCTGCAGACCCTCCACTCACAGGATGATTCTTTGTTGTTTTTTTGCACAATTCTGTGTAAACTCTAGTCTGTTGTGTGAGAAAATCCCAGGAGATAAGCAGTTTTTTAAAATACTTCAACCAGCCCATCTCTCACCAACAACTCTGCCATTGATAAAGTCACAGAGTTCACTTTTCTTTTCCCCATTCTGATGGGTGATGTGAATATTAGCTGAAGCTTTTGACCTGTATCTGCATGATTTTATTGTGTTGCACTGCTGCCACGATTGGCTGTTTGGATAACTGCATGAATGTGTAGATGTACAGGTTTTCCTAATAAAGTGGATGGTTAATGTATATAATGTGTTTCAGCATGGACCATTTCTTTAATGTCTTCTTTTTTTTCTCCCTACAGTCAGGCCTGATCCAGAGGTTTCAGAGCACCCTGGTTGTTGCAGAGCACAACAACGACACCCTCACACCCATCACTCTCAATGCTATCACAGCAGCCAACAAACTTGGTGGGGAGGTGTCCTGTCTCATTGCTGGAACAAACTGTGCTAAGGTACATGGACACTCTGATCCAGGTGTAATTTGATTACCACCAATTAAAGGTCTGCTTTCAGATGTTGAAATGTGTTTGTGTGCAGGTGGCAGAGCAACTTTCACAAGTTGAGGGAGTGAAAAAGGTTCTGGTTGCACAACATGATGTCTACAAAGGATTTTTACCAGGTAAAGTGTTATAAGGAAGGATCAGGGAAAAGCCATTTTGTTTGAATTAAAGGGTAGTCAGTAATAAAGTCTGAATCAGCCTGTCAATCAAGTTGCAGATGTCAGCACTGGATGGAGGAGCTGTTTTTATCTGATTTCTATATTTCAAACAGCTAGCTTCGGTTAACTTCTTTCAAAAATAGTTGACCATAACATTAAGCTGATATAAATACAGGGGATTCTTCCACCTAGACAGAAGTGGCAGATGTAGTTCTGTTGTTATCTCATAATTATGTTGCCTTTGATGGCTCAGGAACTCATTCTTTCATCTTCAGTAACCACTTTATCCTGGTTGGGATTGGGTGCCTATCCTGATAACACTGGGATACCAGTCCATTGCAGGACACAGTGTACACACACTTACACACACTTATTCACACCTCGGAGTAATTTACTGCAGCCAGTCTGCCTGTTGGCATGTTTTTGGAAGGAAACCCACACAAACACAAGAAGAACTTGCACAGAAACTCCACACAGGCAATAACCCAAGCTCAGGATTGAACTGGGGACCCTGGAGTTATGAGGCAGCTGCACTACCCACTACACCACTGTGACGCAGCTATGAGCCAGTACTGTGGCTCAGTAATTGTTTATAATAATTTACTTAGGATGTAATGCATAGCAGAGTGTAAATCATCAGGGATACATCTGTATCTTCAAGACATGCACTAACACTATCTTGGCTTCCACGGACGCTAATAAAATAAAATAAAATATTTGTTGTTAGCAACCAAATGTGCAGACTCATCAGAATAAAGCACTCCTGTCTTTTCAGTCTTTTTCTGTCATAAATAATGGCAATTAGACAATATTGTAAGAGTTTGATGATTAGGGGGTCATTATAGGAGTCAAAGTAAAATGTGGCTTGTTTCCTCTTTTTCCTCCGTAGAGGAGTTGACACCTCTCATCTTGGCAACCCAGCAACAATTCAATTTTACACACATCTGTGCTGGAGCATCTGCTTTTGGAAAGGTATTTAACATTTTATTAGTTTTTATAGTACAGTAAAAATGTCAGCATACAGTACACTGGAGTAACATTTGCTTCCCTCAGAAATATGAACTGGTATTAAAAAGATGAATGTATAAGCTTAAGTATAGCATGAAACATTTTGGGATGTGCTGTTGTACCATTGGGCTGGTGTGACGTCCCAGAGTGTTTTATTAAAGAAAATCACATCATACCCTATATCATTTAAAAAAAAAGTTTCTGTTATCACTTACATTAAAGCATCTAAAAGCAGTCGTTCCATCACTAGCTTCTTTTACGACAAACAAATGCAGCTTGTTAACTCGCAGAGAAACTGTACTCCATTTTGATGTTTTTTAACACCGAATGTATTTGGATCACAGTTTAGGAGCATTTTATGAAGATTATACAATTATGAATGGGTTGCACTGCTCAGTTTCAGGCTGCAGTATTAGAAAAAAATGCCTTTTTCATACTGGCCACCCGAGTGATCACTCTTTCTGCTAATTGCTGTATAGTCAGCATGTTCCATACGCGCTATTAAATAACTCTCACTTTCATTACCGTGTTTTTTTCTTTTTTCTTTTCCTGTTTTCACCCTTTTTATGTGCTATCTCTTTACTCAAGTAGGTAATAATATTCAGTGTGTAGCATTTGCTCTGAACTGTTGTAGTTATCCTCAGTGGGTTTATTGTGGAATATAAATGGGATATGAATCATGTCTGACACTCCATAGTTAATGTTGTGCTGGACTTTATCCTTTCTGAATTGTTTGAGAAGTCTGAAGTAAGTGAAGTGAAGCCCAGCCCATCATTATATGCACAGCGATTTGTCATTCTGCAGCCAAACTGTCAGCCGGCAGATCTAATGGTATTTAAATTCAATTGTAATACATTTAACAGTATCTTGTGTAGCGTAACTCCAGACCAAATAGATATATTAGTCTCAGATTCCTCACTGGCTAGATGTATTTCATATGATGGATTTTTTAAGTGGTGGATTTGGTTTCATTATGTCACTATATGAAACACTTGAGGTACCACTATGTGATATTTTTCACATCCAGACATTTTTTCCCCCTCTCAGACAGGATGTTTGTGTTCTGTCTGAGTTTCTAGATCGTGGCCGTTTTCACACATTGCAGAGCCTGAACCTGTAATTTTGCTCCATTACAGAACTGAAATCTTTATAAATATGGAATATTTATAAATGTACTGAGCCCATATACAGGAGACCGGGCTGTATATTCAATTCACGGTTCGTTATTGCAGTAACCTACAACAGTCACCATTCAGTATTTTCATTATATTCTTGAAGTAGTAATTTTGCCTGCTGGTGGATTGAGTGATAGACATGTCATGCTAAATACACTGCCTTGCAGAAGTATTCACCCCCTGAACTTTTCCACATTTTGTAGTGTTTCTGCCTGGAACTAAATTGGACTTCACTGGGATATTGACCATTTAATTTACAAATATTTGAAGGTTCTCTCTCTCTCTCTCTCTCTCGCTCTCTCTCTATATATATATGTATGTATGTGTGTGTATGTATGTATATATATATACACACATATATACACAGAAACATTAATAAACATTATATATATATATAAGTTCCAAGTCTTCTGGGGTGCGTACCTGATATTTCTGCCCATTCCTCTTGGCAGAATTGCTCAAGTTCTGTCAGATTTGATGGAGACTGTATATAAACAGCAATTTTCAAGTCTTCAGTTGATTGAGGTCTGAGTTTTGACTATTCTAACACAGTTGAGGTTCTTGGTTTTGAACCACTCCAGTGTAGCTTTGGCAGTATACTTAGGGTCATTGTCCTACTGGAACGTGAACTTCTGTAGACTAGAACAGGCTTTCTTATAGGATTGCCCTGTATTTGCTTCCGTACATCTTGTTTCTCAGGCCTTGCTAATGAAAGGTGTCCTCATAACATGATACTACCACCACCATGCTTCATTGTTATGATGGTGTTCTCAGGATAATGAGCAGTATTGTGTTTCCACCAAACATAGTGCTTCATGCCAAAGCCGAAAAAAAAATTCAAGTGTGGTCTCATCAAGAGAATCTCTCCAACATGCCTTTTGTCAAACTTAGAAAAGGAATTTTATATGCCTACTTTTAAATAATGGCTTTTTTCTCTGCCATAATGCCCATCTTTGTGGGTCTCTGCAGCTCCGTCAGAGTTACCCTTGGCCTCTTGGTTGCTTGCCTGACTAATGCCCTCCTTTACCCTTCTCTCTGCAGAGTTGTGGTTGTGCCATATTCTTTCCATTTTCTAAAATAATGTATTTATTGTTGCTCTGTCGGGTGTGGAAAGTTTGGGAATTTCTTTGAATAAACAAACCCTGATACTTTTCCAGAAAAGTCTTAAAGTTATTTTGATAGCTCTTTGGTCTTCATGATGCTGTTTATTTTGGCATGTTCTCTAATAAACCCTGGGGCCTTGCAGGAAGAGGTTTATTTATACCCATCAATGTGACACAAAATCAATACCATGTAGATTCTTTGTCTTGCTAGATAGTCAGCATTGTGTAACTGAAATGGTAATATTTCTGTAACATATCACCTAATGCTGGCTTCTTTAACATCACTATCAGTTTGGAATGCTGGAAAGCAAACACTGTAAAGAACTTGTACTTGGTAAATAATAAATATTATGGTTCTAATTTTCCGAGAGTTGAGTTCTCAGTGGAAGATCATTGCACCTTAAAGAAGGAAAGCTGACTGGCAGTGCTAAACTGTACATTTTTGTATTACTACATTTTTCAAAATGTGATGTGACTCGAGGGTCAATTACACCTCGGTATCCTTTGCAGAATCTTCTTCCCAGAGTGGCTTCCAAGCTGGATGTTGCTCCGATCTCCGACATCATTGAGATCAAATCCCCTGACACTTTTGTGAGGACAATTTATGCAGGTAACTGTGAAGCATCATTCTGTAATCATTTGAATTAACTACTATGTGTAATGCGTATTGAATGTGTTCCTATTCACATCATGTTTCTCTTACCCTTCTCGTTCCTGCTCATGTGATTTACTACTTTTGGATGAATGTGCAACCAGTGACTCACTCCCATGTATTAAATCAGATTTTTACTGAAAATCAGTATTTTTTAAAAATTGTTTCTTGGTGCCCTTTTGACCAGTGTTTCAGTAATTATGTCCCAAAAGTCTCTTATGAAATCAGCCTGCATAAGAACGTGCAATAAATGCTGCCTTTAATCACTTTATCTTTTGGCGAGTATAATTGTACTTCATTTTTTCAATCTACTTGTAACATTTTTCACATAGGGCTTCTGCTTTGTAACATAAATTATTTTAAAATGGCCATTCACTAAATGTGAACCTGGTCTGCAGTATTACACAGTGTACTCAATTTTTCCACAAGTGCTATTTCATAGAATGTTCAAACAATTTAAAGGAATGAAAAATTGATAAAGTTGAAAAAAGATTGATAAAGCTGAAGTTCTGCAGTTATACATGGCGGTTTGTTTCTTCTGAACCAATAGAAATCAGTCTTTGCCATTTAGAGCAAATGTGTTTGTCATTTGTGAGACCTGCCTGTTTTAAAAACTCTGCTTATTGTCATTTGTGTTCTTTGAAGTTGTCCACATTGCTTGCTTAAAATGCATTCTTCATGTGCAGTGTTTCAGAAAAACCTTATATGACAATATGGAAAATGTCTGTATTGTGTTTGCCTTAGGAAATGCCCTTAGCACCGTCAAGTGCAATGAAAAAGTCAAGATCTTCACAGTAAGAGGAACTTCTTTCGAACCTGCTAAACAGGGAGGAAGTGCGACGCCAGAACAAGGTACTCGGCCTAGTTTACAACTGATCTGATACATTCTGTGTATCAGGTGCTCAGAATTCCATAGTAGTTTTGGATCTATGATCCAAAGCTTTTGTTCTCCATGTAGAGTATAAGTACAGTTTAAATGAGAGTTTGCTGAAGAACTTTGGGAACAGACAATACAGAATGTTAAGAGATTATTTTTGCTGCTGTTGTAGTGTCTCCTGCTGCTCCTGTTGGGATATCTGAGTGGCTGGAGCAAAATCTGACCAAGAGTGACCGACCGGAGCTCACCAGTGCCAAGGTTGTTGTGTCTGGAGGTAAGAGGCTGGTCATAAGTACAACAGTGTTCTAATAGGAGACTAGTGATGTGCAGTGAGATGAGTGTTTCTTTTGGACCTAATCCATTCAATTCGAAACTAACGTGTGTGTCATGATGCTGAATATTACTCATAATTTTTGAGCATGGCCAATCAATAGGTTGAAAAGCAAGCCGGTATTGATTTGACACGAGTCCTAATCTTGTCAATAATGTTATACTATATGGCTGTCTGCCTTCTGTCTCTCCTGACAGGCAGAGGTCTGAAGAGTGGTGAAAACTTCAAGCTGCTTTATGACCTGGCTGACAAGTTAAACGCTGCTGGTAAGTTGGGTCCTATTTTCCTCACTAAAGGCATGGTTCATGATGTGATTGGAAATTATTATTATCTGTTATTATCTGTTTTTTTTCCCCAAGTGTTGCTTGGGCATAAACTGAATATTGTATACTTTTATTTCACAAGTTGGTGCCTCCAGAGCTGCAGTAGATGCTGGATATGTCCCCAATGACATGCAGGTTGGACAGACAGGAAAGATTGTAGCTCCTGTAAGTAACACTATTATCTGCAGATGAACTTGACTGCTATTTACTGATTTCCAAAAGACTCCTAATGCTCATACATTCTGTTTATAAACATGACAGATAATTCACCCAAACTCCATCAGAAGGCATTATTCTTTATATCCACCATACTGTCTGAAGTATTTGATAGATTACTCTAACTTTCAAGCCAACAGTCTTTTTTGTAGTTGGATAAAGATGGATTCCTGTTGCTCTTTAAAAAGGTTAATTTTCCATTATCTGGTTCAAGTGGGACCTCCCAACTGTCATTATACACACATTAGAGCAGCTTGGAGCTGCCGTAATGTAGTTAATGGCACATTCAGGCTCGTAAATGATTTACCAGAGCCATTAGTGGAGCAGACTGCTGTAAATGTCTGCCCTCGGCTCAAATCAGGCAACCCAGTTTCAAACCCAGCTCACCAAGCGTTTTGACAAGCTTGTTGGATGCTCCATGGCATTTGCATATTTGTAATAACACCTAACTATTAGGGGTTGTACAAGTATTCATTTAAAGTCAACGGTTAACTTAAAAAAGTCTACTAGTCACACTTTCATGGTTAAACTTGTTTTTTTGTTCATGCAGCAAAAATTTGAAGTCAAAAGTTCAAGTCAAACCGAACTTCAATTAATACCCACCATGCCTCAACCGTGTCTGAAAATGAGCATATGCTGCTGATCTGCTGCACTCAAAACTAATCGAGTGAGATTGGATAGAGACACGTAGCCACAGCCCCAAAACAGCTCTTTCACACAACACTGGTCACTATGGAATTCACCCTGCCACAGTGCACTGATTTTAGCTAAAGTTTAATTCGCTTTAAAGCACAACAAAAACAAAAATTAGTGGATGAGGTATTCCTTTGGGAGCAGGCAGGAGTGGGATTAAACAGCCTTGCACACATTTGTACACTTCATACAAAAAGATAAAGTGTTATTTAAAGCAAAAAGAAAATAAAAAAGCCTTTCCGAGCGTAGTCTTGTGCAGTTGAATGTAGACTTGGTTTCAGAAAAATCTTCAGACTAACAAAACTGTTTAATTTTTTTACTTACTGTTTTTTCAAACTCCAACTTGTGGGCAGCTCCCCACAGCGGTGACTAGTGAATGTATTAGTAGTGGACATGGTAGTGGTTACTGTTAATATTTTTCTATTACTCATTGTTTTTACTAAAATTGTATTCGTTTGTGTTCTTATAAACTGGTATCAGGTTCTGCTATCTAATCTTGCTCCATTGCATAAAAGATTCGGGTTCATTTGCTGTGCGTTTCTGATTTAGGAGTCAAACTTTTCTTTCAGACTTATCCAGGATTGTGTCTCAATATGGACTGGAGAGACTGGAGCAAAATACTGTATTGGCCTGGCCTTGTTACACTTAGATGTGGCCTTGCTTTTAGGAGTGAGGCTGCCTGTGTGTTCACAAATTGATGCTGTGCTCCTGGGAAAGCATGGCAGTCACATTAAACAGCACTAAAATATTCATAGGGCAGTGCATTTAGTTGAGAGCTCATCTCTAGGGGCCAGGGGTGGTGAAAGAGTGGAAAGGAATGGCGGGGGCTCCTCCATGCTACACCCCGTTAAGAGTCTGCTTTTGAGGGATTACTAAGAAAGGCTGTTCTGGCTCTAGAAATGTTCAGGCCGGGTTGCTAGGTATTTCACCGACGTGCCAGATATGTACATGTGGTTGCCCAAGGCCTGAGCTAACCACCTTTCTAACTGCTACATCTTTTCAATTAAATATTAGTTTTTTTCTCAAAATTACATTTATTGTAACTTCCACGTTTAGTCAGTACAGTGCAGTCGATCTGGAGTTGCTCCATGCAGTTTCTCAGTCTTTAGAAGTGCTAGTTGCAGGCAGCAGTCACATTTATTATTCTGCATTTGAGCAGCATATTTGTATCTGCCATATTGCTGCCTGAGGCAGGAACTGATTAGGGAAGAGCTCATTCAGGCCCTGAAAGCTTATTAAATGAGTTATTCTGTTCTAAAACGATTCATTACTGTCAGGGTAATGAATAGAGATAAAGAGAGAACCATAATTCGGTTTGATGGATTAATTGGGGAAATGTTTAGGTTAACAGCAGTTAAATCGAAAATAGTTAGTATTTTAACACGAGTCACTGACACCTGCTTAGTTGAAGATAAATGAGTAATATTGCTGATGATATTCGCACCAAAATATACTACTCGATATTCATAATGAAGAATGCCAATACCATTACATTTGAACTTGAAATACTTACTGACCTACTATAGAGAATGTTCAGCTTTTATTAAAGCCAGTGTGGGTGCAAATGGCAGAGTGCAGGACTGTGGTGTAATCTTGAACGCTATTGCTCTGTGCACAGGAGCTGTACATCGCAGTTGGAATTTCTGGAGCTATTCAGCATCTTGCTGGAATGAAGGACAGTAAGGTAGGATAACTCACCTCCACAAGGATATGCAAATGAATGTACTGCTCTGTTATTAGAGTTAGCTGTAATAGAAATTACCAGTCAAGATCGTAATCGTCTGTTGCAGGCACTTATGAATCTGCCACAGTGCCTGTCGCAAGCCTTCCTTATATTGAACTTGACAGTGTGTTCAAATGGAGAGCGATTCTAAATGTGATCTGGAGGAGCTTTTTACCTGCATGCATTATTCACATGCATTTTCTGCCTGATCTGTGCCTTGTCAGTGCAGCTCTTTGTGACAGTACTTCAGTATCTAGCAGACCACCTACATCTTCCCCATGACTCCTCTGGCTCATATTTTTATTTATTTATTTATTTATTCATTTATTTGGAAGAAGTCTCCAGGTAAAGCTGTAACTTGACATTTTCCGGCACAGGAAAGCCTTTGATGCTTTGTAGTTTCTCAGCAACATGATGAGCTGCATTTTTGTCTTAGTAACTTCAAGAAAGATAGAAACAGAGAGTATAAATAAAACAAATTCTGTAGCTGCTAAAGCATAAGAGATAACAAGAAATAACCTCTTGCACTGATGTTCCACAACCTGAAATGCAACTATAAATGAATAAATATATGTGCCAAATTATTATGCTACAAGAGGAATATAACACTTGGCTTACTGTTATTTGAAAATAATCAACTTCATCACAGAATCAAAGTATCACATCACTGTGTTGTTTATTTGTTTCCTACATCAGCACTCCGGTTGTGTTTTAGTCTTCTTGGACCTGTAAGGTGTAATACAGGATATAATATGCACATGTCACAATTTGTGTTTTTATGTTTTTATTTAAAATGTTTTCATTTCTAAATCCATTTTTTTTGCCTTTTCAGTAATTGAAGAAAATCAGTAAAGATCCTGCCAGCACAGCTGTATAGTCTGAAACCTATTATGTTGTTTTACAGACTATTGTTGCTATCAACAAGGATCCTGAGGCCCCCATCTTCCAGGTTGCCGATTTCGGCTTGGTTGCAGACTTATTCAAGGTAAACATGTCTCAGTGAATAGAAAGCAAAATCCACATCACACATGGTTTTAGTCATAAGGACGTCAGAAGTTTCATTAAACAAAATCATTAAAGTCACACATTTTAAAGCCGTTGCACATGTATTCAGACTCCAGGGTATTCACTGATCCAATGTGAGGCCACCAGTTTTTGTGGTGCCAAGTTTACTTTATCTTCCAGTCAGAGGACAGAAATGCAGAAAAACTGGAGAAATGAAAGCTCCCGTTTTCCCTGGTAAATTCTGCAGCATGCATTATTCCAGCTAATGGAAATGTGCTGAATTATTGACCTGCATTAATCAGAAGAGTCTGGTCTTGACCTGGGGCCTGAAAATTAAAGTCAGGGAGAAGTAGACATAACATGCATCTCTCCCTCCTTCACACCAGAAAAGTAATTGATAGTTGCTACAAGTGTTTGGGGTGTAGGCTTTCACCTTTATTTGCAGTGCCCCTTTGCCAGTGCTTTACATGGCCCATTGGCTTCTGTGCTTTCACAGTGGCATACAAAGTGCAGGAGGCACGGGATTGCCACACACTCCAGCACCCGTCTGTTGTGGGTGTTTAACGTCTGTAAACCTAGTGGCATTTATCTTCCTGTGTTTGCCCTGTCATTCATGTTTTATTTAGGCTATGTAGTGTACAGGTGTGTGTGTGTGTGTGTGTGCGCAAACTCTGTGGAAGTGATTGGTAATGATAGACCGAGGAGTTGCTCACCGATCAGTTTACACCTGATTACTCCTCAGATAACTGATTAATATAGATGGGCTTTCTCTCCTTTTCCTTTAACTGAAAAGTGATCTAGGGGATATATTCGTTGATGCTATTCTTTTACAGCTGCTTTGCATAACCTCTGGTATTGGATGGTATTTTGCGGGTAAGCTTTTTAAGAAAATTGGCTGTATAGCAGGACTCCTTTTCCACTTCTGACAGACTGTGTTGCATCCTGGAACTTGATTAGGATACATACAGGATATACACAAAATATCAATATAGTTTGCAGAATTATATACAGATCAAAAATGTAAAAGTTGAGATTGCACAAGGTTGTGTATGTTAACCAGAATTTGTTACAGTGATGACAGTATTAGAAGAATTTTTCTTTTTTATATCCACATGTAGGCTGTCCCTGAGATGATCGAGACTCTGAAGAAGTGAAATTTATTACTCGGCTTCTAACTGGAACGTACTCGGGAGCCTCATCTGTAACTGCGCTGGACACTTGCCTTATGAATGAGCTAGGAAAGTCACTCCTCCTGCATTCCTCCCTCCTGATGCACACATCAGGCCTCTTTATTTAGGTAAAGTCTTCAGGAGTCTACATGTCATGTTACTGTACCTCATAACATCATAATGTGGTCAGTATATTAATGATGTCAGATCTAATTTGCCAATAGCATTACGTTTTGGTCTTTGGCTCAGTGTATAACAGCTAGACACACTAGCTCTCTATATCAAGTAATAAATATCGACTCTTATCAGTCCATTTTTAGTGTGATGTTTATTTAAAGCCTGCTTCATGAAAGAAAAATGTGGTACATAATTTTAAAGCAGGTTTGAATTGCTTTCATTAATGGACATGCTCCTGTATTTCAGTGCGATTAGTCAAAGTAAGCTAATTTCACAAGTATTTGTCTGGTCTGCACTTACAGTTTGGAATAAATAATTTAAATAAACAAAAATCTGTTTTGCAAAACAGATAGTTGCAGTCTGCTCTTCTTTTCCCTGTTTACATTTTCCAAAATAGCTGTAATATTTAGACACTCCACATGACTCCACTTAAACAAATGCAGAAAACCACCAGATTCAGATTCAAGTTTACCAACTTTTATTTGCTTTACAATTTCTCCCATTATCAGTTATATAAAATGCCTTAATCAACAATACAGGATTAGTCAGCCTCAATCAAAAAGCAGAAATTTTATTCTCAAAGGCTCATGCTATAAGGATGGGGTTAACGTTCGGAGTTATGACAACATTCTCACCCATCATTCCTCATAAAAACCTTCGATTATTATATCACTGAATATTTCTCCCATCAAATCAAAACAAATCTAAGCAGGTTTTTAAAAATATTCGAGTTGCGTGCTTTGTTCCATTCATAGAATTTTGAATACAAACGTTAGCATCAGTAAGAAAGGCAAAGGTAAGAAATTTGGCTGAGTAACACAGCTCGACACATTTGAACACAGATCAAATGTAACCCTGCAGCAGTCGGATCAGTAGGCCTGTACTGTACATTGTGTTATTATTCATATAAATAAAACGAGTAAAAACTGTTACCTCGTTGACCCATCACCTCAACCAAACCCTGAAATAAGAACACATAAAGAATCACAAGTATTCCCGCCTCATTTCTATTCTACGTGGCTGTCTGAAAGCTTGAGTGCGTTTGTGTCCCATTGCTGGTTTCAGACGGTCACCGAACATGGACGTACATTGAAGTAGGAAATTCCTGATGAATGTTCCAGTGATGGCTCCCCAAGTGCCTCTCCCTGGGCTCTGGAAGGTTGTGCAATTTTGGCAGAAGGGACACACACTGTTTAAGTGTTTTGCTGAGAGAGAAGGAGAGGGAGAGAGAGAGAGAGAATATGTGCCAACAGTTCCTCACCATGAAGTTGAGAAACCCCTCTGGAGAAGGCAACTGAGAGCAAAGTCCTTGGTGTGTTGCTCAGTGCTCACTTCTAGAGAGCAAGAAGCCTGGGAGTCGAGTGAACAGTGCTGGCTGAGAGAGAGAGAGACAGAGAGGGAAGCTGCTTCAGCTGGTGATGGTGGCCATGCTGCTGCACTCCATACCCTACGTGTCTGGCATGTGAGTCATTGGAGCATCTGCAGGCTCCATGAGTCTGTACTTCTCGTCTAGCAATGGCTCATTTCCCTGCAGGTGGATCAACGGCTTGGTTTGGAACACAGCCAGACTCTCTTGGTTCCTCTTATTGTAAATATTGACCCTGTGCTCCAGCTTGGGGCTGGCTTTAGCTGAGCCGGCTGGACTGGGGAGCTTCAGGTTAAGTGGGTTCACTCTGCCCTTCTGGGCCAGACACGAGTCCTCAGACAGGGATGAGAGAAGCTCCTGGACCACAGCGCTGGGGTTGTGCCCTCCTCCCTGTGTACCCAATGTCAGTGGGCTGCAGTAAGGCGGTGGGCAGCAGTGCTGGCCGCTGTAGTCCGAGGTGGAGGCCTCGCGTACGGTGGAGCTGCACTCGCTGCTGGAGGCCAGTGTATGGCTGCTGACACTGTGCTGGCGTCCCGAGAAGCTGCAGCTGGAGCGTGACACTGTGCTGCTGGGAGCCTCGCTCACTGAGCTGCCTGGTCCATCAGCGCTCACCAGAGATGGAGGCAGCTGGCAAGGGTTGGTGGGCAGGTGCACGTCTATGGCTGCAGTAGTTATGATGCGTGCACCCGGCTCTGGAACCCCAATATCTGCAACAAAAACAAGAGTTTAATATTTTTGGCTTTTGGTTATCCTGGGGGAAAATTATTTTCCCAAATATCATAACTGGGAATGAAGTCTGACAGTGTACATCCTGAAGAACTGGAAGTCTAAAAAAGTGGATGTTCTGGAAGGTTGGTGTGGAAGAACTCAAGTAGCCTGCACAGGGCGCTGGCTTCAAATCCATTGAACACCAGGCCTTTTCATCAGACCTCTCTAATGCTCTTAAGGCTAAACAGACACAAATTCCCACAGCCACATTCTAATATCTAGTGGAAAGCCTTCCCAGAAGAGTGGAGGCTGTTACAGCAGCAAAGAAACCAACTTCATATTAATGCCCATGGTTTTGGGATGTGATGTTTAGTGAGCACATATGGGTGTGATGTGCTTCCTCCCAGTCACACCCCATATCTTTTTTTTCAAACTGCTGCTCATGCAGCATTATAAGACGGCATATCACACATCGAGGGGAAGGTTGACTGGATTACACATGAGCTAACAGCACCCAAATGCGTAAAAAATTTCTTCAGCTGACAGGAAAAGAGCCAGGAAGTGTGTCCTATTCAGACAGCAGGACCAGTCATGCTTTTAGACTCCTTTGTGTGTGGAATCCAGTAGATGGCTGATGTATCATAAATATTCCATTACACAATCTCCTGACGATGGAGAAAGAGCTTTATTTTTGCATTTTTTCTTATTGTAGATCAAGCATAAAATACATGCAGTGTGCTCGTATTATCAATATTTTTCTTACCACTACTTGGCTCGCTGTAATACTGGCTGATGTAATTGTTCATGTCATCTTGAGTGATGTTTTCTGAAATGAAACAAAAGCAATCATTCATATGGCATAAAAACACAAGTCAGATTATTACTACTAAAAGCACACTGGAACATGAATTTGTATTTTCCTTAAACATAAATTACATGTGATAGATGATCGAGGTTCCTAGTGCTGTAATGTCAAAGATACACTAGTGTAACCTTAAAGAATGGACCAGGTACAACTGGAGCTTATTCGGCGGACGCTGGGTAAGTGAGAGAGCGTACGATCCACTTGGCAGAACGGGAAGGCTGCCACTCTCTAAGTGCCACTCCTTCATCCCTAGAGACACAGCCCTACTCACAGCGCCTCATTTTTTACTGTTTAAAATATTTATATGACAGTGGCCCAGGAGGAGAGATGTAGTGGCCTAAAACACCAGCAAGACAATCACTCTGGGATAAATAACACATGAGGAGAAGGAGGAGCACACACTGGGTAAAAGCTGTCTGCATTTATTCTTCACTCAGGTTGAGACTGAGAGAGAAAGAGAAAGACAGGGAGAGGAGAGGAGAGAAAGTATGTGGGAGTGAGAGTGAAAACACTGAGGCAGATTCAGGTGATTTACTGACCGTGTAGCGTTGTGGTGTGTGCACTGAGCTTTGACCTCACTGCCTGACAGCTTGAGCCGTTCATCTGGCTTTGAATTTTATGATCTGTCAAAACCTGATCACATTATCAGCCCCTTTATTTACTTTTCCTCTCTCCTTTTGAAATGTGAAGAATTTCTATGGTGGAAATAAGGGGACATCCAAAGCAATAATTTAAACAAGCGAGTCTTAGTCTCTTGGACTCAGAAAATGGCAGTAAATATTCACAGCATGACTATAACATACCCATGTCCTAATCAATTCTGAACATTCATTATGTCATTGGGAAGCACTGGCACACATCAAAAAGAGGCTCTTTGTCTGCGGGATCTCTCGTCCACTCCCGCTATGACGTGAATAAGACTTGGCCACCAAAACACACAGCCTCAGGCTACTTAGCTCTCTCTCATCTTTCTCTGAATGCTCCCCTGAGGTCAGGCGCCACTCCGACAGCCCTTTTTGTCCAGACGATCTTCTGATGAGAAAAAGCCACACGCCAGGGTCCTGCTCCCACAATTCTCTGGGGCCCAGAGTGTAGCTTGCTGGCAGCCCATTGTGGTTTTTTCAGGTGAAAGGAACAGATGTTTATGCCATATCTAAGTACGCTTTTAGGAGAAACATGGCCCAATGCACAGAGCACTGTGGGTGTGTGTAGCATGTCAGCTGTAGCTATACAGATCCCAGTGTGAGTTGACATCATGTGCACAAAACACAGCCAGTGTGTAACAATCTTTATGCTCAGTCATATGGAAGTGATATGTGGCATGTTTTCATTCAGATTTTAAGCGAATTACCAGAGTTGACAAAATAATAATAATACGCAATTCATTGTGTTTTCCCAACAGTTTGTTGTTATCGTTGTTTGAATATTCTGAGAGTGCAATAAGAAATTTTCAGAAAATTGAATTCACAATTCTTGCTGTGTACAATTCAATGTTTGCAGATATCATTCTGTCATCCTTCTTCTCATCAACGATCCATATCGCACCAGAGGACCAAAGCCTTTTCTTTTTTCACTGCAGGAAACACTGTAACTTTAGGTATCATAAAACCCGAACTGTGATTTATCCATTGTTTATGGTCCAGCACTCAAAGTAATGGTTGTATAGATTTGGTACCTGCTCAAAAGAGGCTAACAGCACTTATAAGGCTAATAACACAATTAATTGCTGATTGGTTACATGCAATGCATGACACAATGTACAAGAACACTGACAAACCCACAATAAAATGGAACAAACAAAGAACACTGTTGTTGCCACGGTCATGCCATTAAAACTGAAATTCATTTATCTTCAGTATCCTCTTTATTCTGGTCACGGTCCTGGTGGATTTGGAGGCTATCCTGGGAACACTGGGCATGAGGCGGGAATACACCCTGAATGGGACACCAGTCCATCACAGGGCACCATGCACACACACACACACACACACTCATTCACACCTAGGTGCAATTTAGTGTAACCAATGCACCAATCAACATGATTTTGAGAGGTAGAAGGAAACTGGAGAACCTGG
The DNA here is from genome assembly GCA_037577455.1 of Pangasius macronema. Classification (NCBI taxonomy): domain Eukaryota; kingdom Metazoa; phylum Chordata; class Actinopteri; order Siluriformes; family Pangasiidae; genus Pangasius; species Pangasius macronema. The sequence goes on along the minus strand of CM074953.1, from coordinate 14,505,256 downwards.
AGGAAACCCACATGGACATGGGGGAGAACATGTCATACTCTGTACAGTGACCACGTGAGCTCAGGATTGAACTGGTGGCAGCACTACCTGCGAACCCCCCAAAACCAATAGTGAGTTATTTTATTTCTCAACCTGCACAAAACTTTACATTAAATGTCTCAGAAACAAGATAACTCCAACTGCTGGAAGATTCAACCATGACCCAGTTGTAGCTTATTAGCAGAGGCAGCCAGATTTTCATTTAAAATCTCCTGGTATTTCCTGGAGTCCATGATGCAATGTATCCTAACACACACACAGACAATCCATCATACTGAACAGTGGGGATTCGTTTTTCATCTGTATAACCATCCTTTTTTACGTCAAACCCATCCCATGAATGCTTGTTTCAAAAAAGCTCTTTTTTTGACCATAGAAGATTAGTCGAAGTTCTAGTAGTGTCCTGAGATCTCCAGGTGCTTACATTTGTGATTAGAAGAAAGATTTCCTTTCATGAGTTTGTTGGCATGGCATGATTATATATAACTGTAGATTTGGATACTTGTTGACCTGAAAATGCTCTAAGTGTGATTCTTTTTTTCCTCTGTATCTGTCCTCCTCACTGCACGTGGGGGCAAAATAAACTCGTGTCCCCTTTCAGACAGGTTCATCACAACTACAGTTATTATAAACATCTTAATTATTGCCAGTCATGTAGCTATTTTTCAAACAACTAAAGGATTTTGGTCATCTCATCCCAGTGAAACAGGAAGAGGTGGCACAGTGGTGCAACAGGAAATGTAGTGCTGCTCATTCTCCCCATGTTCATGTGGGTTTCTTCCAGGTTCTCTGGTTTTGGTCAACTGTCCAAAACCATGCAGGTAGGCAGATTGGCTATTCTAAAATTGCACCTAGGTGTGAATGTGTGTGTGTAGTGTGTGTGTGTGTGTGTGTGTGTGTGTGTGTGTGTGTGTGCGCATGGTGCACTGTGATGGACTGGCTCCCATCTGGGGTGAATTCTCCTGCCTCATGCCTAGCGTTCAGCTCTGGATCCACTGCGACTCTGTTCAAGTGCTTACTGAAGATGAATGAATGAATGAAACAGTAAATCATGGATGACTGCTTAAGAGTTGCTTAACACTCAGTTGAACTTCACAAAGTAAAACATAAATGGGAACATGCTTCAGTTACATTTTGTTCATAAAAATTTCTAGGAGTGCCCATAATTGTGACAAATGGTTTTGTCAAAAATTAAAAGATTTATTTGTTAGAAGGTTATTTCAGTTAAAGTTCAATTCATTTCAATTTAATTTGTATAACACTTAAAAAAAACAACATAGATAAAAGGTTAGAATTTCTCCCATATTTTTTGTTACCAGCTATACTTTACTGAGGGTGCCAATATTCCTGCAGCTGACTGTAAATAGTCATTATATTTCTGGGGTGGTTAATAATGTAATGTTTTAGTGAGTATGAGTATATAATGATCTTACAATATTATCATTTTAATTTCATTTTTTTGTAATTGACAGTAATTTATTGCAGCTAGTGTAAGCTGGTTAACCAAATGTACAGTCAGACAAAGACATTTATCCCAATCAAATCCAAAGCATTTCTTCAAATGTTGGACATCACATTGGATTTGTCAATAATGAATGAAAAACAGAACACCAAGCTCTGTTGGTTCCTGTTTGGACCAGTTCTTATTTTTAATTGTGTGCCTAAAACCTGCCAAGAGACAAGACTCTAACCTGCAGCCGTGCTAGTGTGATCGGACACAAAGAGGACTCTGGGGTCATTACCTCTAGGAGCTCCTGGCTCTCTCCTTTTGCCTCTGCCCTCAGTGTCGGAGACTGTGGGTCCGAGTCCATCTACCTCCTGAAAGCTGCTGCTCTGCTTTCCCCACACATGGTGGATCTGCATAGCAGCCTCACGCTCTGCAACCAGATCCAGATCCTGCTGAGCCAGGTGAGCCCGCAACTGCCTGATCTCAAACTGACAAGGAGAAACAGAACGAGACATTTCACATGACAGAAACTATGGATCTATGCAGTGATCGTTGGTGACAATATTAAAAGGGAGGGATAATAAACTGTATTACTTATCAGCAACTCTGTATTACTATAATGAAGCCATTGTAGTGTCAGTGAAGAGGGCTTAAAGAAATTTGCCCAACTACACACAAAACCCAGGGAGCATTTCACCAGGTTTAATTACTTCATATGACAATCAGGGATACGTTGTGTGAACCTACAGTCTGGGATAGAAAGAAATCACGTCATACCATTTCACTTACGACAATACCACTTTTTCCTTTCTGAAAATATTATATTTGATGATTATATAGATCATAAAAATTAATCCTAACAAAAAAAAAAGCAAGTCTCTCTATATGTAAATATTTCCAGTTTCAAAAAATCTTTTCCAAATCCAATTCCAATCTTTTCCATTTGTTACACAATCAGATCAAATTCATTCTTTATTCATTCTTTATTCATTCATTCATTATTTATGCTGATATCGGCCAGATACCAATCGTGGGTATTGTATCAGTGCCATCTCTACTTACGACTGTTGGTGATGCTATTGTTCAACAAACATCCACTTGAAGTCATTTGTTAACAGCACAAGACAATGTGCATGCCAAAAAATTGCCCCTTATATTTTTCCTTAAAACAAAGGGAGGGCTTCGCCCTGCTGGCCCAGCCGGCCCTGGACCTATAAATGCTGTCAGTTCACTGTTTCCTGTCAATGTTTAATTATGCTGTCACAAATGCTCACTGTGTATTTCTTTTATTGTAACATTGCTAGAGATCAACCAAGGTGAACTATTTAGCTATCAAGCAACACTCACTGTACATAATCAATGCTCTAATGACGTTTACTCCTGACCCGCATGCCGATATTGACAAGCGTCAAGTCAGTTCCCTACAGAGCCTGCGTTTGGACGTTGCTCTCATTATCTTCTTCTCCCAGCAAAAAGCAACACATTCCTATGATGTATGAGCGCTTTCACTATTGATTGGTTAGATAAGACCTGCTGAAATAGATGAGACTTTAGCTCTTATCTGACTGGAGAGCTCAGCACAATTGCTTCAGTCATGTAACATACGGCTGAGTGCAAAAGACTGCCCTCAGGACAAAACGAAGAAGGCGAAGAAATTTAATTTACAGCAACAAGACATCAGTGTGTTATGTCCGTCTTACGTTTCACAGACTCTCCTACATCATCATATAAAAGTTTGCATTTCCCTTTCTGAATGTTCTCTAATATATTGCATGCTCATCATCTTCTTTTATAACTATCTTCAACCTCTTTGTGTATGAGCTTTAAAAGAAAATCTGCTTAGTTAGCATTGAGGATGAACTTTTATCTATTGTTGCCAGCATGTCAGATTTTCATGTGAAATAAGAGTGGGTCCTCATAAAACATGAAATGCTGTAACCTGTCAGTGAACTCCTTGAATTTTATTTTAGAGTTCATAGACAGGTTATGTCACAGGTTATAAGTGACATAAAACAAACAAACAAATCATTATAAATATATCTATGTTTGTGAATTTCTATATTATGAAAATACAGAAATCTAAAGAAACTACAGCAGTAGTACAACAAACCATAACCTTATTATATTGGAGAGAGAGAGAGAGAGAGAGAGAGAGAGAGAGAGAGAGAGAAGGAAGAGAGCCCTTCCTGTTTAACAGTGGTGTGCTGGTAGGTTCTGTGTGGCACTGCTGCCCTCTGTTGGTGTACAGACACATGTGATGTTTTATGATGTTTAATGACGTGCAGTTCAGTGCTTATTAATCTCAGTCCTGGGGACTACATCTCCACAAATGTTTTTTATTTTATAATTGTTTTTTTCTGTATCTTGCCTGTTCTAACACATCTAACTCAAGAGAACTACCTGAGATGTTGAATCAGGTGTGCTGGATAAAATAAAACACAAATATGCACCATGCATTGCCAGGACCGTGATTTATGTCTTAAATGGTAAAAGTAGAGAGAAGAGGTAAAAGAGACGTGTGTGTCTCACCGCCTGCTCTTGACAGATCTGCGTGAGCCTCTCTAGCTGCTCCTCCCGCACGGCTTTAGCCTTCTCATACTGCTGAAGCTCCATCTCCATCTCCACCTTCACCTGCAGCACGTACGCTATAGCCACAGAGACACAGGAAAAGAGCAGAACAGGAAAGGCTATTTGTTATATGTCAGGTCTGATATACATCTCTGATAACAAGTCAATTACAGGACCTGGTGCTGTGGCTTACACTGTCCACTGAGAAACAACTTTTAACTGGATGCCAGGACACTCTAAACTGCTCTTTTTATCCAGCGAGGAGCATTTACACCCAATAAACAGAGCACAATACAAAAAGGCCATGGCTGTGGACAGATTCGCACTCTCTGCTCTCTGCCGCATGGATGCTATTAGAGTTCATGCCAGACTCATTCCTGCTGCTCCTAAATGTGACTGTACCAGCTGAGCACCATCATGTAACTGTAACACCATCATGCATCTCAATTAGATTAAACATTAGAACCATAATGCTGAGCCTACAGTGACTGTACATGTCCTGAATGCTACAAGCGTCTCCTACAGAACCAACCTGACACTTTTTGTACTGCGTCACTGTAAAGGGTACAACTTGTATAAACTATACAGCAAGCAAGTATAACACATCACAACACAAGTTATATATAACACAAGTTACGCACTCCTGTACATCTCGTCAGTGTCATCACTCTCTAATTTTTTGTTGCAGCCAAAATTTACATCACAACACTACACAAAATTTCTGTACTTTGGTTCTAAAATTGGTTTAATAGTTTGTTTATTATACACTCGTCCGAAGTGCGCCAAGAACACCATTACAACACCTCCGCCAGCCTGGACTGTTGACACAAGGCAGGTTGGGTCCATGGGTTCATGCTGTTGGTGCCAAATTCTGACCCTACTATCTGTGTGCCTCAGCAGAAATCCAGATTCAGCAGACCAGGCTACATTTTCCAGTCATCAGCTGTCCAGTTTTGGTGAGCCTGTGCCCCCTGCAGCCTCAGCTTTCTGTTCTTGCCAGACAGAAGTGGTACCCAACATGGTCTTCTGCTGTTGTAGTCCATCTGCCTCAAGGTTCAACGTGTTGTGCATTCTGAGATGCTGTTCTGCTCACCACGTTTGTACAGAGTGGTTATCTGAGGTACTGTAGCNAGCTCGAACCAGTCTGGCCATTCTCCATTGACCTCTCTCATCAACAATGTGTTTCTGTCTGCAGAACTGCCACTGGAGGTTTTTTCCTTTATTGCACCATTCTGAGTAAACGCTAGGAGATTAGCAGTTGCAGAAATACCAAAACGAGCCCGTCTGGCACCAACTATCATGCCACAGTCAAAATCACTGAGATCACATTTTTCCCTCCATTCTGATGGTTGATGTGAACATTATCTGAAACCGCTGGCCCAAATCTGCAAGATTTTCTCATTGTACTGCTTCCACATGATTGGTTGATTAGATGATTGCATGAATGAGGAGGTGTAGAGGTGTTCCCAATAAAGTGTTCGTGAGTGTGTATACACACATACACACACACACACACATTTATATATATATACATATATATTTATGTGTGTGTGTGTGTGTGTGTGTGTGTGTGTGTGTGAGAGAGAGAGAGAGAGTGCATGGGTCCCTGTGATGAACTGGTGTCCCAGCCAAGGTGTATTGCTGACTTGCACTCAGTGCACCCAGTGGGATGGGCTCTGGATTCACCGTGACCCTGACCAGGATGAAGCGTTTGCTGAAGATGAATAAATAAATGTATTATATGCATATTATGTATGTATGGTACACTTTTGAAAAATGTGTTCCTCAAGGTTGCTTTGTATGGTTAAGCATTTTGACTTTCAAAATGGGTTATTCATAGAACCTTTAAGGTGGCTACCAGAGCAACAGCCTGCCCTGAAGGATGTTTTAGGGTGCTAGATTTATACATTATCCAGATCATATGCCTTATCCTCTAGTGACTCTGGTGTTGTAAATGACTGCACCCTTTCAGAAGTCTAGCACCCTTCAGTATGTCCCTCCTGAGGAATTCTTAGGTTATGAAAACTTAGGTTAGATGTTTACCCTTTCAGAAAGGAGTCACCAATAAAAACCTACTGAAAAGCCATTTTTCTGACTGCTTTATTTAAGTAGTCAGGTATATACATTCCTGACTCATATATACAGTCAGGTCCGGAAGTATTTGGACAATGACGGAGTTCTTGTGATTTTGTCTTTATACACCACCACAATGGATCTGAAATAAAACAATCAAGATCTTCTTTCTGTGTCAGTCACTTTGTCCAAATACCTTTGAGCCCCTGAAAATCTAAGTACTTTGCTGAAAGTGGCTGTAATTCCTAAATGGTAAAACTACAAAACTCTCTACAAACTACAAACTCCAACAAAAACTCTGTCATTGTCCAAATACTTCCGGATCTTACTGTATATATAATATATATACACAGACACACTTTGTATTTCCTTCAAAATATATTTACATTACTACATTCTTAGAAAAAAATGGTACAACTGTGACTAAGGTGGTACCCTTAAGGGTATGTTTTTTCAACTGTAACATCATTAAAGTATATAATTAAGGAGCGCTCTTGTTCTTTTAAGTGTACATGTACATTGTTTCTAAGTCAGTGAACAAAACTGTACTCACGCAGTACCTGTTTTCCCAGAGTGTATTAATTCTAATGCTGTTCTCGTGGTTTGTCACTAAGATGGAACCTAAGAGGTACACAGCTGTACTGTTGGTGACATGTACACTTAAAAAGCATCCCTCTGGTTTTTACACCGTTTCAGATTTCTGACTATTATATCAGGTTTTGGTTGAGTATTTCTCTTCCACCCAACAACATTCCATTCCACTTAAATTTCAGATGACAGTCCTGATAATCAGCTGACATGGAGCTTAAATCTCAGCTGAACTCTCTCCATGTGTATTTTTAACTCTACACCTGTGGCTCGTTCAGTATTCGCATGTGAAATCAGAGGAGAGCCACAGGAGGGTGTTATAGTGAAGACCTCACACAACGCTCAGACTAATGCAGCTTAAAGGCTATCAGCAGCTTTTCAATGCCTCTTGCTGCAAAATAGTTTTGAGAAAATGAGCGTGAATTCATGGGTCTCTAATGACAGATAAGGTACAAATAAAAATTTAATCTACTACTACTACTACTACTACTACTACTACTACTAGTACTACTACTACTACTACTAATAATAATATAGTCAATAATAATATGATGGTTAAATAATCAGTGGCCATTGTTTGGGTATGTATTTAGCTGTTTGTAGAAACAAGCTGTCCCAATAATGTTACAAAAATATATGAAAATTTTAAACATTGTGGTAAAACTGACTGGTCCTTTTTTTGGGAATTGCTAAGTGAAGTGTAAGAAAATAGGGTTAAAATAAAATAATACAAAAAAATTATAAAAGAGCAAAATTATTTCTTTTTGGGTGTTGAGGTCGAAGGTAATGTTAGGTGTAAGCATAATAACGCTACAGTACCAGCTACCGTACACAGTACACAAGTCAAAAGAAATGAAATAACCCACAAGTACTCTTATTTAATATAATCATTAGTAATACAAGCAATACAAGACTGTGTGTGTGTTGGCAACTACCTGAAAATAAGCACTGCAAGAGTTGCATGCTCTTGTAAAGAAGGAGGTGACAGTATTAATCTGTTTTTACATGCTTTCTGCTGACTACACACTCTCGAACAGATCCAATAAATCAAACGCGAAACTAAGCAGGAAAAGGCACATTTAGAGAAATGAGTATTTACACACTGCTGACTGAAACACACACTGATTTCAGGGTGCGGGATTTATGTGAATGCACAAAAAGCAGGTTTAAACATGTCTTAAATGAAAAACCACAATCCTGTACAAAGTTAAATAAATAAGCAATGAAAATTCTTAGCACCATATAGAAGACTAATACACTAATATATAAGTCATGACATGGAAGTAAATTAACCAGCAGCAGAAAGTGTGAAGTAAAAAAGGCAGACTTCTTTGGAGCCAGATCATTTATTTCTGGGGTATGATGTAATTTATCCCAAATTGACTAGGTCTGTGTGCAAAGCAAAACTGGAATTTGCCAGGAAGTTGGGGTTTGCTTGACTTCCTGTTCCACTGTTGGACAGCCTGGACTGAGCACATTGGAAATTGAGTCATGGGAGGGGAACAAATGTGACCTGCCAAACTCATCGACCCTGCAAACGCCTGCATTAATAGGAGCGGCGCTTAACCGCTATAGACAGGAGAGGTCAGCATGAATTTGAATCAAACGCATCCTGGCTGAGCTGCTCGAGAAGGACCTATTGATTGAAGGGCAAATAGAGTTATAATGACTAGCTGACACAATACGTACTTAATTTTGGGAATCATTTCTTTTGATTAGTACTTTGGAGTTTCCTGGAAAAGATTTTTATCCCAAACATATAAAGCAGCTTTTTGGAAGAGTCCAAAAAAGGAAGAAGCAAAAAGTAGAAAGCAAGGCAATGAAATAACAAAGAAACAAACAAATAAGTAAGACAAGCACAGTGCAGGGATTCTGCTTACCATCAATAATTCTCTTGACCCTCCATATGCGAAGGGTGATGATGAGGCTAATGGCATCCCAGGGGCTGCTGGGTCCATTAGCAACAGTGGAGGCAACCATCGGGGCCAAAGAGAGCACGATCACAGCACCATCAAACACCTACAGCCAACACACACACACACATACATACACACATATCTATAATAATGATTTCATTGACTATGCTATATCTCGCTCATAAGCATAAGAAAAAATGCACATTCACAAACATGCCATTTATTGACCCTGAACATGTAGGGAAGTTTTATTTCTGTCTGCGTTGTAGACTCAAAATCAAGTCACAAGTAATAACGTAAATATTCATTCATTCACCTTCAGTAACTGCTTTATCCTGGTTAGGGTCACAGTGGATCTGGAGCCTAGCTGGGCACACTAGGGATTGGGCAGGAATACACCCTGGGTAGCATGCTCAGGGTCACATTCACACTCATTAACATCTAGGGGCAATTTTGGGTTGCCAAATCACCTACCAGCGTATCTTTGGGAGGAAACACATGTAGCCACATGTGAAACTTCACACAGATAGTAACCCAAGCTTTGGATCAAAACCCTAACCCTAGAGCTTGGAGCTGTGAGGCAGCAACACTACCCACAATGCCACCATGCTGTATAACCTAAATATCTAAAATTTAATTGCAAAGAGTAGCAACAAACAATGCACTATTATGTAAGTTATGCAACACCTTCGTCATGTACAAGTTTTAGTGATTGTGTATGTTATTGTGTTAAATTATGTTAAATGAAACATTATTGGTAATAATAGTTGACAGATCAAAGTCTTAGTGCAAAGATAATGATTCTCCCTAATTTGGTCATTTCCCAGTTCCCACCCACTAGCCAGCTCTCCCCTATCACATGACAACTACCAACTACCATACATGAGCTTACAGACACCAATGATTGGCTAGTGTTGCTTTGGTTGATGAGAGAGACTAATGCCATCCCTCCCACCCAGAGATCACTGAAAGTTTTGCTCTCTAGTCTCCCAGCCACGGATGGCTGTGGCATCGTCTGATGAAAGAGTGAACGCTTTTCTGTTGTTGTCTGTTTAACACTGATGATAAGATGCATAACATTGCATCTAACAGCTATGGGACGTTAATTGGCTTTTTAAAGACTGTAAGTAATTGTGAAGAGCAAAAAGGCATTTAATTATGCAGTGCTGTTAGACGTGCTGAAGTATATATTCCTCCATATGGCAACCTTACACAATGTGTCATGGAACAGAAAGAGAAGCTGATTGGTGAACAGTATGAAGCCTGTATGAACACTGTGCACAGCGGTGCTGCTACAACACAGCTGTGACATTGAGAGCGTGACACTGCAGCAGAAAGAGAGAAAGACTCCTCCCTCATTACCTCTCTCTCTCTATATCTTTCTCAATCCCCCTTCCCTATATTAATGGGTCTCTGAGGAGCTTACCTCAACTTTGTTCTCTATGTAATCCCATATCCCCAGCACCACAATCCTGAAGACAGTCTGAGAGGGAGAGATAGAGAGAGAGAGAATGAAGGAGGGCAAACAGAGAAAAGTCACAGAGAAACAACAAACAGTAACAGATTCACTGAAAGAAAAGTGTTCACAATTTTGAGCAGGCAGCACATTCACATGCATCTTATAAAGAATTGCTTGGTCTAAAGCAGAAAGTATGCATACAATGTAGAGGAGAAACCATAAAGAAAAGAGACAGACAAATGCACGCTTCCAGTCAATGCAGAAGAGCTAGATAATTAGATTGTGGAAGAATTTCTAATGGCATAGCATAATACTAAATTAAAAAGGATTAGGAGCCTCAGAAGAGGCTAGTCCACAGGAGAAGTTATTCAAATCACCGCTGCTTGCATGTGCTGAATGAGTCCTAGGAATATTAACACCTCAGCAAAACATAATTATGACTTATAATGCGATTTTCTTTCATCTCATTGCAAAATACGGTTCATAAATAATCAATGACGTATACTTAGAAATTAGCAGGAACTCATTTAAAACTGTCTGTGGGGTTCTGAAGGGTAAAAAGCATCAATTTCACCTGAACAATTCAGCAAGCCGTTTCTGCACATGCATGCACACACACACACACACACACACACACACACACACACACACACACACACACACACACACACACACACACACAAACCTCAGTGAAGAAAATGGAGAGAATGACCAGGCTGATCCAGTGAATAATGCCAGCAAACTGGGATGCATTGGTAACTGAGGATATAATACACAGACAACAGAATGCACTTAATCAGAATATCACAGAATACCATCAAGAAGTTATAACTGCTCAAACACAATTCAATTACGTACTGGTGCATGTAGCATACAGGTTTGACAATGTCATTATCACTAATTCATTGCATCACATGAGGACGCAGTAATTAATGAATGAAGTTCACATGAACACTGTTTCCTCATACTAATGACCTTAAATAAACGCTTGTAGGGTAGAAGGAAATTCCCACACATAACTACCTCCTATTCAGATGACATGAAAGGCTTGGGTTTCCATTGAGACAGCCGTCTGAATTGAAACCATGTCAGGTATTTATGCTATTCAGATACACCCATCCACTCCCACAGGGCTCACTCTCAGCGACTTACCCCTGTCTGCTTGTCTGTTTATCAGCCCAGTTATGGATAATCACTGTGCTGCATTCAGCTGTCTCCCTTCTGCTTTACCTTCTCTTCATGCACCACCTCCTAGCCCATCTGTCTTTGTTTATCTCATTCGCTGATCTATCCATCAGTCCATTCAACTCCCTCCATCCGTTATTCCAGGCGGCTAAGCTGATGTCCCTCCATCTACTCCTCTGTTAATCTCTAGCTCTGCATTTGTCTTCCTCTCAGTTGCTCCTCCTCAATCTGTCTAACAGGACTTTTAAGAGGCCAGACAGGAGGCGAAGATAGAGGCTGACTTATGGTTGCTGTCATCTTTGCTATAGCCGTGTGCTGTGCTGTAGGCTATATGCTGGTGATTGGACCACTTGTAATGACGAAGAACATGTATCTAGTGTCACATCATGTAGATTAGCTCGGCTCACAGTGACATGGGGGGATAATGCTACATGAGCAAACACTTGGGCTGCACTTTCCAAGGCCTACACTAAGTCATCAATGACAGGAAAGTTTTATTGATTTATAGGAGATACAGGAATTGTGGGTAATACCGGGGCAGCAAAGAGTAAATTTTGCCACAGCTGTTCATTAAAGGTACTGTGATTAAGGTTGATTAAGGCATTGCTGCTAATTAAATACATAAACTGTGTCTTATTTCTTTTGACAGATATTGTTTTTTTTACTTGCTCTGTCGTATGTGTTTAATTATTTCTGTAGCATCCTAATTGCTTGCGTTTGCATTCTCAAGCATTCACATATTTATTTTTAACATAATTTTTTTAATTCAATCTTTTTAACAGCAAATTGAAAAGTAAAAAGTCTGGTGATGTCAGTTTCAAAAGATATGAACCTTATGGAATGCAAAAGCTGAACCTCTATATTACACAGATTTGTCCCAAACATTAGCTGAACCAGGCTGAACAAATTTAGCCCAAGATACCCAGAAATAAACAGGTATGAATTAGGGACAAAAATATTTTGGGCATTGGAAACATGTTGTGACATACAGTAGTAAGGTAAAATGGGGCTTAGGTGTTATTTGTTTTATATATAACTTTGTGGAGTAATGATTTATTGAAAGGACTGACTTTTCAAAAATGAAGTGATATTTCATTACCTTATTAAATTTTCAAAAACATAAAAATTTTTTTTTTACATTTTTCCAAGAGCACAAAAAGATAATGAAGAATTAGGTGACAATGTTACTCACTGCACCACTGTGCTGCCCATTAATTAATAAATGTATTATTATTATTATTATTATTATTATTATTATTATTATTATTATTATACATCAATAGTGTGAACATCTTGATTTTAAAACATAAATAACATATGGCTCAAAAACATAAAAAGATAAAAATAGATAATTACAGTTATTTTTTTACTACTCCATCAATCCATCAATCAATCATCAATTATTATTATTATTATTATTATTATTATTATTATTATTATTATAAAAGGTTTTACTTTACTTATTTATTTATTTTTTTTGCTTTGGGCCAAGAATGTTCATTTCTGTTCATTTCTGTACATCATGACTGTGATCAACTTCTTAAACTTGCAGTAAAAATAACATCTTAACATTGTCCAATTCTTACTGGACACTGAATTGCTATCTGAGAAAAATGAATTCAGTAACTAGTCAGAATATGTGTGTATGTCAGAATAAATGATGCTCACCCTAGAGAATTTCTTTGCTTAGACCAACACCTTAGTAGTGTTTTATTTACAAAGATTTCTAAGACTGTCTGTATACTCTGGGGCTGCATCTCTGTCCTTTTGTAGGTCTGTCTGGGTGATCCAGTACTCACACTGCAGCAGCTGAGTGTCGATGAGCAGCTCCAGAGTCAGCAGCACCACCACCAGAATAACACACGCCACCAGCAAACAGTTAAAACCTGCACTCAGCAAACACACCTGCCAAAAAGCTGCCCTCCTCCCACAACATGGCTTCAGCCAGTTAGACCTGAGAGACAGAAAAGAACGAGAGAGAGAGAGAGAGAGAGAGAGAGAGAGAGAGCATGTGTAAAGTAACTCATCGCATCTCCTTTAATCTATGCAGATTACTACATCGTAATCTTACAGAATCTTATTTTAATTTACATGCAAATGATGTGAGGGCAAAGGGGGCAAATGGTGTGCAGAAATGAACTAGGGTATACGTTTCTGTTCACTCTACCTGTAGGAGACATCCTTCTATGCATGTAAAATCACATATCCCTACATACAATCAAGTGCAAACAACCTGCAATACCTTAGGACAAAAATGAAGTCGGAAAAATGTCATTTACAGCAAATTATAAGATATTTAGTGTGTGAGGTTTAGCAGATGTTTCTCCAGAATTACAAGTAACATGGTAATAATGGAAACTACTCATTTAGGCCCTTCTCCCACCTCTTTCATTTCCTCTTATTGACATGTTTTTTGATTGTTGTCACTAAGGGGGATACAAACTTTTACAACCAACTGCATACAGATTATACTAATATATAAATATGGACACATACAAAAATCTACTAAAGTATATTCCTGTTAATTCCATAATAGTGTACATTTTTTCACTCATACAAAAAAAAGAAGCTTGCAATCACTATGATATCTCTTATGGCACAGATGCAATTTCTTCTGTAATAAATGAGAATAAGCATACCCTCTTCTGGACTGCCTCTAATTGGGTCCTTCCTCATTTATCTGTAGTACTCATACATTGTCATATTTTTGTGGGACCTTGTGCTGAATGGGGTTCTGTATGATTAATCACTTATGCAGTTGTCATCTCTCTCTCTCTCTCTCTCTCTCTCTCTCTCTCTCTCTCTCTCTCTCTCTCTCTCTCTGTCTCTCCCACCCTCCTTTCCTCCTGCCTATAAAGACTGGCTAATTGAATTGCCCCGTTGATGGCCTTTTTCACTCCTATGCTCTCTGTATTCCTGTCACTCTCCTGTTTCCTCATCCTCTCTCAGTCTCACTGTTTCTCTCTCTCTCTCTCTCCTCTTCCTACCGGCTGCTGCTGTATGGCTGCCATCAACAATCTCTGTTTTGGCACATTTAACAGAAACGTGGGGATATTCATTATCAAGAACATATGTTATTATCTGCATTTCCTGATCACAAGAACAATCTAGAGAATCTATTTACTGCAATATGGCCAGAAGAGAAAAAAAAAATCTGTATCCAGGAGCTTTCTGGAATCCATCCAATTTTGATGTCTCTTTTTTAAACACTGACTGTGTCTAATATAACATTTCATATGGAGAACAACCATTTGCGTAGTATGTTCCAGTGTGAGCTCCAAGCTTGTACCATACAAGCTGTCCCTTTCCATGGGAGCGGATCCTGAGCTTGGCAGGATCGGACTGGCCCATTCGTGGAGCCTGTCTAACCTCACCCTGTGTCCCTGTCTGCACACACACACACACACACACACACACACACACACACACACACACACACACACACACACATGCACACACACACACACACCATCTGGAAGCCACAGAATCCAACCCTCAGAAGAAGCCAAAAAAGATGATTGCTTAACAGCATGACTTTGCCTACATTTGATTAGCCAGACAATGCTTACATGCTTCATTCTTTGCCCTTGTGCTGTGCAAGCAAGAAGGACAGAGGAGACACACGAGCGGACTGGATGGCTCAGAGGCGATGCTTGATTATAGCACCTTAGCACTTTGCAGTGCTTTGCTCTCCCCAAAGTGCACACTCCAAATCCCTCGATAGTCTGCAGGTTGTTCTCTGATCGGCTGATTCTGCACTGATTCAGTAATTTTTAAAGTACAGCTGGGGATCCACAGTATTGCTCCACGTTGCCTGATCTGAGTAGCAGTTTTGCTTAACAAGGATAAGAATAAAAGCTGATCACCAAACCTGTCCTAAATCTAATGCTTCCAATCTCCCCTTGTCTCTCCAGTTTGGCTCTGTGACTTAGAAACTGAGGTGGGATTTATGGCAAAATAAAGGATAATACAAGAGTAAATGTCAGTGTTGAGCATCAGACAAGGTATGCGAGCAGATTTAGCCAGAGACCACAGTACCTCAGGAGGATCCCAACAGCGCGGCAACACAAAGACTGATGGAACTTCAAATAATGCCAAACAGCTTAAACATAGCTGTGGGCCTCAGGACTGAACAGAATAAAGCCTGAAGACAGCAGCAGCTCATGATCATAGATTTTGGTACGGCAAGACTTTCAGGTTTCAGCAAAATTTCCAGCCCATTTATCTACCATCTCAAAAACCACACAAAAGACCCAAACTATCCCAAAAAAATCATTGTGGTGCACACACATTTCTTATGCACGGACATTACCCTCGCCATAATCCTCCTTTCCCTCTCACAAACGTTATAATATATATCGTAATATATATAATTAATCTGTAATATGACTTACAGGAGAAATCTGCAATATGTCTTACAGGACATCATCTCTATGACACAGGCACACTGTTGGCTCCTACACTTTGCCTGTATAAAACAAAATCTTATATGTTTATACACTTGGCTAGAAAACTTCACGGACGGACGGATGGACGGACGGACGGGGGGGTTAAACGTGCGAACGTGTAGAGACAGAAATGACGTGCCGTCGTGTAAATAAGATAAATAACATAAGGCTATTTAGTTTGTTTAATAAACGAACAAGGTATACACCTGTACTATAGGAAAGAGAACCTTAAATGACTTCTGTTGTGATCTGGCGCTATATAGAAAATAAAATTAAACCACAGGTTTATGTTTCACATAGTTGAATTCTGAAACTGCAGATCCCTGAGGTGACATGAGCAAAACTCAAGAGGGAACATTCTTCTGGGTGACATCAGATAGTGGAATTATAAATCAATACTTTTCTACAACTGTAAACTATAAAATCAGCAGTAAGTGTTTTGAATGGATGCTCACTATGAGCACATGAGTGAGTAAGTGTCCTGGGAGGACCACAGTCTTTATGATTACAGCAGCAGGTACAAATGTACAGTTTCTCGGTGAGATTATCCACTGAATCAAGGGTGAGTCTTGGGCATAAACTTTGGAAAAGTGCAAATCTTTGGGTTATCCATGTAGGACTATCCACAGGAGCAGAAGGTGAATCACAAGTGCAGAAATTCCAAGCAGGAGTAGTGCATCAGGATGAATCAGGCAGGTCCAGAGGACAAGAGGAGTCACAGCAGTAAAAATGTGTCAGGATCAGATCAGGCAGTAGGAGCGCATATACAGTTACTTGAGTGTGACTTCACGCCACATATAGAGAAGACATTTTATTCTGTTCAACAGTCTACAACATGCCTTTCCTTGTGAAACCTGAAAAAGGAAGGTTAGAGAAGGTTAGGGTTATATATATATATATTTCACACCCGACAAAACAGACTGAACTCTCAGTGCCAACGATCTCATGTGAGAAACAAGAACAATGCAGAGGAAATGTCATCCAAGACATGTGAGAGATGCCAGTTCACAGCGTCACCATCTCTGATGCAAACACCTGTTACAAAGACAAATATGCAGCCCTACCCACAGAAAAATAATTATCACTTATGTCATGTCTTAAGGAGTAAGATGGTTTCTACTTTTGTCTCAAGTGGACCAATGAATCCTCTGGTATGACAATGGGAATGATTTATAGGCATCATTTTACACCTTCTTGTGAGCATAAGACTCTGTTAAAGCTTTTCTTGTAACTGTGATCTAATATAGGAAAGGTGTATGTGTGTATGTGTGTGTGTTTGTGTGTGTGTGTGTGTGTGTGTGTGTGTGTGAGAGAGAGAGAGAGAGAGAGAGAGAGAGAGAGATGTGATGTGTACAGAGCCATAGACAGGCGATGAAAAGACTTTTTCCTTAATTTGTGCAAACAATGTGAGCACAATTTAGTTTAGTGTGGCCATGTGAAAAAACAATTTGAGGTTGCAATATTGTCACATGTGCGCAATTTACTTTATTCACACTTTCGATCTTGTTTTGAGCTCATTGAATTTATTGTAAATCATTTGCAAGGGAATGGCAGATTGCACAGCTATAGATGGATGTACACAAAATACTCAGCAGGATCTGTTAATGTAGAGGAGTGCACAAATTAACCAAAAACATAGGCACAATTTTATTAATTTCAGAACTCTAGATACAAAAACTGAGAACCTTAAAAAAGTAAACCACGCACACGCACCATTACAATTTTAACCTTCATGTAGTATCCCATTGTCAGGTTAAACTAAATCATGTGCACAATTTAGTACATCATTCACACAAAATAAACAGATGCTTTTCTTGGCCTGACCAGGGTTTTACAGAGGTGAGAGGCATTATGGGCCGCAGGACATGTTAAGAGTCTAATTCTGACAGGAACTGTGGTATTGGATTCACTGTCCCAGGTGACCTCGGAGCTAAAACAGGAGTCCAGGAGCCACACCTGGGCTCATTGTCTCGGTCACCTACTGCATTGGTGTAAATCAAACTCAACACTAAATTAGAACATTTGAGAGACACCTTAGGACAGTGAAAGGAAAGTCACATACAGTCGAGACTGGATTCACAGCCATATTCCATGCGTGACCTGACTTATATAAGAAACATGAATTACTTGTATACTGAACTACTCATATATGGCCCCAAATGACATCGGCATTAGACTATTTTATTAGACTAATATAATACCAGGCTTTTAAGAAGTTTACATGTGAAAAAAGTTATTTTAACAGATGCTCCTTTATTATCACAAGAATCACAAAAATGATCAAAAACCTCAAAAAGATATTACTAGTGAGACAATCAAAAATAATATTTCTGAATGTGATATAACTGTGTATTTTTTCCCTCCAGTCTCCTGCTGTTTGTTTTGGATATTTGTGAACCTCTCTGGCAGTTTATTCCCCTGTTACTTCTTCAACTTTTTGGCTGTATCTTTGTATCTGTGATTCTTCCTTTTCTGAATGATTGTTTTTTTCACTGTTGGTATCCATAAATACTACTTCTCTTTTTAAATGCTTCTCCAGCTCTGTAAAAGGTCAGTATTTTTTAGTTTTATTAACCGCATTAACTCTTAGGCACTCACAGGAAACTGCTTTTCAACAAGCTCAAACTCAAAAAGAGAGTTTGAGCTTGTTTGAACATTCAGCGTGTTGACTGCTTTAAGTCATTAGTCTTCTTTAACGAGGAGCATTCAAAAAAAAGTCAAGCATGTCAATAGGAAAGCAAACATTTGAGCTTGATAATGAAGATAAACCTCTATTGATAAAAATGATAGGAATGAAAATGGATTTATCTGAAAAAGCAATGAATGACCAAACAGGGAGAGAGACGGTATGCTATAGGAGTCAGGATTAAAGCAAGCGTCTTGCTTTAATGTATACGGTTTAATAATTCATTTGAACCGGTACCCTCCAGCAATACTGAAAGAATTAAATTTAATAAAAGCATTGAAAAAAGTGGGTGATGGATTGAGGAGAGATAGAAACTTCATTTCACACAAACGGCCTTAATGGCCTGCTACAGTATTTATGGGGAGATGAGACTCTGATTAGGGCAGAAGAGAAGAAGAGAAAGAAGAAGAGCAGGAGACTTGGCAGATCACACTGATGTGGGAATGCCAGGTTTTTTCTGCCACTTAGATCACTGCTCTGATTTGAAGGGCTGATGTATAAGCCTACATCATGTGAAGTTATCAGGCCTCAGACATCACAGATGACTCAAGTGAGGAAGGGTGACACAGTTTTATAGCAACATGAGGATACAAGTGGACTTTGTTGTAGAAATGGGACACTGAAAGTTAAATGTGGCTGGTGACCCTGAATCAGAATCTGTGTGACGTATAAGCAACTGGGGTGAAAGTCTGAAGGGACTAAAAGACTCATAATGTTGCACTATAAACAGAATCAATGGACAGAGCATAAAACCACTGAATATCACACAATGTGAACTGCGCACAGACATTAGGCAGTATGTTGCATAAGCGTGAAAAAATTAGAAACACATTATTTTCCAGTCACATATCTTCTGACACGCCCACCACGCTTCCACACCACAATCACCATAATAACCCACAATAAGCTTATTTATCGTATACAGTACGCACATACTTAACTCCCACCATCCTCAATGCAACCTCTCAATTGCTAAGCCTCCTTTTGCTCTGATTTTCCTGCTCTTTTTTACAGTCATTCTCCCCACATTATTGTTGTTTTTTAACAGTTATTATAGACGTAGGTCTGATAGGAGGAAATGACTGGGTTATAATGGACAGGTTTTGTAAAAATCAGCAGCGTCAGCAGATTCCCTGATTTGTTAGAGGAAGATTAAATGTCTGCCGAGTCAGAGGCAATCAGAGGAGGCTGGAAGCTAGGTCAATAGCAGACAGATGTAATGTGCTACCAAAAATGCCCATCACTTATATTCCTCTATGGAGCAGGGAAAGGAAAGGCAAGTGAATTTGCTTGGTGCCATCATGCCGACAAAGATGAAGATTCCACTGATTGAGTGGTAACTGAGGACTCATGACACATGACATAAAACACTGGTAACAAATAAAAACAAGCACGAGTAGTGCCTCAACGTTCCATTTGGAAAAATGTATACCTTGGGGATTAAAACTGAGTCTGATCATTCTATCACCTGCTGAGAAAATAAGCTCTTTATATAGTGAGCAAAAAAGCAATAAAGAAGGAAAAATGATCCTGTCAGGTGTCTATGTATTTTATTCTTTTTCTCATGGCAATATATTAATTATAAACGTGTTAAGGCTTAAGGTAAACTAACATTATTTAGTTATTTGCTTAGTTAATTACTACTCATTTATTGGTTGATTGATTTGTTAATTCATTCATATTAGTTATGTAATTGTTTAAATAATGAATTAATTAATCTCCAGTAGACCCCTTATCCTGGTCAGGGCCGCAGTGGATGCAGAGCCTATCCTGGGAACACTGGTCTTGAGGCAGGAAAAACTCATGCTGGATGGGATCACCAGGGCACCATGCACATGCTCAATCACACACTCAATCACACACTCATTCACACACTCATTCACACCTACTGGCAATTTAGCATAACCGGTCTATCTACAAGTATGCTGTTGGTAGGTGGAAGAAACCCACACAAACATGGGGAGAACATGGGAGAACTTCACACACAGTCATTAACCTGAGCTCAAGATCACGCCAAGGATCCTTGAGCTGTGAGGCAGCAAAACTACTCACTGTTAATTAGTTTAGTTAATTAATAACTTACTTAACATTAACAAACTACAAACTTCAGCATGAATACACTATAAATCAGATTTAAAAAATCAGATTAACCACATTAATCAAATTTAAATAATCAGTACAGAGTTTGTATTAACTGATTTTTTTTTTCAAATAATGAACCAAATTAGCCAAATAATGAACTTGGATTATGTTGTTTCAAAGTCAAAGTCAAAGTCAAAGTGGAGTTTATTGTTATTTCAGCCATATACAAGTACATAGTGAAACGAAACAACGTTTCTTCAGGACCAAGGTGCTACATAAGACAAACAAAACAACACAGAACTACAGGGACGACATAAATTAAACTAAACATAAAGTGCACAAGTGCAAACACATACACACAAGACAGAACAAGACAGTACACTGACTACAACGCCGACCAGTACGCAGTTCTGTTTGAAAGTGACCAAGTGTTTCATTCCATCCCTGATTAAAACCAAGTCCACCACAGTCGATATGAACTGATGTCATCTGTTTGTGGCGGTTAATTGGCAAAAATGATAAGTGGGCCTGTTGGTTTCCATATTTACACCCACTGAACTGATTATCAACAATGGACGCTGTCCATCACAGGGCAACATGCACACACACACACACACACACACACACACACACACACACACACACACACACACACACACACACACACACACAGAAATCCATGTGGACATGGGGGGAACATAAGAATCTCCATACAGACGGTAACAATGAGCTCAGGATTGAATTGTGGACTCTGGAGCTGCAGCAATGTTACCTACTGCACCAGTGTTCCACCATTTTGCTGACATGTTGTGATAAATCTTTAGTCCTGACTGCAATAAACATCCGTTGATACAGCTGTATTTATTTAACAAATATGGATTAATACAGGTGTTAACTTACTCTGTTACTCTGTTTGCATGACTTTTGGTTTATTAACCCTTGTGTGGTCTTAACATTATGTTTACTCCCTTTGTCCTAAGGGTCAAAAATGACCAGCCTTCAATAACCTCATAAAATAAAGTGGCTTCATTGAATTTTAAAAACCAAATCTATTTTTCATGAAGAAAAAATCTGTCATTGATCAGAATCTTTGTGAATGTCTGGGTTTTCCCTCTTCACAGTGCAGAAAGACTGCATTTAAGCAGTGGACACCACTCTTGTTCTCGGCTGGTAAACACAGTGGCGGGTCATTTTTGACCCCTAAGACAACATAAGGGTTAATGCTGAAGCTCATGCTTTGTTAATGATAAATAATGCAGTAAACAATATTAGTTTAGTGTACCTTAAGGTAACGTGTTAATAAACTACCAGATTTACACATGGAAGCAGCAGAATGAGCTGTCGGAGATAACAATAATAATGGGCAGTTGTGGCCTAATGATTAGAGACTGGTCATGGGTTCGAGTCTCGGGTCCGGCAGGGATTGTAGGTGGGGGAGTGAATGACCAGCGCTCTCCTCCACCCTCAATACCNAAGGCACCGATCCCCCAACTGCTCCCCGGGCGCCGCAGCTAAAATGGCTGCCCACTGCTCCGGTTGTGTGTTCACAGTGTGTGTGTGCACTAGGATGGGTTAAATGCAGAGCACAAATTCCGAGTATGGGTCACCACACTTGATCACAAGTCACTTCACTTTCACTTTCAAACTTTTTAACTATGAGATCTCAGTTTTGCACAAAGTCTTAACTTTTCCTTCTTCCAAAACAGTAA
>CM074953.1:14456712-14477820 GCA_037577455.1 Pangasius macronema | reverse complement strand
GTAACATCTAGATGTAAATATCAGGAAATAAAAGCTGAAATTCTGATCTATCATCTCATATTCATCTTTTGGTATCAAACCCAAATGTCTTCCTGTGTATGGCAAAAACAAAGGAATTTCGGCGGGGACTGTATACACACCCCTGTTGTCAAGCTCTGCAGTATGCTCTCGTCAGGAAGCCCTTCTGCCAAAGCACAATATGAATAACCCAAAGATTATTCTTTACCCCTGCACTCAGTTTCGTAAGATCTGTATGTACCCCCTGAAGTTAGATAGAACAGACATCTTCCCACACAGCCACCCATTGTGTCCAACTAGGCTACTTTAAGCAACAGCACCAGTCCCATGACACACACAGCTCTGATGTGAAGCTCTTTTTTTACGGCAACAAAGTATAGCACAATGTGGGTGAATGTCTTTCAGGGTAAGGAACAGGTCTCATATCAGCAAACTTGCAGATATGGCAAATTTAATGCTCAATAGGATTGTTCAGTTCACATAGACATGAAAATATAAACCAATACAGCAGGTTACACTGTAAGCTTCCACTTTATTTCTAACACTGAGAATGTGTGTACAAGTGTGCACTATAATTTAAAGCCACTATTATTAAATAGCAAGCCAGTGCCACAGCTGCAGTGTGAGTTGGGTTTGCGAAAATGGCCAAGATATGATATGCTTCTTGGAGGGAACTGCTAGTGTTTGAAAGTTATAAAAACCAAACTGACTGAAGATTATTTATTATATCACTTTAACCACAGACAAATCGACAGTTTGAAATAAAGATGCTGCAGTTGCACAGCTTAGAATCTAATGAACGATGTGCCACTGTTGGTGCTAAAATTGCTTGCCTTGACATTACAAAGAACAACTGAACAATTCAAATTATTTACCCTTCACTTTAAATTAATTTAAATTAATTACTTTTTAAATTAATTAATTTTAGGTGTATTATTCAGCAGATGACATGGCAAAAAATATGGTCCAACTTCCCAGAAAGCTTGCCTACTACATTCAATCATGCAATTACTGTGCAAATACCAAACATTTTATACATGCTCTTTTGTCAGTGTTCCAAGAAGACTCTGTCCCATCTAATAAAAAAAAAAAACCAACAACAGAAGAACAAGAGGAAACAAAAATGCCTCCTCGTACAACTACGTGGCTGTACAAAACATACAGCATATTCTTAGAGGAGAGAGTCTTGGATAAGGACAGGGTGTCTAGGTTGAGCTGTAGATCAGCTTGAGACTTGGAAATGTTACTGCCTGGGCAGCTCAGTCCTATAAATACTAGCCATTATGTTGCTTGTCCAATAAACCAATTAAAGGCTGAAATCCACGCTGCAGGAAAACTGTGATTTTAATTCCTAACATTTCTGTTTTATTTAACTTTTATTATTTCTTTTTTCTTCTTTGAGATCATTAAAGAAACCATTCCTTCACCCATATACATATGTCATGGTCAGATTTGTGGTGAATCCTAATTCTATCCTGGGAATACTGAGTACAAGGCACAAATACAGTTAAGGACAAAAGTTTACATCCATCTTTTGGCAAGACAATTAGAGCATCTATTTTGTTCACATCAGATGTCATTTTAAAACAACTGATTAAGGAGAGATTTATTTCAGCTTTAAGTCACTATATCAGAATTCTAGTGGGTCAAAAGTTTAGATACACCAAGCTGAATGTCTCTTTAAACAGTCGGGAAGATTCCAGAAATGGAAGTATTGATTTTTAGATCTTCTGATTGGCTGATTGTCATAATTAGGAGTTCATTTGGAGTGGACATGTGGCTGTAAAAGGGCCTACCTTAAGAGACAGTGCTTTTTTGCCTTTGTTACCATGGGAAAGTCCAAGCAAGTCCACAATGCCATCAAATGTAGGTTCCTCGAGCATTTGTACAAACATTTGTATGCAAATACAAAAATCTTGGGACCTCACAGACACTGCATCATTCAGGAAAGAGGCACATATTAACTTTGGTCCAAAAGTTTCAACTTAACCCCAAGACAACAACAAAGGAACTGGTTCATCCAAGTATGTTCATCCACCATTAAGAGAGTTCTACATTGCCATGACCTGAAAGGAAGAAGCTCCTACTCCAAGACTAGCATAAAAAAGACAGACTGAAGTTTGCAAGATGGACTGACTGAAGATCAATGGACTGAAGATCACAAGGACAAAGACCTAGCCTTTTGGAGAAGTATAATCTGGTCAGATGAAACAAAATTTGAACTGTTTAGCCATAATGATCAATATGTATGGAGGAAAAAGGGGGAGGCTTTTAATCAGAAGAACACCATCCCAACTTTGAAGCATGGAAGTGGCAGCATTATGTTGTGGGGTTGTTTTGATGGAAAACGAACTGGTGCACTTCAGAAAATGATGGCATGAATTAGATGGCATGAAGAGAATGGAGGATCATCTAAGAAATACTAAAGCAAAACCTCAAGACACCTCATCCAGAAAGTTAAAACTTGGTTGCAACTGAGTCTTCCATCAGCATAACTAAGCATGCCTCCAAAGTTGTAGCAAAATGGCTTAAAGACAGTGGCCATCACAAAGCCCACAGCCTGAATCCTATAGAAACTTGTGGAACAGAAAAAGCGTGTCCAAATAAGTAACCTTCCAAAAAACCTGATTAAGTTATACCAGTTCTGTCAGGATGAATGGACAAAGTATTGTGAGCAGCTGTTTGATTCAAGTTAAGCAATGCCACTATACATCAGCAAAGCGTATGTAAACATTTGACCCACTGAAAGTCTGATATAGTAAATAAAAGCTGAAATAAATCGGTCTCTTAGCTATTATTTTGAAATTGCCTCTTATGGAAATAAAACAGATACCCCAATTAACTTAACCCAGGAAATGTGGAACATGAAATGTGTGATGTCGCCTCAACTGTACAAGTGGGATACCAGGCCATCACAGACCCTAACAAAGGTAACACGCATTCGCATACACACACACACACACACACACACACACACACACACACACACACACACACACACACACACATACACACACACACACACACACATATCTAGTCTAGATTTGGAGTAACTGATTTCAAATATGGACAAAGAAACTGTTCACAGAGGAGACAAAGCAATAACAAAATGAGAAATGAAAAATTCCTTAGTAAGGTTAAGCTGGCTGTGTACTTCAAACAATGAAAGAACTAAATAAAATAAAAAAAAAAACTCTGCTAAACAGACAGTTGTCAGTTTACGCAAAAAGAACTCTGTGTACATCTTTCCAGAACCGTCTGCACTGTTACAGAATTTTTTAGAGAGGGCTGTGAGCTGATCAGACTTCATAACCTTGTAGTGTTGCCAGGTCAGTTTTGCCATGGACTATTTTTGCTTGAACATGTTTCTCATACTGCTTCTAAAACTGTAAGCAAATGCAGACCCAGAAATCAAGGGGTCGCAGAAAAAAAGATGCACTGATTTGAAGAAGAGAGTCACTTTTATGCAAATCCGAGTCAAATGGGACACCAGTCCATCGCAGGGTAGCAAACACACACACACACACACACACACACACACACACACACACACACACACACACACACACACACACGTATATCTAAATGGACAAAGAAGCTGTTCACAGAGGAGACAAAACAATAATAAAGTGAGAAATGAAAAAGCCCTTACTAAGGTTAAGCTTCACACAATTAAAGATTTAAATGGTGAAGAACCTCCGCCAAATGAGCAGTTGTCTGTTTACTCAAAAACAACTCTGAGTATAGTTTAGAGAGGGCTGTAAACTGATCAGACTTCATGACATTTCCAGGTGCACAAGTCACTGAGCTGAAGTCCGAGTCAAGTGCAAGTATTTAGTCATGCACTTTTTTAACTAGCACTCAAATCTGTAGGCATTTGGAGCCATTTTACTGCAAATAAGTAAAACACTGATATATTATTTCTAGGTAAAGCACTGCAGTGCACACTGTGAAAGGTACAGCTTTACTCCTCTGGAATGTCAGAAACTATACATAACAAAACAACACTGTTTTTTTTTTTACAATTTGAATGCAAAGTTATAAAACAACAACAAGAAGAACGTCTTATAACTTAATTTGTTAGATACTGGCTAGACAGAGAACACACATGCTATAGAAGCTAACCAACAATTCTGGTTGTGT
Organism: Pangasius macronema; assembly: GCA_037577455.1. NCBI lineage: Eukaryota > Metazoa > Chordata > Actinopteri > Siluriformes > Pangasiidae > Pangasius > Pangasius macronema. The sequence goes on along the minus strand of CM074953.1, from coordinate 14,473,659 downwards.
TTTATTGTGTCTTACATAACAGTTACTTTGCCAATATCTTTTATTTAGATGATACATAGCAATGGGTGCATAGTGTACACAAGATATGAATGCAAATTTGACATTATAATGCTATGTCACATGATAGCAGCATGACCTTATTTCTGGTCTTTAAACAGTTCCATTTAAATTACAGGACAAAGCAGAGCTAACTGACAAAATACATTTTTTTGTAGATATTGAGATTTGTTTCATGCTGAATGAATATGTAATGAGGAAAAATGGCTGTGGAAATATAATGTTTACTACTCTTTATTGTGTGATTTTTAAGAGCCCCCCCCTTCCCCAGCCTTTAATCTTTACTTCCTTTGGGAGGTTTTTCTTAATTTCCTTTCCCAAATGCCTCATAGCTTATACCTTGCTACAAAAGAGGAAATGTCATGAGATAATGTAATAAGCTTAACTGAGTGTCACTGAATGATCAAAGATGTCAAGATCCTTAAGGAAGAGTTGGTGAATTATTTTGTTTTAAGATTAACATAGCTGATATCAGTGCCTGCATATCTTTCAGGTGTGATTTGATGTGTGTGTTGCATCCAGCCACGTTTAAATGCTCAGTGCTGACCTGCTTGAGAATAAATTAATTAAATATAAATATATATAAATTATAACATTTGCCATGCTTTCACACTGTTGATAAACCCTGCATTTGCATTATATTTAACACAGCTACTGAAAAGCACAGATACTGTAAAACTGTAAAGTTTAACAAAGCTAAATAATAATTCTGCAGGATAAAGTTGAATAGAATATTTCTATATTGCTTTCATTATCGTGCCATTGGGTTTTATGAGGTATTTGACTTACCGCTAAATAGCTTTACCAGCAATTCAACCATCAGGTACAGGTCAATGTTAGTTTGCGACCACACACACACACACACACACACACACACACACACACGCACACACACACACACACACACACACACACACGCACACTCCTAGGAATGTACATAGGCCATCTGGTCTTGCACACACACACACACACACACACACACACACACACACACACACACACACACACACACACACACACACACACACACACATAGGTGTGGCCTGTGGATGCTGTGACACTTGCCATAATTAAGCTTATGGTGTTTGTCTACTTCCCCAGCATGAAACAGAGCATTGCGCAGTGCCTGTCCAGCATGACTCACGCTGCCCAGGCCGGACAGCAGCGACCAAAAGGCCAACAATCGAGTGCATAACCCTCACACTGCAGTGACACAGACTCACTATACTCAACAAAAAGGTGTGAAAGAGTCATAGGGTTAGTCAGTCAAAATTATATTCTACACTCGATATTTCTTTAATTTCTTGTATTATTCATGTATTCTGTATTATTCATTGTCCATATTCAGGCATCACGTTGGCTAAGAAAACAATGAATGACATTGTTTCTCAGCTCAGTATTAGTGAGATCATGTTCTGATCCATTATGACAAGCATCCTGCTGGAGTTTCTATTTAGGGTTCAGTGAAACTAAGATTATGATCAGTCCAATACTACGCACAGAGACTAAAGAGTGGTTTACATAACAATCTATTGCTTTTATCTCACATCTAGCCAAACATTCAATAAATTCCAGGAATACCATGTAAAAGTCAGTATCGTTGACCGAGTATGAATTGCTTAGTATGTTGTTCCTCCTGATTTTCGGAATGGTTTTTCTTTTAGTAGGTTCTGAATAGGCCTCGATGCAAGGACCTAAAGAAATGTGGTAAATGTTATTGGAAATTGTATAAATTATATTAATTATTTATAATTTTATGTTCAACATATCCTATGAGCACAGAGGCTTAGTACAATAATCACATAAAGTCACTTTGGCACCATCTATGTCAGTTTTTGTGTTTTTGTAAATTTATTTCAATAATGCAGGTGTACATTAGTGTGTGTAATATAAGATATATGGTGATGGGTATAAGATATTCTCCTACCCTTCTCTATTTTCCTCTTCATCCAGGTTGGAGATGAGCTGAGAGCCAGCCAGTGAGATGTCGAGCGCGGCCAGAGGGAGATCTCGGTAAGCAAAGCTGACTAGCTGCACTGGAGCCATGCACTGGCCTTCATCTTCCACCTGCTGGGAGATCACTTCCAGGTCGGGTGCTGCGGATGGCTGAGAGGGCCTGCACACACAGGGGGCTCAGTCACACACCGGGCTGCTGGAAAAGAGCGCTGAAGCATCTCACACGTGTCCTCCAAAGATGAAATCAGAGACCTACTGTCCTGAGCAGCCATGAGCACATTAGTCATCAAACAGCCTACAATACACCAAATATACTGTATGTTTTAAACACATTATTACAATAAGAATCAGTTCTTACTAATAAAAGAATGATAGAAAGACCAGAGCTGATGTGTTGCTATGATGTTTTTTAAGCTCAGGAAAAAAAAACAGCATTAATATGACCCTGACCACCATCAGCGTGGAAGAGTTCAGACAAGACACAGACACTGCACGAGGAAAAGCAGAAGTGCATCTGCGTATCATCACTGACAGGCCTTGCAGTTGCATCCCACTGCAACTGACAGCAGCACTTCATGAAACAAATGCAGCAAAATATAAATGGACAGATAAATAGCATTCCTGGGGTCAGTAAATGGAAAGTGCACTTCAGCACAAATAACGTGAATAATAAATCACAGCTCATAGTGCGGATACACATTCAGCAGAAGTAGTCAGGGACGAGGAGTGCAACTTATTTCAACTGTGCATGAAATTGTACACTGGGATATGAAAACAAACGCAGCAAGGCGAGGGAGCCTCGTGCGAATCACACAGCAAGAGGAGTACGATCCCATTTAATGAAAGACATTCATGTGCATTACAGGGTAACATGAGGCAGAGACCCGACCCTGAACAGAATTAAAGCTATAGGAGAAATGTTTGATGATTCACTGAAATGTCTGCACAATTAAAACGGACGAAGCACCTCTTCTTAAAATATGTTGTGAAAGTCTCATTTTAAATGGTAGCAAGAATTGAACATTTCATGGGGAAGCTTAACACAATCAGTACACAAATCAGTATAAAGTATTGAGGTTCCCCAAAGGCGATATTCTTTTGAACATGATACAGTATGTTTTAAGGAAGGTCTGGGCAGTATAGTGATACATCAATATTGTGATGCGGTGGATATCAAAAGTTTACACATCCCTGATGACATCATTTTCTAGCTATAATGTGATATAGCAACCAACAACATTTAAGTGAAAAAAAAAAATTAGGGGAATAAAAGAAAAAGAAAAAACTTACATTAACTTTGTTGCACAATTGTACATACCCTTTTATAATGGGTCATGTGACTCTCGAGTCGTAGTTGTCATATTTATTTACCATTTATTACAAATTAATTAAAAAAAAAAGGATGTATGCAAAAGGGAGCACAACCAGGAAAAGACACAAACATCATGCCTGGTTTTAGCCAGTGCTTGCTGATAATTGACTGAATGAATGTTTGCTGTCTGGAAATCCTTTTTTATTCTCAGCACGAACAGCATGAAATACATTAATCCACAAACAGCTGAACACCTTAACACTCAACTGAACACCCTCGACTTTAGCAGATTTACCAGACATTAAAAAAGTGGTTATTAAAGATGAGCAAATGAATAAATAATCTGGTACAATCCCAACCATATCCTGAAGTGAGCACTAGGACCTGCCTTATATACCGTTACCTTTACACCGTATCTACCCATACGGCAATGACAGTCATAATCCTAATCGTTTTTTTCAGTCATAATGAAATCAATACTTGCAATACTTAAAATGGATCAATCAAGGACAGAGGAGGCAAGCAGCAGCAGAAGCTGTTGCCTGGCACTTGTCCCAGTCCCTCTGGGTGAAGACATCAATAATGACACTGTGGAAAAAAAAGGAGGGGGGACTGATTAAAAGTAAGGAGGAACAAAAGGAAGTCATGTCGTAAGCATATAGATATGGAGGGAAATGTAGAGGTTAAAGAAAGTCTTTTGCATTTAAAACAGGAGAGAGAGACAAGACACTTTCTACACACGTGCAGTGTATAGTTGCGTGTCGGGTTTGACCCACTTTGAAATGTTAATGAAGTCAGAATTAGAGAGTCAAATGTCCCTAACTTTGTGTATGCGTTATGACTAATTCCTACTTAACACACTCTTTTTAAAGGTCGTGCTCTCATTTTCCCTGTCCTGTGTGATTCACAAGGTAAGGAGTAAGGGGTAAGGTGACGACTCTTTTTTACCATTCTAAAAATTTCTTTAAAAATGAAAAAAGATGCAACAGTTTTGTGATTGGATGAAAATTTATGAGTTAAAACCATACAAGATAAAAGTTATAAATGACTATAAATAAGATCCCAATTGCCATGTTTGGCAAAGGAGCAAGAAAATCTGTTATGTTACTAAAAAGACAAGAATAAAATCAGTACTGCAGGATAGTGTAGGACTGTGTAGTGATGCAGGCAGCAGAATATTCCCCTCCGAAGAGCATGTTCTGGATGTAGCACTCGCCTCCTCTGCTCGACTGACCTCCACGTCTGGGAAACAGCAGCCTCAGCACGCCTGCTTCCCTCCACCCTGATGCTATATGCACACTTGGCACTCCTCCCTACTGATCACCGGCAATGCTTTAATCACACCCGACACACACAGACTGCTCGGAGTAACAAAATCACATTTCCAAATTATCATATGCAAATGGCTGGAGCTGTCGTGTCCTCATGAGGACGGGATGCTGGCTTGATGCCATTTTAATGGCACTGGAGGGACGGCAGTTAGATGCTAGCCTTAACTCGACAAGATGGGCAAAAGAGACATATTAGCGCTCATTAAATATTTGATATAGACTAGAGATTCAGAATTATCAGTGAATACATGATAAGAAGCAATAATGATATTACTATTTAGAAACAGAAAAAAATCACTACTGAAAAGATAAGTGGGCCCAGGTCAATGTGATGTAGCAAGGTCTATGAGATATATAAGCACAGATGCTAGCCTGACAAATTATATAAATAAAATCAGTTTACAAGCTGCACATATCTTCCTTAATAATGCTCATTCTCATAGCTGTCCCAGCCCAAACAAACACCTATCTGCCCCTGGCGAGTTTACAGCCCACTGCCATTAATCAGCCGAAGAGAATCGATAGAGAAAAATAAAGAACCCCAATGGGAACTAACTTCTAACCCTGCTCACCAAGGATGCAATTTTTCACAGGTTTTAACTTTAAAGTGCAGACACAGCAAACACACACTTTCTACCTTTTATAAATGCTGGGAAGATAATAAAGGTGCATGAGATCCTGTACACCAAATGCTGCATGAAATGGAGGAGGGTAAAGTCAGGCAAGGACGACCAATTACCTTCAAAGACCGCAGAATAAAAGTTTACACCTGATAATGTAAAATGGACAAATGTACCTCATTAATTCCTTTGAGATATACAATGCCATTGCCTCTGCTCAAATGGCTCATGTCCAGAAAAAGAGTTACTGACAGTTACTAAGGCCAGTATCATTCACTACATGCTTTGAATAGCAGCTTTTGTACACATCTGCAGCATAGAGATTATTAACAAACATAACAAATGTACAGAAAGCAAGTACCATGTGACAAATTCAAATGTTAGGCATTTGGGAGAATGACAGTCACCATAAGGCAATCACTTGTATATGCAGCATGTATATGACTGTCACGTTTTTCTCACTATTAACGCTACCACAAAACACTCAAAGACTTCAACAGCTATCTTGGAGTGAACACGAAGCCTGACTGAATTGTTAGCAAGAGTACTGAATCACTCTGCCATACAGTCAGGAAATAAACTGCAGCAGTGCTACTTAAAAGATCTGAGAAGAAATCAGCAGAGGAAAATGTTAGAAGCCTGTCTAATATGTTAACCAATTCAATAACATTCCAAGGTCCTTAGCTTGTCAAAATTAGGATGTGCTATATAAGGCATAAAAACAATGTGCTAAGTAAGGAATAAAAAAAGACAGGTGTGCTGTTATAGGAAAATAAACAGTGGTGTGATTGGAGTTATCAACCCAAAGTTGATTTATTTACCTACAGCATGTTACAAAGTGATTAATTCCTCTTATACCACAGCAATTTATCAATTTAACAACACACCATACGTCTTATTCATTTTTATTATGTTTAATGCTGTGGAATGTCCATTAAACAAGTCCTGCTATCGCTTATGTTATAATAGTTATAATATAATAGCTCCTCATAGAAAACCTCACTAAATGAACATTTATTTTGTTTATATGGAGCATATACAGTATGTATAGCCCATACAACATGAGAACTGTGCAATAAACAGTGCTATGCTAATGGAAACAGGGCTTCAGAAATTAAAAGTCATAAGTTTGTTGACTTGAAAACAGACATGCAGTGACAACTATATCATGCTTAATGACACGTCATACTATGTATTACAGTATGCCGGTAAAAAAATGTCTTTTTTGAAATATCTCCTATGCATGTACAATTATGAGTAAAACTAAGTTATGACCATCTGTCAGCTCATAAGTAAGAATATTGCTGTTTCAGCACACTGTGTGAGATGGGGAGGGCATCCAAGTCATTGGCATTCTGGCTGCTTCCTGCCACACTCTCCTAGCCAGCTGCCCACAGCACCACGCGGATGTCTTACTCAACAATCAGAACTCGGTAATCATCAACAAAACCTCTCTATGTCCAGTGGGATATCATATTTAATGCTCAAAAAACACATTCCTTTCTTTAAAGCATTAATATAGAAATATGTTGTGGCCAGATAAACAGGCAGGCGTGCTCTAACCATCAAAACACAGAGCATATACTCTATACCGAGGGACATTGTTTCAGGGAATCAATCTTTTCATCTTCAGTAGCTACTTTATCCTGGTCAAGGTCATGGTGAATCTAATCCCAGGGAGCACTCAGTGCAAAACAGGAATAAACCCTGGGTTGGAATGCCAGTCCATCACAGGGCAGCACACACACTCACACCTAGGGGCAATTAAAAATAGTCAATCACCCAAGCGGCAAGTTTTTGGGAGGTGGAAGGAAACCAGTAAACCTGGAGGAAACCCACGTGAATCCTCATGATCCTGGAGCTGGTGTTTTCAGTTAATTAGAGCTCATTCCCAAGTTGAACAAACTGCACAACACTGCCTAACCAGCCACACAGCCACCTGCACTAAGCAAAACATAAACACTCTTTGGAGAACTAAACTTTGCATTTGTCCTGTGCACATCTGTTGTGCTGTCACAGCCAGATGCTGCAGAAGGCACTCAAGCAACAAGCCGTAAGGATAACTTAGCAAGTAACACATCTTCACACCTATGCTGAGTGTCAGGTACCTTGAAAAATATGGACTGACTCACCCAAAGTAACAAGTAACTTTCAAACAGATTAGATAATGACATAGGCTGTACTGGTGTCATGCTGCGAGAAATAAAGTGGGAGAATCTGATGTTGCATTAAGCCAAACCAACAAGGCTGTGAACTGCTAACCATCAATTTCATTGTGGTTTCACTGGTCTGCATTTCATATTTGTGAATATCTGCCAATCTGAAAGTGGGCAGTATAAAAAAGTCTTACCAGTTCTAACTAAATGTGATCTATGTTTGAGAACTGTCCTACATAAACATGTCTGTTTATCAAAGGAATTATGTAATATAGCTATTGTGTGGGTGGTTAAAGCTTTGGCTTCCCCAGAAGGACAGGCTGAGAGAGTCGACTGTAACAAGCCGGCAATTCACTGCTATGCCAAAAAAAAACAAAAAAAACAGGAGAGACCTCATTAGTTAGAATGGTCCAGGCTAAACATTAGTTGACCTGTTTCAAACACAAAACCTTCTTCACAGTATGTAGCAGAGTGTCTAATCATGTGTAAATTTCCAACACGCATGCACACGCACACACAAACACACACACACACACACTGGTTCTACAAAGAAAAGGAAAGTGGGGACAATGCAAAGAATCCACGTAGGCAGGTTAAGTACGCTAGTCAGATCAGTAGAGGTAGAAACTGAATTGTTGAGGTGCAGCTACTGTATGTTCTGTGAGGAGTGTGCCAATGATCCAAAACCAGTACCTTGTCTACTTCGTAAGCAACCCAGGCTCAACCCAGTCTCAGCAAAAACGTTCGTATGCAACCTATCTGCAGCACCTTTGCTACAATGAATATCAGTGTTCTGGATATGTAGCATAGCAACATATCAAACTTTCACTTAAATGCTCTGTATGCTACATTCTGCACAAACATATTTGAACCAAGCTAACCCCTACCACTGTGCTATTTGAATCATTTTACCTCTTTTTTAATCATATCGAGCACAGCCCACTTGTGTAAAGTTCGTGCTTTTCACGACATGCGATTACATCTACCAGTACCAGGCTCATGTTCAGTTCAGTTCAGTTCAGTTTTATTTGTATAGCGCTTTTAACAATGGACATTGTCGCAAAGCAGCTTTACAGAAATAAATGGATTAACAAAATGTATATTATAAATACTTGAATTTATCACTGTGAATTTATCCCTCATGTAACTTGTCTGTAAACACAATCAGGCTTGCAAGTCACGTGGTAACGTGGTAGGGTAACACAAATGCAGACCGTTCGAAATGCAGATCGTTTTTAGGCTGTAAATTCTTGAGGCTACTGAGAATACAGAGACTTTCCACATTTTGAAAATATCCACTGTGCCATGTTACCATGTGACTTACAAGCTTACAGGTTTTACTTTCTTATTCCCATTAAATTAAGTCCAGGATAGCACCAACAAAAGAAAAGCCCTATGAAGGGAAAGAAAAGAGTAGTTTTACACAGTATAATCCCTACAAGGGTAGGAATATCTGATCGTTTTTGGATACTGAGGTAAACTTTAGGGTTAGATTTAGGTGTCAGTGGAAGGTTCTTACAAGGATAGTAAGACAAGTGTGTGTGTGTGTGTGTGTGTGTGTGTGTGTGTGTGTGTGTGTGTGACTGTATAGTTGTAGACTGTAAATGTAGATTGTAGATTTAACTGATTTTCTGGACCAGTGATAAAAAACACCCTAGAATAAAACACTCCATGTGCTGTTATCAGAAAATATTCAACTTCAGGGTGGCAACAGAGTTCGCATCAGCCTGCATCACAGCACCTGTCATTGATTATTTTCCAGAATGCCCCATTTATTCCTTGTGTATATCTTGAGTTATTATTGGGCAGTAGACTAGCACAGCTCCCTCTCCTGTCTTCCCATTACACTGAAAAATGCCCCTAAAAATTCTATTAACCTATCACTGGGCACAAATTTCATAGTAGTATGAATATATAGAGCAGACCATAAGTAAATAGACAGTGATCAATTTTGTTGTACATCTCATGTGACAATATCCTTATCTAATAAATGGAAGGACACACAAGTTATAGTTGACAACAGAGCTCACCATGTCAACCTATAAAAGCAGTGAAACCGCTGTCATAACCGTTCTGCTCAATATACTATTGCAGCACATCTTCAGTGACAAGCATGCTCTACTGCCGATACACTCGACATCATTTTACTGTGGATATAATGTGTATTACTGCATAAAAATTAAAAGCATTTCACATCTGTCTGTCCAAAAATGACCGCTCAGTAATAAAAAGCTTCTAATAGCCATCTGATCAATTGTGTGGGTCAGTCTGTTTCCTGTTCGCACTGAATATGAGTAGCACTTCATCCATAAGAGAAAGAGGAAGCTAGACAGAAAAAAGATAGACAGAGACAGACAGACAGAGAGAGAGAGAGAGAGAGAGAGAGAGAGAGAGAGAGAGAGGAAAAAAAGGATGGAGGAATAGAATAGCATTCTCCTCTAGCCCAAGAGACTCTTCAGGAGCACGGAAATAGCTGGCCTGTGATAATACTGCAGGAGAACTTCTCATCTGTTTTCACACAGCAGCTCCACTGAGGAAACAAAGTTCAGCAGCATAAACTGCATCAATTCACAGTTCTGTCCAACAGGGAGGACATTATAATGGGTTTCCCCCATTCACCGTATACAGTGTTTTCCTCCTACTTTCTTCTCTTGTCAGACTGCTTTGTTACACCCTGCTTGGTTGGTGTAATTGATTCATGATTGTAATGAACAACTTCATTTGTCACTGACTGTCTGTGAAATCTCTAAAAGCATTCTGTCCCCTTCTCACCCTCTCTCACTGTCCACCCCTGCTGTCTTCAGAATGCTGTCTGGCAGGTACTCAGCAATTACTGATAAGATAATATGACAAACAGAGGCATTAAAAAGGAAGTGGGCACAGGTTCCCCTTTTCTACTGATCAAGTCCTGGGGCTTTTATTGGATAATGGTAGTTTGAGTAAGGGATGTAGGAGGAAACCACTAAAAACAGGAGTCTCTAGCCAATACGGATAACTCAACTCACTCATCTTGTTAGTGTTGGTTCAGAGACACATGGTCTGGAAGGACAGAGAAAGGGCAGGGAGGGGGAGGGATCAAGTGTTCTGTATGAAACTCACAGCACACTGAGAAACTGATGATACATCAGTGTGGGGCCATAAATGATGATATCAACTCCTCAGGCAGCAGACTGAATAAGGAGGAAATGAGTACTAGGATCAGGACTCCACAGTCTCACTCTCGAGTGAGGTGTCACATTAAAGAGCTCTAATGCTGCCTTGACCTTGTTATTAACTCTCTGTAACTGCAGATTTAAATATTGAGTAGAAAAAAATGGCACAAACCAAACTTCTGTATCTTTTTTACGTTAATTAGTAGTTACATTTGTAATTCATTACATACACTCAAAGAGCACGTGATTAGGAATACCTGCACACCTGCTCATTTATGCAATTATCCAATCAGCCAATCATGTGGCAGCAGCGCAGGCGATATTTTTCCTGTCTATATCAGGACCTGCCTAGTTTCAGTGATCCTGTGCCCACTGTAGCCTCAGATTCCTGCTTTTCGCTAACAGGAGTGGAAACCGATGTGGTCCTGTGCTAAAGAGTGGTTATTTCTATCACCTCAAACCAGTCTGGCCATTCTCCCTGACCTCTTTCATCAACAAGGCATTTTCACACCAGCACACACTGCTACTCACTGGCTGTTTTATAGTTATTGTTTTTTTGCACCATGCTATGTAACCTCTATAGACTGGCACCAACAACCATGCCATGGTCAAAGTGACCGAGATCATAATTTTCCCCATTCTGATATATGATGTGAGCATTAACTGAAGCTCTTGGCCTGTATTTGCATGGTTTTATGCATTGTGCTGCTGCCACCTGATTGACTGATTGGATAATTGCATAAATGACCAGGTATACAGGTTTTCCTAATAAAGTGCCTGACGAGTGTACGTTTTATTACACTGAATATGTGATTTTGATTTGATTTCAGACAAATCACTGTTTCACACCTTTACAGTAAAATCAATCCACACAAAAAAAATGAAATAAAGCAAGGAAATACTCTGATGATGTGAAACATGGTACAATCAACTCAAGGTAATCAAATAGCAAACATGCTACACAAAAGCAAGAGGAAAAGCACATTGATTTAGAAAGTCAAACCCCTTCTATCCAGACACACAAAGCTGCTCCAGTGCAATAAATATTCCAAGCTCTTGACACACACCCCCTTATCCTATATACACACACACATATTCATGCATATACTGCTATCCTTGAGTGCGCAATGCAGACAATAGAATTCTTTATATTAACTTGCTCTTGGTTGCTTACTCGACATATTTCCTTATCAGGTGGATGGTGCAAACGGTAGCCTACTTACTGTGGGTGGCTCATGGTGAAGGCTGCAGTGGCACCAGACTTCCTCCAATAAATAAATAAATAAATAAATAAAAACTCTCTCCTAAATTGAAGATCCTAGTTGTTGCAGATGGGGATGATCACACTCATACCAAACCTGTAATGAGAACAAAACATAAACTCAGATGCTCAAAATAAACACTTAACAAAATCAAGATATACATACAGTATGTGCCCCAGTAACATGAGTGTGATGGATAATTTTGCAACTAAAGCTGCATACTCGGGGGTTAAAACACATTTGTGGCTTAGATTATTTAATCAGTCAAGGGAAATGAGGTATTGGCTTGTGAAAATTGAACCATCAGAATAATGAATACAGCTTTTCCTTTACAACTGATATTATAATAAGGTTATAGGAGCTTTACCTTACAACTCGCCCAACCTTTTTTCATTCTACAAAAGAGCATACAATTACAAATGCAACGATTTGATATTAGACTGAGCTACTGTATTTCATCTGACCTTGCTGAGACTGCAAATTAGAAAAAAAAAAAAAGCTCTTATCTCATATCAGCCTGCAGCAATTATGTGATTCTCATCATGCACACATTTTTTGATTAATTCTAGTTAAGGTAATGGAACTTTATGTAAAAGTCTTCAGCTCCTCTGGATAAATCCTAACCTGGCCATGCCACATTCTCTGAGCTCTGGCCAAATCAGCCTACTGAGTATTCCCCTTACTCCTTTCCTCTTCCTGCGCTCAATATAAAATGCATGTGTGAGCACCGAGTGAGTGCGTAAGGGCTTTAGTCACATTTGATCACAGACCTGCCTTGAAGGAAACGGTGGCATATTATTGTACAAACAGCACTATTTTCAGCAGAGCAAGCTTTATCCAAAGCCTGAGCCGTGGTGTGACACTCTTTCTTCCAGGTGTGATGAAGTTGTCAAACTCAATCTGGACTGGAATCCATAAGCATTCATAGACGTCATTTACCACTCGTTTCAATTATTTAAGTGTTGTGATGAAAGATTTTGTGAGTCGTACAATCCAAGCATCCAAGACTGAGCTCAAATGCATAAGCTGAATAATAGCAAGGTTGAGACTGAGAGGGAACTGGTGCAGAAATCAGGCCTGGACCTTTTACGGATCTTCAATTACGGAAGATCATGCAGTCATATATAGTTGTAGAGTTATATAAAAGCGCAGTAGTAGTATTAGGAATTGCAGGATGTGTATTATGGTTCATAACAGGACAGTGGAATAGGGAGAAAACAGACCACTGCCGAACTGTTAAACAAGTTGAAGTAAAAATGATCGCAGGTGTAAAATGAAAGCGATCATCACGCATGGCCTGTACTCTATCCACTGGCTTAAGTCAAGCTGAAGTCTGAAATGTTTTATTTGCACGGCTGTACTGAGTACCTGTATTGAAGCCCGTGCTCACGTGAAACACAGTGCCGAATTGTATTTTACATGTTCGCTGATCCGACCCACTGATGTATTTTATGCCATAATCTGTGCGATGTTGACTGACATGACACAGACCGTGCACATAAACACAGGACACTTTAAGGACTGTCTTAAAGCAGGCCATGGTTTCACCTCTGGCATTTTGCATAACTTGTCGTTAGATGATTGCAAAGTGTCAGCTTGGTCACTGTGAGCATATCTGATCAGAATCAGGTATCTCAATGCTGAGAGCTCTGAGTATTGGTATTGCATTATATTGGGAAAAATTAGATTTCATTGCTATTCACTAGAGCATTCCAGCTGATGGAACCAAGACAGATTACAGAGAACAGTAAAAACAGTAAACTTAAAATTCAACTGTCCAGCATATACAAAGCACCTTTGTATTACATGCATACAATCTTCTGTCATAGGTTTAAGGTTTTGCATGCTTTTGCGCTCTGCCTTAGATCAGGGTCTATTTTGATAAGTGGTACAGATACACTCTATGTGTAAAGAAAGGAAGATGACCTATTTTTAATAGTGGCACTATCAGGTCTGGGCAGTAGACTAGCACAGCTCCCTCTCCTGTCTTCCCATTACACTGAAACTTCAGCAGCTGATCACTGATCCACACACTGTCACACTTCAGCTGGCACGAATGAAATGCAAAAACAGGACTCCTTTTTTCATGTATGAAATAGGTCAATGCTTTTATTTCATAGTGTATATAAATATAGTCACTTGCCTTTCCTGATCGCAAACATGCTTTATTCTTTACAGCAACTCAGGCAGGTGACAAGCCATCTTGAAAGTTTCTCCTGTGAAACCTAATTTCGGACCAAACCCAAAATATATGCCAGTGATGAAAGGCATATCTTTAAATATCTTTAATTTTACACGGCCTAAAGCATCGAATGACTGTGTTTGTGATTAAATGCATTAGCACTAACGAGTAATAGAGCCTAGGATGTGCTGCTTGTAAAGGCCATGGATTCCTGACATGGTTTAGTCGTCGACATTGGGTGTAATGAAATAACATGATGACAAACGGTCACTGATGAAAGCAATGATGGGTACAATAAGAGGGGGAGGCAGTAAAGAAGGAAGAGGAGGAGGAGGAAGAGTAATTAGCACACTCACTAGATGGAGAAATCTTAAAATAAGTAGCCTATTTAAAAACAAAGAAACCTACCTTTTTGTTAAATCCATCATCAGAAGTTCAGTCGTGTCTCTCTTGCTCTAGTAATACTGATGATGATGATGGTGATGATGATGATGGAGATGTGTGCCTAGCTGATGCTCGGAGCTCAGAGCTTTCTGCGTGTAGGCTGCTACTGTTATCCTTGCCAAGCATCCGCTCTGATTCTGCTTCTTCTGCACCTCTGAAGAAAAAAAGGGCACGACTACCGAGCCCGGGCCGTAATGCGATCATCGTTCACCGAGATGCTGTGAGCAGTCCGCTGGCGAGTAAACGGAGAGGATCAGCATCAGCAGCATCCGTGTGCGCGGAGGAGGAGGAGGAGGAGGAGGAAGAGGAGGAGGAGGAGGAGGGCATTGTGTGCCTGCTCGGCTCAGTGTGAGGATGAGGGATGAGGGCTTCCCCGACAATCACTCCGGGGACTCCGCGTGTCCAACCGAGCTTTAAAACACAGAGTCCAGCTGCTCAAAAAGAACAAGCAGCTGTCAGCTGGATGAAGACTGCGCCTGGTAACCACGCAGCCATCACTGCATGCCGGGATGCCGATAAGCCTGTGTTAGTTTCTCAGCCAGCTTGAGTCCTTCACAACACGCTCCAGCTCAGTGAAACGCGAGAAGTGGAGCTGCGTATGTACAGACGTTTCCCCTCTCTCGCCCAGCTTTCCAGCGGGAAAAACCTGATGACAGCCACTTCTCTCTGCCAATTGGTCTAGCCGTTTGTCATTCAGTCACTCTCACTACTCCATGGATAAAGGACAAGTCAGTCTATCAGTCCATCACGTGAAAGAAAGAAATGCTTCTGTGATTATACACAACTGAACGGGTGATAGCCGGTCAACGTCACGTCAACGTTGCCATGGTGATTTGGCGGGAAAAGCTTTATTATTTATTTATTTTTAAATAGTCACTGCTGCATCCTTTTAAACCACTGTAGAATAGGCACACCATAATCTGTTATTTCTCTCTGCCTGATGTGATGATTTCCTAAACTGTGCCTGATCCTGACACACTTCTACTGCTGTGTCTCCTCTCACACTCTCCAGACTCACCTGATTCATCCTAATGCTCTACTTTCTGCACTTCTGACTCACCTTCTGCTGCTGGGGCTGATCCCACATGGACACCTGAAATATTTGCACTTCCCAAAAACCTGGTTATGCCCACTACTCACACATAATTCAGTGGACACTCTCATAGACTTGTACCTAAGACCAGGGGCCGACCTAGCACTACTCAAAGCTCGGCAACCGCCTCGAGCCCCAGAAGTCAAGGGCCCCCGAAAAATGCTATATATGTTTAAATATTAATGCTAAATAATGGGCCTCATTGCTATATTTTGCCTAGGGGCCCAAATCATTAAATCCGTCCCTGCCTAAGACCTGCTGCTGTAAGGATAATGACTATCCTGTGCTCATCCAGGACTTTTATTCACAATCTTCTCATACTAAACACCCAGACTCTTCTACATCCAGGGGGTAACCAGGATTACACTTTTTAATGAGGTTCACATTGATGAAAGGTGTCATAGTTAATATAATAACCATAATGCCAAATGTGTAATACATTACATCACTAGCTCATTTTAAAAATTCCTTCCATTCTTAAATAAACTGCTCTGACTCAAGTTAGATGGTTTAAAGGGAGAACATATAGTAGATATAAATCTACCATAACATAATACCATAGTGGACTGAGCTTCAATATCCTAGAAATAGTGGTGATAACTAATGATAATTCTAATAAAGATTTTTGAAAGATTTTATTCCTAGGGCAGTTCCAGAGTTTAAAGTGTTAAATGGTGGTTTGGATGATTGACATTTGCTTTTAATGTGGGTAGCCTGTTGCAATACAGCATATAGCATTATAACATAGCATTAGAAAAGACACTTGTTCTTTAAACGTTAGAGAATACCTATCCAGATGTTTGCTAGCTAGCTTACTTGTTATATAGTCAAGTAACTATACTTTGCCTGTAGGTCAAACATCAGGTTCTTTGGGCGAGCTGTGCACATTAAAAGTTCAGCAAAGCTCAAATGAGCACAAATGAGTGCAGCT
Source organism: Pangasius macronema (assembly GCA_037577455.1). NCBI lineage: Eukaryota > Metazoa > Chordata > Actinopteri > Siluriformes > Pangasiidae > Pangasius > Pangasius macronema. Next base: position 14,457,163 of record CM074953.1, on the reverse strand, counting down.
GTCACGTTACAGGTTGTAGGAAGGGGAAGATTTTTAATATGCTATAATCAAATGCATATCATTATTTACCATATATACAGATGGGCACACATTAAAGGGGAAAAACTACCTAAAATGTCTTAATAAGGTGTTGGGTTACCATGACAGCCAGAAAAGCATCAAGGCACCTTGGCATAGATTCTACAACTCTCTAGAACTGTACCGGAGCAGTGAACACCATTCCTTCAACATATATTTCCTCAGTTGTTGTTTTGATGATGGTTATGGGGAGTCTTGTCTAACACATTGCTTAAAAATCTCCCATGGTTGTTTGATTTAGCATATGATTTACATAAATTTCATACTCATTAAACTATTCGCTGACATGTTGATATTCATGTTGGACGTTTGGGGGACAAAGTCAGGGAGGCCAGATTAAGATGGTTTGGACATGTTCAGAGGAGGGAGAGTG
>CM074953.1:14444399-14455974 GCA_037577455.1 Pangasius macronema | reverse complement strand
ACACACACACACACACACACACACACACACACACACACACACACACACACACACACACACACACACACACAGGTACAACTGTATTTAGCGCCCTCACTGCATAAACATCATCTTTTGGATGTCTTGTAATGTCTGATAGTTAGGAATCTAGGCGTCATGTTTGATAGTGAGCTCTGTCTATGGAAGCACATCAGTAATATCTGTGAAACGGCATACTGTCATTTCCTTACTATCTCTGATGTCTGTACTACGTTTTTCACTGCCAACTGTCAGACATATACATGTGAGCCAGCTGGAGTAACATAATCCTCACAAATAAGGTTTACACATCAAAATCCCCGCTGAAGGAACACCTACAGAACATAGCATTTACATAGGATTTTAGAAGTTCAGAATGTTATTGCCAAAATGGTGATACGTATCAGAGTGAGATCACTACACTGGCTCTTTAATCCCACAAATGGTTACTTGCATATCTTAGAAATTATATTAAGATACTCATTTACATTCATTGTTTAATGTCTTAATGGAATTCAGATCACTCATCATCAAGAAGCAATATACTGGTGACTCCTAAAATTCAGCTGAAGGACTACAATTTGAGTTCTTTCTGCTTTATGTCCTATTATATTACATATTGAACATCATGAATATACTGAACGTGGTGTTGAATGGCATCAAGGAGCTTCACTATGTTAAGTGCAGGCCCAGTGGTGAAGTGCATCATATTGACTGATCAGAAAGATCACCAACTTATGTTCTGCTAATGTCCTCGTTTAAAACAGGTTTTAGCTGTGTTTGACTGCCCTTTCTAACGGTTTTAGTAAAGAAAGTTCCTAAAATCCCATACATACCTGTGATGCTCACAGGACTTCTCTTTAAACATAGCAGTCATAACTGAGACTATCACCTGATACAGTCAGCCTGATGTACAGTCCTGATAAGAGCAGGTCCTTAACTGACTGAAAGTGGTGTAAATATTTTCTCATTGTTTCCACACTGATTCAAGATCTGTCTCAAAACGAGGGCCATTCACCCTTAGTCATTTATTTAACACATCCTGGCTGATTAATAGCTACAATGTTCAACTTTGTATGTAAATAGGCACATTTGGAAAAGAAGAGTCCAAAAGGTTTGTGAAGTGATGTGACAAATGATCACTGTTAGTTCACACTGCATTTTTCTCATGATAAGAAGTGGTAACTGAACTCCAGCAATGTGGACAAACAGCAACCACAACATTTCTGGGCTCAAACGTATACGCCCAGGGCATGCTTGAGTGCCACAATGACTTTCTTTTTTGATATGTCACTCAGACAAGCTGAAGAAACTTACAGTCATTCTATCTGGTAAGTCATTCTCTACTGTGATAAACATTTTCTTAAAAATCTCATTCTATTTCACACCAAGGATTACTGGTAAACTTGCAAAACTGCTCTGTAAAGAGAACATAAACAGGTTGATACAAAGACCATTTGTTTTCATTTCAGTAGAGACTGAAGTTTTTACTTTGGCAGAAATGTTTCAATGGAAAATATCAATGATGTGAACTTTTGTCATAATTTCCTGTTTGGTTAAATACTATCGTTGAAACATTTAGGTATCAAGAATTACAAATGTCTGGATGACTAATGTGTATTTCGAAGTTATTGAGCCATAGAGTTTTGATTCTCAGAGTCAAAGCAGAGACTAAATTTTAACTTGTGTTTTTATATTTTAAGCAATATCCTGTGTAAAACTTCTCACATACTGTATATTTGGTGGCATGTAAATAATTGATTTAGAACATTATCTCACTGTTGCACATAAAGTCAGATATAACCTTATCGTTCCAAGATCTCAGTATAAACATATATTTAAGGACAATCTGGGATGATAGACTTGACATGATTTTTCGTCAGGTAGACGCAAAAGATAATAACTACATCCAGTGTGACGAGTTCATCAGAACCTGTAAGGATGGCAGGTAAAATGAAGCATGCATAGACTTCAAGCCTGATATAATCTGTATAACAAACACACATCTATTATACAGTTGAGTGCAGCAGTTTGCATACATCAAAATGATGTTTGTCTATATTTATTTCTGATTTATTGTTCTCGTTGTTGCTAATGGTATCCCTAAACACACTGATACTTTATTATACTCTTCTCTGTGAAAGGTCAATATTGTCTGTTTTAGGTGTTTTATAGAATGCTTACCTTGACTTGTTCACAGTTCATTAGACACGTCAGTAACTCACATTCATATACACATAACTAGACCATGTAAACAGGGATACACACTTTTGAGCTTGCTAATAAAGGTAACGGCTGACCTAGACTCCATTGCTATAATAGTTAGACCATTTTGTAAAGAGTATTTAATAAGGAAACATTAACATAAGATTCTGATATGTATAGAGAACCTGAAATAGAGTTTCTATATTTTCCACCCAGTAAACAATGGGGATGTAAACTTTTGCACACAACTGTACAATAACTTTGAAGAATCATTGCTTTGCATTCTAATGCAACACATGCTGTTTACTTCTATCAGACAAATACACAACAGCAATAATCAAATAAATCCAGACCTATGATTTGCTTTTGTCTTTTTTAGATCATGGTGAACCTTGCACTGGGTCAGATGTATCCTATTGCATGAATGGAGGAAAATGCTTTAAAATACCCTCTATGTCCACGCTCAACTGCGTGTAAGTCATAGTTTCTTGACCTTTGGTTTGCCTGACATGCAAATGGAGTTGCAGAAGATTTTGATCGACTGTTATTATGGAGTTCTATGCAGATAAACTTGGCCTGTGGAATGTTTCAAAGTAATAACTGAAATGTATTTAGTTCAGTGGCCTTATTTAGAGCACCTCTTAAACCCATTTTACAACACGCAGCAGTTATGCGGCATCTAATATGCTCCCATTTACAAGTTGCCTGAAATCTATATCAGTGGTTTATAGCTAGAAACACTACAAAATACAATATTCATACTATGTTTGCAGCATAATCTAAACAGCACAAGTGATATATTTTAAGCCATAGGCTGCAGTAGCACGTGCTTTGGCATTATTTAAAATACAAATTTTGTGGCAATTCTACCATAATTGTTTTAAAAAAAAGTGTTAATGCTTGTGTATTATACTCTGACAAGAAAATAAATCCCCCACTCCCTGTTGTAAAATGGGCTTCACGATTATACACATATTACTGCACCATGTGACCTCAACTAAACCAACCAACCCAACTCCTGGTACCATTTGCTAGCACTTATTTATGTGATGTCAGTGCCCTTGCATAAAAACCAACGTATTGATCTAGTATGGATATAACAGCAGAGATGGAATCTGAGCTTTCAAAATACGTCATGGCATGCCATGCTATACGCCATAGCATGGCCTGACATGTGAGCTCTTAGACATAATGATTTATAAAAGCACTCTTAGATGCGTAAGAACTAATTTGTGATCTTCCCTGTCTTCTTGTAAGAGAATTTAATGTAAAGTGTTGGCCTGCATGTGCAGAGACACCATATATATGTAGGAAAATATCATATCATGTCACAGTAACAGTGAGGGCGCTAGAGTGATGTAATGGGGAGTGTTGTCACTCACAGCTCCAGGCTCCCTGGTTCGAGCTTGTGCTCAGGTCACTGTCTGCATGGATTTTCTATGCACGTTTTCCCTGTGTTCACATGGGTTTCTTCCAGGTTCTCCAGTTTCCTCCCACCTACCAAAAACATGCCAGTAGGTGGACTGACTCAGATTATTTGACTGAGTGTGAATGTATGTGTGCATAATGCTCTGCGATGGACTGACATCCCCTCCGGGGTGTATTGCTGCCTCATGACCAATGTTTTCCGGGATAGGCTCCGGATCCACTGTGACTCTGATAAAGTGGTTACTGAAAGTGAGTGAGAGTGACAAGTAAATTTGTTAAGATCAACTCAATATTTCAGTAAGAAAGTTACCTAACTATGTGTACTGTGAACTATTTTACAGAAATGCCCCATGAATATTCAAACTCATATTATTTAATGCCTCATAAAAAATGATGGGGGAGTGGGATCATGAGGATTTTTGGGGACTTAGGCCCAATCCCATTTCTACCCCTTAGCGCTTCCCCTTTCCCCTACCACACCGTTTCGCGCGTTCACCTGAAGGGGTAGGGGTGTCTTGATTCTCTTTTGGCTGGAGGCATTGGGGTAAGGTGGAAGGCCAGATAGCCCTTCAAACAAAGATTTTTCGGAACCACACTTCAAACAAAGGGGTATGAATTATCTCAGCGTAAACCAGTTACAGCGGCAACATGGCTGCCCGGCGAACAAAAAACCCCACAAATGTAAGCATTATTGACACTAGTCCCCCCAATAACTAGAAATCACTAAACTTTTTTCTCAAATATTGCCAATTCGAGAGAGAGAATTAGGACCTAGATGACATGTAACAGTATAGTAGTGGTGTCCCAATTCTTAGGGGAATATTTTCACTCCTACCCCTTGGCACTCTGTTTCAAGGGACAAGGGGAGAAGGGGTAGGCGTAGGCGTAGGGGTAGGTGAAGGGGTATAAAATAGAATTGGGATTGGGCCTTAATATAGGGTCACTGGTCAAAAAAGGTTAAGAATCCCTAGTGTAAATGTTGGTACTGTTTTGTTTTTTTTGTTTTTTCAGTAATAGCTGTAAACAATAATGTAGAGCTTGGTGATTAAACAGGATTTTTAAATGTTTTAGTTCCACCCCACAGAACCTGCATTTTTTCTGGAACCACATAATTACTAATTATCTCATTAGCTAATGAGTTATCACATATTAAGTTATTTGCTTATGTAGGTGTATACAATCCACTGTTGTGCAGAACACTTCATATACACTTCATGTGTTCATTATATCACATGCACAATACATCTACAGTGCTGCCTCAAAGTTTGTGAACCCTTTACAATTTTCTGCATTTCTGCATAAGTTTGACCTGAAATGAGACCAGATTCCTTGCATAACCTGCTCTTTTAGGTAATTCCACAACATTTCTGTTAAATTTGTTAAATTTCTGCTGCTTTTGCCAAACCATTTCTTTGTACACCTCCTTGTGTGCTTAGGGTCACTGTCTTGCTGCATGACCCACTTACTGTCAGGCTTCAGTTCATAGACAAATACCCTGACATTCTTCTATAGAACTTGCTGGTACAATCCAGACTTCATAAGTCCATCAATAATGGCAAGATCCAAGTCCTGGATCCAAGGCAGCAAAGCAACCCCAAACCATGATATTGCCACCCCTATGGTTCACAGCTGGGATGAGGTTCTTATGTTGGAATGTAGTGTTGGTTTTTGCCAACCATAACGCTTTTCATTTAAGCCAAAAAGTTCTATTTTTTATTCATCTGTCCACAAAACATTCTTCCAATATCCACGTGGTCCTGAGCAAACTTCAGATGGGCAGCAGTGTTCTTTTTGGAGAGTAGTGGCTTCCTCCCTGCTATCCTGCCATGTACACCGTTCTTGTTCAGTATTTGCCTGATGGTGGACTCATGAACATTGATATTACTCAATGCAAGAGTGGCCTGTAGGTCCTTAGAGGATACCATGGGGTTCTTTGTGACTTCCTGTAATATGATTTGCCGTGACCTTGGATTTTACTGGACGACCACTCCTTGGGAGAGTGGTGCTGAATTTCGTCCTGAATTTCCTCCATTTGTATATAATCTGCCACACAGTGAATTGGTGGAGGCCAAACTCTTTAGAAATGGTTTTGTAACCTTTTTCCAGCCTGGTGAGCATCGACAACTCTTTTACTCTGGTCTTCAGGTATCTCCTTTGATCGAGGCATGGTACGCGTCCATAAACCTGTGTTGTGAAGACCAGGCTTTCATAGTGAAGACCCAAGTTTATTTCCTTGAAACATGGGAGGACCTGCTAAACTCACACCTGACTTCAATTACCCCTTTAAATGAACTCGTACTCCTAGAGGTTCACATAGTTTTCCAACAAAGATATTTAAAGTTGCAACTTTTGTTCAAAAAATAAATGTAAAAGCGATAATGTTTTTTGCTTCATTTGTTTAATTGGGTTCTCTTTATCTAGTTTTAGGACTTAGATGAAGCTCTGATCACATTTCAGGTCAAATTTATGCAGAAATACAGGAAATTGTAAAGGGTTCACAAACTTTTCAGCAGCACTGTATATCAAGGTTGTTTACCTTAATGTGTGAGATCTGGTACTGTCACTCACACAGCATGGACCAATGAGATCATGTTCCCTTGCAGATGCAATAACAACTATGTAGGCAGCAGGTGTGAGCAGTTCCAACTGGAGAGCGTATCAGACAACAGCCACGAGACAGGCCTGATTGCTGCTATAGCCATCCTCCTCATCCTCATCCTGCTGGTGCTGGCTGTGATCATCTACTACATCTGCAAGTGGGTGAAAAACTAAATGTCACTTTTGATTTTTGAAGTTGCTAAAAAAAAGGATCACAAAAGGTAGTCATCACTATGTTTTTGCATTTCATATATTTTGGGATTTTTGAAGTTTTCATTATAGAAACAGGGGATTATTGTGTTAAACTGTACTGTGTAATTGTATTAAAACTGTCAGATTTGTTTAAAGGAATATCTTGCTGGTAAAGCAACACATTTTAATTCTTTGCTTAAGTGCTGTTCTAAATCTGGCTTTCTCACAATTACATGCCCTAAATTAATTCAGGATATGTTCCTCTTCCCAGAGTGCAAAGGAAAGCAAGAAGTACAAGGGACACAGCATGATCCCAGCATTGAGCAGCGTGACCAATCTCACTGACGGACATAAACTCACGTCTAAGCCATTGTGATATCTTAATACTTTCTTAATATTTAAATTAAGACATGTAAATATGTATTTTTTTCCAATACATGATGTTTTTGCAAAAATAATTTAATATATACTTATGTCTTCAGACTAAAAGTTATATTCCAGATAAGGAAAATGTCACAGCAATGTAATACATTTCAAATAAAGTTCGAATTCTTGTCAGTTTGAACCTACTGGCAAGAAAACTTTGAGGAAAATGTCTTACCGATGCCACACATAATCACGGCTTCTTTAATTTTATGCACATACAGGCTACAAATAATTCTTGTACAGGTTCAAAGAAGAGACCAAACCATCATCATGCAATACATTTTAGATTCCACTCTTCATTCTGACAGTGAAAAGGCAAATCAAATACCCTTTGAATGTAATGATTTAAAAGTCTGTACAGATGTTTGAAAATCATGTCAAGAAAATAAAAATCTAGCAGTATTAATTATACATTTGTGTGTTTATTAATGGTTATTTCAGACAATGCATATTAACTCGTTCTGTTGAGATAGGTGGAGATTAAAAAGGCTGTTTTTCCCCAATCCTAAAACAATGCTAGAATATCTATTACTACAAATAAATAAATTGGGGTTTTCACCTAATTCCCTTTGTTTTTGTGATTCCCTCTGAACCAGTATAATAATGAATGATAGTTTTGGCGAACAGGACATAACCTCTGACAACATATTGCAATAGTTCCTGTTCACAGCAATACATTCACTGACTTGAGCTTCATTCAGTTCATACTTTGTTCTGCTCTGGTAAAGGTTACTGCATAATTAGAACAAAAGTAAGAGCAGGGGGTTCCCAAACTTTTTGGGCAAACGACCCCAAATGGACATTATGAACTTTCTGTCACCACAAGTCTTGACCACATTTTTTTAAGTTGTAGATTTATAATATAGGACTACTGTAACATTTGAACAGTTATGTTAGTAATATACATACAAGTACAGTCCAAAACTCTGAGAGCACTGGTGAAAATCCTTTTATTCTGCATTCTTTTCTAATTTAATATCGCAACTTTGATTACAAATTGAAAAGCAGAATCTTTGAAATACTTACATGAATTATAGTTTATTAGTATTTGGCATGTCCCCTTTTTGCTTTCACGACAGTGTGCACTTGAGCTGGCATGGACTCCACAAGTTTGTGTAAAACCTTATGATCCATTTTAGATCAAATCCATCAGCAGGTCATCTGAACACATGCTTCAGTAGAAGCGTTTAGGCATGAAATAGTCAGTTATCTTGAATATTAAATATTCAAGATACTGAACAATTACTTTCTTTGTTTTACATATTTCAAAATTCTAAAACCTTGTGTTTATTTCCAAATTTTAAAAGAAAAAAAAAATCCCAGATTTTCAGTGTGGTCTCAGACTTTTGGACCCTACTGCACGTGTAACTTAAGTGACTGGCTCTGTTTAAATCTTTCTGCCGCTGTCATGATAGTTTGCGAATCCCTGAGTCGAGTTCTGAACCTGTAAGAAGGATGTAGGAGAGGAGTCTCCCTCTAGTGGGACCATTAACACACTCCAATTTAGATGAAAATAATGACCTCATTTCATATGTAGCATAGTATGAATACTAGTTTTTCTTAGCAAATTAGCATTAACAGAGAATAGAACAAAAAGTAAAATTGCAAAACTTGCAATTATTTATTTACACAATATTTATTTATACAATATACATATAAAAAGATACTAATATCGGTCTCCCAATATAAAGAAATGGCGAAGTGTGATTTACACTGTACACAGTGTGTGTGTGCAGTTCACTCACATTCAACACTGTAAACAAAGTACACAGTATCACGCATTATGATATGAAATCTATAAAAGACACACATGAATCGCTTAAACTCATACCCTGACATGCACTACTTCGACTTTAGCTGTCTCTGGCCTTCTCGAACTCATGTGCAATCTTCAGCGCAGTGCTATTGAGACCTACAGACTGCATATTTGTCATGATGGCCACTACAACCCCATGAGGAGGAGGCACTCTCTGTCCTGGAGTCTTTAGACCCTCACTAGGTAACACCAGTAACACACTGCTCGCACCTACAGCGCCTCCCGTGTGTGAGACGTAGTGCCTGCGCATGCGACACTGCCCGTACTTCTGCTGCTTCTCCACCACCAGCCAGCCCTGAGCATATCGGCCATCTTTATCCCATGAAGCCTCGGTTTTATCCACAGCAGTCCACAGAGCTTTAGCTGTGTGGGGTTTGAGGAAGCCTGGCAGGAGGCTGCTCGTGTCAGTCACGTCCACTAGCTGATAGCTGTAGAGCATGGCATTACCAAAAAGCAGCAGATCACCAACTGTGGACAGAAAGCCTCCTCCAGCCCACTTATAAGAGTTGTCCACATAGGGGCAGTTCACAATGCGCCCCTTTTTATTGTAATGGTAATACCTGGAGGAGGGAATAAGGACAAGAAAATAAAATGAGACCAAAGCAGCCACTTTTAACAGGTAGTAGATCTAATTACATTACTGAGATCAGATAAAACTCTTACTTTGCAATTATGCTGCATTCGACTTACCTCGGTGGGGAGTGGGAGGTCAGAATTACTTTATTTTTTGGCATCTATGCTTTCGAGCTACAAAATTGGGCAAAAAACATGGACTCCTCCGTGTTTGACTGTGGTCAGCAACAAGCTAGCCAGATGTCTATTCACCACTTCAAAACTGTATAGTCAATGTTATAAATTGAACAATCTGATATGCCTGTATGTTCATAGATCTAAAGCAAATACGTGTAAATACAGCTAAACTCATTTAAAGGTAAGAGGTGCTACACTGTTTACTGTTCATGCTGTGATCAGCCACGTTGATTTGAGGTCACCAGCTCAAGCTCCTGAGTAGGAATTCCAAGCTGAAGGGTCGTTTTCTTTGTTTTTTTTTCCTAGTTGGAGGTCGGATGTTAACTCATGTCCTTCGTCGAATGCAGCATTATGCTAAGAACCACTGATTACCTGGATCTGTTGTAGATAATGGGGTCGTTCTCGTCTGCCACAGTGTTGAGCATGCCTAATTCGCGGAACATGTTCGTCATGAGGTCCAGGAAGCGCTGACCTGCTGCTCGCTCCAGAACAGCACTCAGCAGGGTGAACGCATGAGTAGAGTATAAGAATGTAGTGCCTACACACAGCAAACAACACACTCATATACTACCAGCTGGTTTCTATGGACTACACAAACGCACATTGTACACACACACACACACACACACACTACAGTGTAAACCCATATGAGGATNCAAGGTTTCTTCCTATCACCATCTCAGGGAGTTTTTCCTTGCCACCGTCGCCCTGCTTGCTCATCAGAGACATCACATACACACACTTCACTTTACTTTTGTTTGTGTAAAGCTGCTTTGAGACAATGACCTTTGTAAAAAGCGCTATACAAGCAAAAATGAATAGAATTGAATTGAATTGAAAACTTGTACCTAGACAACCCCAAACTTCTCACAGGAATAATGAAAATACGGCATCAACCAACAAACTAGCACCAGATTCACTACAAATCGAAATAATCCGATATAAACACATTTATGACAGAATTAAAAATGATATGATTTTCCATAAAATGATACAAAGGTTGCAAAATTTTGCCAAATAGTATGTCATTCAAATGTAGTTAATTCATCAGGCTGCAAGAAAGCTGTTTTTTTTATTCTCACAAAGCACTTGGTCAGAATATCTGTGAACATTTGCCAGTCAAAATGCTTTTTTGATGCAGGAGGCATCAGGCAGAACAAAACGCATTAATAGCAGTATTTCATTATTAATTATCCACATGCAGCAAATGCAGTTAGTTCACAAATAATTCATTGTGTAGTGAGTGCACATAAAGGTCACCTGGCTCAAAAATAAGAGGATCATCCTTGAACAGGTCTAAGGCCTGGACGACGCCCTCGAAGCTGTCTTTGAGGTAGTACTCCCCATGCTCAAACTCTTTCTTCTTTTTGCCATGCTTTGCATCTTTGCTTTTCATTCTGTCGTCCTGCTGTGTGGGTTTTTCTTCTGTCTCTCCAGAAGCTTTTTCTTCTTTTTTCTCTGGAGGCTTCAGTAGACGTTTTGCTTTCTCTTTCTCTTCTCTCACTTTCTTGGGGTCTTTTTCATAGTGACGGATACCACTCAGGTGAGACAGCAGTAGTCGTGGAGTTATTGTGACCTGGATTACGGACACAACAAAACAATAATTCTTGTTGAAAGAGATGCATTTGTCCTTTGATTTCTCACACACACACACACACACACACACACACACACACACACACACAGAAATAAAAAAAACACTGTGACACGCCATTATTGGGGAAATAATCAGCCATGGGGTGGTGTGATCAGGCTAAATGCAAAGTGGTTAGCTGTTACGATGAACATGAAGTTGATATTTTTCCAGGAGCATGTCACAAAGTGCTTTACTGCTCTTAAACCACAGCAATATGCCGATGATGTCAATTGTGTATTATGTAAACAGTAAAAGATGATACTTTTTATTTGTTTATAGTCCACGAAACAAGTTCCCTCACTTTTTTTCGTTCAGTTTTCTCTTTCTTGACACTGGAGACTCCTTCCAAAAATGCTACATATACATCCCCTTACAGAAAGTTTCACCAAATCAACTGTTATACATTTTTCTTTGTTAAATAACAACACATTCTCTTTGGGAGTGACGAGGTTGGACAGGATTAGGAACGAGTACATCAGAGGGACAGCTCATGTTGGACATTTGGG
>CM074953.1:14411214-14444386 GCA_037577455.1 Pangasius macronema | reverse complement strand
AGAAGATAGGGATAGGTGGAGAGTGATGATTCGCTGTGGAGACCCCTGAAGGGAAAAGCCCAAAGAAGAAGAAATAACAACATGTTTTTACAATCATTTCATGCGGAGCATCCACCATACAAGTATTTGTGTAAGCTGTTACTATAGAATGGTGTATTAGAAGGAGCACATTAACATAAGCCTTGCAGCCGGCGCTACTGTCAGAGCCGCTGTTGCTGTAAAGTAACACATTCTGACCAAAAAAAAAAAGATCAAGCATTCAACAGCATTGTGCTTAAAAATATACATTCCTGAAAGTTGTCTTACATTCTTTCCCTCAAACTGTTTTTCAGGGAATTCAGGCACATATTTTTGGACGGGAGCGTCTAGATCCAGCCTGCCCTCTTCCCACACTCGAGCAACAGCAGTTGCAGTCAGAGATTTACTGATGCTGGCAATCCTCATCACAGTGCCCACACCACAGGGTACTCTGTTCTCCAGTTCAGCATACCCTATGCCTGGGGGCACACATCTACATCAGATGGAATATCTTTTTTTCTTGAACAGAAAGTGAGGAAGCACTGATGCAGGTACATACCGTCACCCCACACCTGAGTGCCATCTACAGAAACCCCAATGACCATGCCAGGAGCTCCAACTTCATCCTGTTAACAAACAACACAGTGTAGACAGTGTTACAAAGTTAAGAAGTGTGCACACTACAATGTGCGCAAGTATTTCAGAAGTAAAGACTGCATCATTTGGACTGACACAAGTACTCCATGGTCCAACATGGTTTCACGTGCAAATCGGTTATACTGTTCCCATCACTCAAGTCAAAGAGGGGATCGAACAGAGGACAGTGTGTGCACCTTTCCGTACAAAATCATTTGTAATGAATCAAAATACAGTTGCATCGCTGGTGTGTGTTTGAATTTTGCATGAAGTCAGGGCAGTACAACGAAAATATGAGAGCCGAACATCACACTGAATGCTCACTCCACCAATTAAGATAACTTTATGATGCTTTAATTATTAAGCTCAGGGCCTTTTTTAAAGGAACTTTCCTGTAGGAAGCATAAACCTCCAGTTTACAGTCTAATTTATGAACCATCTGTACCAGCTGGTAAGTGCTCGTAGAAAGGAAACGGATCCTTAAATAGATATTTTAGTGGTAGCTCAGTGGTTAAGACGTTGGGCTACTGATCGGAAGGTCATGAGTTCAGTCCTCAGCACCGCCAAGCTGCCACTGCTGGGCCCTAGAGCAAGGCCCTTCATCCTTAACTGCTCAGTTGTATAAATGAGAGAAATGTAAGTCGCTCTGGATAAGGGCGTCTGCCAAATGCCAATGTCAATTTTAAAGAAAATAATACTAAGGCAACTTGAACGTCTCAAACATCTATCCATTTTCTGTCCCGCTTATCCTAAACAAGGTCTAAGGGGAACCTCGAGCCTATCCCAGGGGACTCAGGACACAAGGCAGAGGACATCCTGGACAAGGTGCCAACCCATCACAGGGCACAGCCGCACACACACTCACACACCCATTGAATAACTATGGACAATTTACAGATGCAGATCAGCCTGTAACTCCCTTTGGGCTGAGGGAGGAAACTGGGGTACCCAGAGGAAACACCTGAAGCACAGGGAGAATATGCAAAATCCACACAAACAGGGCAGAGGCAGGAACTGAACACACAACCCTGGAGGTGCGACGCAAACATGCAAACTACTAAGCCAGTCTGAGCGGCTTGGCCTGAGTTTTGGCACAGGGCAGCTGGCTGACTAAACTGGATTTTTCAGCTGGGAATTGAGACGAATTTATGCAAAAGCATAAAAACTGTTTTTGGTACAAAATACAAACTGGTATGGGTTTGATGTGATTTTTAAATACAGTTAATAAACAAAGTTAAAATGCAGACACACGAGACTTACTGATGTGGCATCTGGGCAATAGAACACGCTGCTATTTAAGATTTGTAACCAGTATCTCTATAATTTATAAACATGGAATAAGTGAACAGGTTTTTTTTTCCTCATGGAATTGTAATTAAGTAATAATACTATTGCTTCTTATGTACACTCAGGTATAAAACCAGGTTTAAGTCCATTAAAATGATACTTGGGTAGTGTAATTTATAAGGTGTATAAAGGAGCACATCCCAGGGGACTCAGACACCCTAGACACTCTCTCTCTCTCTCTCTCTCTCTCTCTCTCTCTCTCTCTCTCTCTCTGGAGAATTTAGAGATGCCACAACGCATATCTTTGGTCTGGAGTACACAGAGTAAACCTCCCGAGGAAAACATGCAGTCTCCGAGCACACGCAGCAGAGGCAGGACTCGAACCCCAGGCCCGGAGATGGGAGGTGTGCCACTAAGCCCCATGACCCGCTGTAAAGTGATACAGTAAAGCTAATGTGATGATACCTGTACCTTTATCCGCTGCAGGAGGTCGCGGCTGATTTCTATGGCCGCCCTGTATTTGGAGCTACTGTGAGAGTTTACTGTTTTCTCACACTCACAGCGCTCACGACTATAAACATGATACTTCAGCCCCAGAGCTAACAGAAACCCTGTCCCGATGCCCAGTGCCCAAAAATGTCGTTTTCCACCATTATTAGAGTGGAAAGTCCTCGGGGTTAGTGTCAGGGTCCTCTGCTGTGGCGCTCTTCCAGCGAGCAGCTGACTCTCCTGCTTCACACGAGCCGCAGACCAACAGGAGAAAGAGCCTCTGTTCTGAGGACAGTGTTTACACCGGGAGCAAATGACCGCCGGGGACAAACTTAACAACCGGGACATCGCTACGCTCGGACAAAAACCTAAACGTGACACTCTACACTCTGCTTACAGGTATGCAAATAAATATTCACAGGCATTGAGGAAGCTAGCATACGTGAAGCTAGCGACAATACATGTTGCCAAAATGGATTATGGGTTATTGATTTTGATTACGAGTGTAAATTTCACCGCAAATTAATGCATATAAATTAAGATTTAATAATTTATTTTAAAAATTAAATGAAACACATGTTTTTTATTAACAATATTATTATTATTATTATTTTACTTTTATTTTTAAAAAATATATTCCACACACTAATTGGGGCTTTTACTTTGAAAAATATTTAAAATACAGTGAGAAGGGACGTTTTCAACTTTTACAAAATTTAGGGCCGAATCCCAAAATGGCCCTCTACAGTAAAAGTACTATACTATATAGAGCGTAGAGACCACAATATCATCCTCTATGTAGTGCACGTACAGAGGGAGTAGGGAGTCGTTACATATTCAGCCTTACATTGCGACAGGGTTACCTTAAGTTCGTTAACTAGCTAGCTAGATAACTGTAGTAGAAGTTAAGCGAAGTACACAACGTTGCTAGAGAAACAGGACGTTTTAGATAGAAGTCCTACATAAGCTGTGCAGCTAGAGTACCTCCTACCTCTGAAGCACTTTGCTTACACACTTCTTGTTTCTCTGGAAAGGTTGTGTACTTTGATTAACTTTTATTCACACACACAGACAGTGTGCTGTACGAATGTGCTACGTCATACATTGAAGCAGTTAACATCATTTAGATATGTGGGAAAGACATCGCTCTCTCACACACACACACACACACACACACACAAAACACTCACACCCACAGTGCAGTGCTAATGTCCTACATGATACACTGAAGCAGTTAACATCATTTTGATATGTGAGAAAGACATCACACACACACAGAGAGCTGTACTAATAATGTATTAGATAATACATTGAAGTAGTTAACATCATTTAGATATGTGGGAAAGACATCAGGAAGTAGGGTTGGAAACTGGTTGAAAGTGCACATTCAGTAACTGTGAGCCTTGTGTGTTATTGCAATATGTAATGAAAAAAAAAACAAGCAACCCTTTTTTTTTATTTGACTGAGAATGGCGATTACTTGTCATATAGGTGTTTGTGTGTATCTCGCTATAGTAGTAACGTCGCGTTTGGAGAGTAATGTTTCTGACTACGACTTTGGAGAGCTGAGTGGTGTAAGAGACACAGGCACTCGTCTTTAGAGATAGGGGACAAAAGGGATCTGATCAGATGACCCATCCTTCACCATATACTCGACAAGTCTGATAGTGCATGTGTGGTGTACGCCAAAAGAATTGCATAGGCCTGAAATTTTACTGCCATGGTTTGTACCCACTTGTCCCCTTAGGGGAAATGGCCACTGCAAATCAATACAAAGTTATTCTGACTGATCACCTTTAATCCTATGATGAAACATTACTATCCTGAGGAGAGTGCTTTATTCAAGGATGACAGTGTCACCATCCACAGGGCAGGAGGACTTCCTGAATGGTTTGCAGATAGGGGTGCAACGATACACTCCAGTCACGGAGTGTTTGATACCATGCATAATACTGGCTTCACAGTTTGATTCCATTCAATTCTCAGAATAATTTTAAATAAATTTTAATTAAGAAAAATTATGCCTGAAATGAGACTCCTTTTTTATTTCTAAAACACAAACAATGTGCATTTTTTGTCTGTATAAAACTAAATAAATAAATGTAAAAAACTGCTACAAACAGTTTTTACAAGGTTTAATATTGTAAACAAAATGTACTACAGGTTCTCCAAATCCTAAAAATAAATAAATACATTTGTAAATTCTCCCAAAAAAATTGATTGAATAAACAAAGTATCTGACTCTGAGAATGATTGATCAAAACATAATGAGCTCCTTGAAGTGTCTGAGGTGTGATTTAACCGGAAATAGAGCTCCAAAGTCGGCTAAAATGCCCTAATACCTTTCTCTGGCACTGTAGATGGTGGCGGTATAGGGCTGGTGTCGTTCTTGTGTGACCACAAAAACCATTAACACATGTTTGTAGTTGTGATCTGGAGCCATCAGTGACTTCACAAGTACAGATGATTAACAGGATTGGTGCAGGCTCTCCACGAAAGAATGCGATCATTTGACCAGCATGCTCTTGATATACATTATTTTATTTCTATGTGTTGCACAGATTGGGCGCTCTGGTGTTCAAACAGTGCAATTGTGTTGAAGGCATAATTAACAGAATGCTGATATCCACAACGTGAATCGCGCATTTCCATGATGCACATCGTCACATTTTTGCATCATGAGGTCACGATGCATCATTACACGCCTTTTTAATGAGTATGAAAACAAAGATGTAAATCATATGCCCAGGCCCTTTGTAGTCTCCAGGTCACAACTAATTTGAACACTGAAGATTTTGGACTGATGTGTTAGATGTTGCTCTATTTTAGAATTGCTTCAGTTATTGCTCCAGTACCGGAGGCTTGTAGAATCTATGCCAAGGCATACTGAACCTGGGTTTAGACATTAATGTTTGTGTCACTGCTGGGTTGAGAAAGGTAAGCATGGAAAAAGGGGAGCTGTCTTTTACTGTACACCTACAGGATTTACCAACAAGCTAGGCATGTCTAATGAGGTGGCCAGTAACATTACAAAGTGTTTTGTGCACACACAAAACCATTTCAGTGTTACTGCTATGCTGATAAATAATGTATAAATAATGTATGGTCTGTGGTGGTCCCTTTCCACTGATGGACAAGAAGGGCTGACAAATTGCGTACTTTTAGTAGCTGTATACTACGACATGTATCTATACTGTAGGTGTACTAGTAACTGGTGAGTGTAGTTTCATGGTTATATTGTCATCTATTAACCCAGTCATCTATAATATCACCTATCAGGATCAGGGCACAAAAAAGGCCTTAAGCTCTTGTTTGCTTTGGTTTAGAGAGCATTAGAGTACAAGTTACGATACAGATAAGGTTTCAAATGATTTTACTACAGAACTGTGTCAGACCTTAATGCAACCACTAGTTAGTTTTGTCCTTGCTGTTTTACACTCAAGTACATGATCATTTTAGGAAGGCTAAAGCACAACTTTCAAATGTTGGCAACAACTACTCTACTGAAGACAAGCAATCATTTTACACCTTCTGTCCGTAATAAATGTCGACACGTTTCATGTATTGTCACTATAGTCTGTTTATCTCGGTACTCCTAAAAGACTGTGTTACCTCTGACACATTTGAATTAATAACAATGTTAAAAATGGATCTCAGGCTTTAGAAATTCTAAAATTGTGTATTTTTATTTATATTTTGTACATTTTAGATATGACACACATTTAATACATCTATATTTAAAAGGACTTTTGAACTGTATGAGGCACAACCAAATATGTTTTAATTGTCTTTCAACTCATAACACAGGCATTTGACCCATACCGGTTTCATTATGGGCAAAAGGTATTTGCAAAAATAATGCTGTCTGGCATTTTGCACTGAGTAAAAGAAGCTGAAAATAAACAGACACTGTAGATGGGGACGTTTCTGGCTAGGGCTACTACTGGCACCCAAGTGAAGCCCTAAACCAAACTGCTAATGTATTTGCTATGTAAAAGCTACAAACTGCTCGACCTTCGTCTTCACAGTAGCACCAGTGTACATGTTGGAAATCTAACCCAAATGTACACTTTAAAGGAATCTTTGGATTAATAAAATACATTTACTTCATCTAAACTTGGCTTAAGACTCAACCGTGTCCCACTTTCAGAATAACGTGCATAAATTGAGGCTTAAGTGCAATTTTTGGCAAACTTTGTTATTTCTTATGGAAATGACAAAGCATGTGCATAACCAGAGTAAAAATGAACAAGTACCAGAATATTTCTTTAAAAACAATGAGTGTAAAACAAAATCAGTACATATGGCACATGTCTTGCAATTTGATAACCAAAAAAAAAAAAATAGAAAAAAAAAAAAAAAAGAAACCACTCAAAAGTTACAAAATGCAGACATTGTCAGGAGTACAGGCCTTTCACATATTATTCAACTCCAAAAGAGTCTGTTCCAACATCTGGTTCATATCGAGGTTCTCTTCTTTAGCATGTGACAGTTTCTCTGTTAGAACATCAAGTGTTAGAAAACAACATTAATACTTTATGTAGTGATGATGTACGACAGAACAGAGCATGCACAGGTCCTACAGGTACACTGATGTTCAACACACACTCCAGTTAAGACTGTTGCGTTATAAATACACACAGTTATTCAGTTAGCAATAAAATATCTTGGTACTTGCTCCTCTCTAAGAGACAGACGAGGAACTTCGACACCATGCAACAATGACCAGTATGTAAAGGCGGCATGTTTATTTAAGGCATGCTTAATAACTATAGCGTGCATAAGCAATATTGCAGCTTGTAAGACATTATTAACACAGTGCTAGATCACAGACACTTTGTACCAGGCTGTGAGTATGATTAACAGATTAGGTTGTATAGTTTTCATAAATATGGTGTAATCACACACACGTTAGTGTAAAACATACATCATTTGGTTATTAATGTGGAACAAAACAATTCACACTAGATTTAGTCCTCATTCAAGGCCAGTCTTAGTTCACTAGAGAGAACACGGTTTTTCTCAAGTTGCCGGTAGAGGCGGTCTGTGCAGTCAGGCAGCAGGTTAGGGAAGAAAAAAGACAAGAAAGTGAAACACGGGAAAAAAAAAAAAAAAAAAAAGAACAGCTGAAGTGCAGAAGAAGAGTCAGTACAACTTCAATGGACCGTACCTTGATAAGAACAGAACATTTACAGAATGGACAAAAGTGAAAATATAAGGAGACACCTCTTTCTCGACTACTTTTTCTTTGTTGCCGATTCGCTGTACCAGAAGGGTTGGGTTCAGAATGAGTACCGCCTGCTCGAACACAAACACTTCAACTCAGGAACGACTGATAATTAGCGGAGTAATTCGATCAGGTATGTTGGGAGCAGGAAAAACTCTAATATGGGATGTGAACCGGTGCTCTAGTAAAAGAGAAACACAATGCCACTAGAGTCACTATACGAATCATCGTCTATACACAGTTCATTACTTAAATGCATCATGGGAGATTTATTCTGATAGGTACTTACACACCAGTGAACAGAAACATTTCGTGCATTTTTAAATACTTCATAGTAATCTGTAATTAAGGACCGAGCTCACTGGAATCAGAGAGAGAAAAAAGGATTTATTTTCTCATAATACAACTCTATGAGCTTCCTTAGTTTTCCACAGCGTAATAAACTGCAGTCCATGCTGCTCAGAAAAGGTGAAATATCTGGAATGGGTCATGTTGCTCAGCAACAGTTCACTGTCAAATCATTACAAGTGCAAATTAAAACCAATATGATTTTCATTAATGTTCTGAGCTCAATATTCTCATTCTGCTTGCCAACCACTAAATATTATTTTCAAGAACAAAATTATGTTCCTCATGAATGCAGTTGATATTAAATGTTTATCCTTTGCGGGTAGTATCATGTCGAGTGCTCATATTTATGACAATTCTAAAGCCAGAACATTTACGCATCTTTTAGCTAATCTTCAATTACTGCTTCATTTGCATGTTTTACAGCTAACGCAGTGGCTTTAATTTAATCTCTATTATAAACCCACTGAAGGACACCTTACAGGACTGTCAAAAGGCCCAGACTGAAGGATCAGATGGTTTTGTATATATGCAAATGCTGTTAAGCCACAGTGCATGTAGGCAGTCCCCTATATAACACACTCCAGCTTTATTACCTGTATTATCCTTGAAATGGTTACCATAGGAAGGAAATAAAATGCATGAGGTAATAGCAGGCCATCTTGGTTTTATTATAGCCACTCAGAAATAAATTAAAGCACATAGAAATGAAAATAAGACAGCAAAAAAAAGAAAGAAAAAAAGGACAAAAAGTGAGGAGATATAGTTTTACATAGAAGGAAGAATGTTTATTTTTACACAATGCAGAAAGAATCAAAGGTTCTGTACAAGAGAGGGGGAAACAAACCAACACTGAAGGATAGAAGGAGACAGAGAAAAGGGGAGGGAAAAGGGAAGAGGGGAAAGACAGACAAGTGAAGGAAAAAAGGAACAGAAGGCTGGAGAGAGCAGGGTGATGCCGCTCAGCCGACAGGAGGCGTCTTTGATGGGGCGTAAACAATTTATCTGTGCAGGGAAAAGGAGCAGAGAGAACGTGATGAAGGGGCCTCGCTGCGGGGCTGAGACGATGCATAGCACACACCAGAAAGGAGAAGAAAAGGGGCACTGCACACATGACCCACAATGTCCATCACAAGGACATTGCTCAGGGGGCGCACACACTGGTGTGTATCGCTCTCACACAATCTCACACTTCAAAAAACAACAACAGGCAACCGATAACCAGGCTCAGCGTGAATTTCCCAATACGGATAGAATAACTATTTTAAAATATACAACTTTTTCAACCTGTATACTTGTGCTCTGAGTGTATAAATTTACACGCACAGGGTGTCAGAAACGATGCATACAGAATCGCGGTAGTTCACTGTGCTCGTGCTGAGACGTTATGGTTTCTACATTAAGGCACTCATTCTAACACCTAATCGTTTCTGTAATAACAACTTCACAGGGACTTGTATAGCAGATGCACCGCAAGATAAAAGTCTGATGATATATATGAATTTAAAAACGTGTTGTTATTTAACAGAGAAATCGTATACTTGGTGATACGGTGACGTTATTATTAGATTCTATTATTTGACATTTAAGTCTCAGGTGTCTGTGCTTTGTAACGAGGAGTTCCTTTTCCACCAAGGGAGATCCTTCATGCTTTCCAGTTTCTTGGTAACATGCCAAGCTGCGTTTTATTTCTTATTAACTTAAATTAACTCTTAATTAAGTAAGTAATAACTTAAAAATTGTAATCTTTGGAAAAACTGTCAAAATTGTAATCTTTGTCATGAGAGGAAAAAACACGCTTCAGGCCATTTTGCTACAGGAAGATAATCCATCTAATAATTCACAGACACAAAGTGGTTTATTTTCCTATAACAGCACAGCCCAGAGTGTTTTATTCCTTACTTGTATGACGTTAATGGACGATTAACTGCCTTGCACAATGCTAAAAACATTAACCTGCCTTCTAAATCTCTGGTCTAGGTCATAGTTAAAGCACAAATGGAAGAAAGAATCCACTTATAACACACAATTTAAAAAAAAACAAACCAGCTAGATAGCAGCTAGTGTAACTTTAATAGCTACAGAGACACGCCAAACCCCAAAACCACCTGCGCTGACTTACCAAACAGCACACAGGCCGATCATGAAGTAAAACACCTCATATTATACACGGTGTCATCTCAGTCTCAAGCACCATGTTAAACTGAGGTGCACTGAGCACACTACACAGAAGTTGACAGTGTTAGTAGGAACGGAGTAAGTCAGAAGAGGATACACACAGGAATTAACTCAAGTACAGTTTCCATGGACATGCTTCCCCTTTAACAACTCTACATTTCAGCACACTGTGTACATGCTCTGTGTCAAGATTAACAATACATCTTTTTTTTGATGTATCAATCATGAGTAAACACTTTTTAGAGCCTGGTGTAAGCCCCGTTTGTATCACAAACTCATACAGATGTTACAAAAACAGCACACTAGTATACACTGTTTCACAAAATCTGGCTTCACTGTTGAACATATTACATATTTGCTCCTCACATGACAAACGTATGACTATTTGTGACATGTACAAGAGAGGAAACTACATGAGCTAGCACACATTCACAGCCTTTGCCACAGAGTGTGCAGAGGCGTGAACATGCCATTGACAATGCACTATCTCTCAAGAGGAGCAGTAACAGTAACAGCAGCCATTGATCTTGCTGAGTAACAGAGATAGCAGGAAGTTATAAAAAGGGAGATATGGTTGGTGAATTAATGGAACAAAGTCACACAGTCAGAGAGATGGAGTGATCAGGTGAAGATGGAGGAGAGTAGACAGGGACGGGAGGATGGGCAGGCAGAGGCACAAGCAAACAGAGTGCACGAATTACATTGAAGTCATGTCGTTGAGAGCGTGGTCCAGCTCCTCGCTGATAGCTTTGTACTTGAGTTTCTGGGAATACAACTCATCTTGTGGGGGGAAGGGGGTGGGGGGAAGGGAAAAGGAAAGGGGATAGGGAAGGATAGAGGTGACAGGGAGGTGAAGAGGTGGGTGAAGCATCCATTCCAGCAGAATGACAGGCCCGAGAGAAACAGACAGACAGAAAGCACGGAAGAGTGGGAAGGGAAAAGTTTAGAAATTAAAAAAAACATGAAACATGATGCCATGTCAAATTCCTCAATGCTACTAAGAATATACGTACAGTAAATGTCCAGACCCCACAGTTCTTTTACTGAAAGGCCCGTAACATAGGGAGATACTCCATTTCCTACACCACTAACAGATGCCTTTTTTGATCCGTGACTTCATATCGCTAGAGTGCAAATATTCTACTCTCCGGGCCATAATTATGAAAATGACACACTGGATGCATGAATAACCAAATGACTGGGACAAAGAGGGGCGAGTGAATGGCAGCTTAGGTTTAAGTGTCTGTACAACTAATCAGGCACGAGTCCAAAATGCTACTAAGTCCATCAAAGAGAAAGGAAATTAAAAGGAACTGTATACAGAAAGACAGTTTTATTGAATAGATAGTAAAGAATAAAGAAGAATAACTGGACGTGAAGCAAGAAGCTTTTTGTGAATGACTGAACGTATTATATAGTTGGTAGCATAAAACTGTATAGCTATAATATACCCATATCTCTACACTGAAACAAGTCATACCTTCCAGGTCATCAATGGTCTTCTCAAGCTTGGCTACTGTTCTCTCAGCAAACTCGGCACGAGTCTCAGCCTGAGGTGAGAGAAAACATTGGCTCATACACACATACACAAACACAAATGTGTGTAAAGTCCTCTGATAACAGCTATAAAAATCTTGCCTCCTTCAGCTTGTCGGTGAGGACCTTGATCTCCTCTTCATATTTGTCTTCCTTCTGCGAGTACTGTAGAGGTAAAGAGAAAAGCAAATGTCAGGATTCAGATGATTCACCACAGTGTCTGGTACACATTTTTACATTTAAACGATTTACATTGTCGACAGAGAGAAGTGCTGCAGATACTTTGGTATATGTAAAAACTAGGAAAATCAGGGCATTCCTTTACACTTATTTCCTTTGTCTTGATTACATGTAGTAGCTTGAATGCACTAAACGTTCATGCTGGTATTATACATTAGATAACCTTGTGACAGGGCCTTGTAATCTGCTCTAGACTGTTATAACACAGGATTGTGAAGCTTGTTTAGGGCAGAGGTGATTTCAGGGGGCCCTGAATTACACAGACAGTACACCTACCTTCTCAGCCTGGGCCTCCAGAGACTTCAGGGTGTTGGTCACAGTTTTCAACTCTTCCTCTAGCTCAGCGCATTTGCTAGTGGTTTACATAAACGGGTGCAAGAAGAGGGAATAGAGAAGCAAAGTATGGAACATAGCAAGAGGGAAAGGATAAAGAAGACAGAAGATACAGGTAGATTGAAAAAGACAGAATAGGTTGGATGTAGAGAAAGTGAGAAAGAGATGGAAGGGTAAAGAAAAGGGAAATGAATCATTAAAACCCCCTAAAGTGAATGAAAACAGAATAATAAATGGTGACAGGATGTCCAACAAACCCCCCAACAAAGCAGGATTGCAAAAAAAAAAGGACACGTGAAGGATAAGTTCTATGTCATTTATGCATGCTGCAGGGGTCTGTAGGAAGCTGTCCATGTATGGTCTTCCTGCTTGGTTAGTTGGGTGAAAAAGGGGAAAAGAGAAAGCTGAAAAGGCAAAAGCAGGTAAAGCAAAGCCTTTTTTGGAAGGACAGAAGCAGGAAAGGCTACTTCAGAATAAGGAGGTCTGGCAGAGTGTTAGTGTTAGTATGCAGTACCTTCTCTTCTGCTGATTTTAATGACTTAAAGATATGGTCCAGCACACTGATCTCTTCCTGTAATCGTCGCACGCATCTGTGAGTGCATGTGCACAGCACAAGGCCATTCCAAACAGGGAACACATGCAAATTAACAGTGCGTGCAAAAAAACAACAACAACAACAAAAAAAATACAAAATGCAAGGGTCATTAAAGCAGCAGCAAAAATCTTTGGATACACAGAATGGAAGTATGTGGCTATATTGTGCAAATACAAGCAGAAACACGTGTTACAGCAGGTCAGTGGGGTAATAAAGGTGTGTGAAACAGCAGTATGTGAAACCGCAGTGACGTGGCTCACCCCTCAGACAGCTCAGCACGCTCCTCTGTACGCTCCAGCTCACCCTCAACGATCACCAGCTTACGGGCCACCTAAACACACACAAGCCAGCATATGAAGTACATACATGACACATGTGTACAGTTCACCTTAACGTGCACTTGTTAAGCCTATCATCATCTCCAGCAGATTAAAATCTGTTGAAAATGGACGTGTGTGACATACAGATTATGTAATCTATTTACTCAAAAATGTATTAACGCATCTTGATTAAAAAAAAAAAAACAACTTCAAAATTCAAAAAAGTGATTGCATTAACATGCAGCATTTTAGAGTGGCAGCAGCCCTTAGACCCAGATCCTATTGGATTATTTTTAATTCTACATAATCGAGAAATGGTTTTTAATTAACTTTTTCAGAACTGACTTTGATGCCATGCTGCAAGCTGAGTTTACCAATAAATTACAAAGCACTGTAAGTACTACTGTGATTGAACAGAACTCATGAATGTGCTTTTATCGACAATGGAAGGCAAAGATACTCTACACTTGCTGTTCAAGTTGGAAAAATGTTTGCTAAGGAATTGGGAAATATGGGTGCTAGCTAATGACTGAGGCTACTCATTAACACAGCTAGCAGCACATCATCTATACAAACAACGTGAAGTTAGAATAATACTAGAAATGAGAGGAAACTATCTGGAATATCAAAATTTTCCTAAGATATGTTGGGAAATGATTAAGGAAATACCTTGAGTCATCTGCTAACCCAACTATCATGGGCTCCGTTGTATAGACAAAGATCAACTTTGTAGAAAAATGTGACCAATTAGAAAATTTCGGTTTCCAAATTGGTGAACACCACAAGAGTGTGTCGTTCATGTGAGGTCATCTTGTAAATACGCTGAGTACAATCTCTTGTACTGAATATAGAAAACATCACAGTTCACTTGCATATCAGGAGGTGAGCTGAGCAACACACCTCCTCATATTTGCGGTCAGCTTCCTCAGCAATGTGCTTGGCCTCTTTCAGCTGGATCTCCTGGATTTCCATTTTCTCCTCATCCTTCAGGGCCCTGTTCTCAATAACCTTCATGCCTCTGTAGAGGAAAAAAAAGAGAGAGGAAAGCGGTGACAGATGGAGAGGTAGGGAGGGAGGACGGCAAATGCAGCCAAGGTATGAGGAAGGTCAGTGTCTTCTGTCATTGTAACTCAATCTGCAGCAATAACCACAGATTTAAAACTGTTAGGGATGCCAGCATTATGCCATCACTCAAATACTATATCCACGTATACCATTTTGAACAAAATTGTCAATTGAAATTGAAAACTGTCAGCCGTTAGCTGGCTGAAAGGAGGGAAAAAAATGATGCATTAGTAACTGAAGTGAAGTCTCTGCCTAGAGCAGCTGTGTACGAGGGTGTGGGGCTGTGCTGCACAGAGGGGCTGTGTGTGAGGCAAACAAAGAAAGGGAAACACAGCCTTGTGCCCCGTGAATTGCTGTTTATTCAGTGCCATGATGCCACTACACAAACTGCTCACGTCTGTTTAGACCAGCAACTGGCATCACCAGAAACATGACTTAATGCACACAGCTGCAACATCCTTAAACTTCCTGACTTTCAGAAGTTATTTCTTGATCCTGCACAGATTCGGGAGATTCAAAGTTTCCATCTTTCTTTTATTACAAACTAAGACATTAACAGTTATCCTGGCTAACTGGGTGTGATAGCTGGAAAACTATATTCTCAATGGACCAACATACAGTCATGTAACAGGCACCAGATGTACAGTGTTGCCTAGGAAGTGGAGGCATTTCGTCACTTTTGTGGAAGTACAACAGCAGAGTCTGCTGCTGTGGTTAGTGTACAAGTGGTTAAGTGTTGATAAAAGCTGGGGGAAGGGTATACCAGTGTGCAGCATGTCTGTTCTTACCATTTATGCTAATCTGTTGTAAAGTATGGCGTACCATCTTACACAGCTCACCTCTCGCTCTCATCAGCAGCCTTCTCAGCCTCCTCCAGCTTCTGCAGGGCAGTGGCAAGACGCTCCTGAGCACGATCCAACTCCTCCTCAACCAGCTGGATACGTCGGTTAAGAGAGGCTACGTCGCCCTCAGCCTAGGGAAGGTCCGCAGAAGAACCACCATGAGAAAAAGAACCATGGGAAGAACATAATCACACACACACCACTTCTCCCACCACACATACAAAACGTGTGTACACAAATGGTTCATGTTCACCAGTAAACACAAGGAACTGGAGGCCTTTAATATTCTAAACAGGCTACTTAGGCAAATTAATGCCCACGGAGGCAGACGGATACCTTCCCCCGAGACCCTTCTTACTCTCATCCTGCATATGCTGGCAATAGTGTTAATCAATGTGAAAGGACTGGGCATTTTACTGGGGCTCTCAGTGAGCACTGTCGAGTAATCACAGTCTCTACAGGGCAGAATAAATAATTCTGCCAATGGCAAAACTACACGAACCGAACCAAACTCGTTTTCTACATTCAGTTTCAAAGCCATTGTAACGGGAAGGCACTGTCTTCACATCAGATTATAGCAATTACGATGACGGGACACTGTAGTGATATACATGAAGTGCATAAACCTATATACATATAGATACACATGTATATATATATATATATATATGTTTAAACAGATTTAGCGGGGTGGGATAAAAACCTAGCACAATATTGAGATTCAGTACTAGCAGCAACACTGCAGAATGACATTATGGTTACAATTTCATTTAACAAATATATATAAAAATAAGTAAATATACACAAAAATAAGGAAGGAAAATGAAATCAAATGTATTAATGCCCAATCAGCTACTTGTGAGAGCCAGTCAAGTATTATTAAAGTACTGTCAATACCCACAGGGTCTCTCGCACATCAGGAATAAAAAGGCACTAACTGTACTTTTCGTGGCTGCTGGGATGGTACCATCAAGGGTACGCCTTTTGTATATGTATTGTGGATCTTTTACCTACAAAGCTGATACCTTTTTGGTACATAAATGGTCCTTAAGATTCAATTATATACTGTTAAAAAAGTGCACTGTATTTTTGTTTACATGCTAAAGGTTCAACAGATGCATCTTTAGTGGTTCTGCCTCTGCAACAAGGAAAAGTACAGTCTGGTACACTCTTTACTGTGTATTGTGACACAACCGAGCATGATAAATATCCCTCAGCCCTAGCACAGATCATCTAAAGAATTTTCCAATCCTTGAAGAAATTTACAAATGAATGCAGTTTATACTGCGCTGTCTCATTACGGCCTAACTGCACTTGAGTAGATACTACACAGTCAACTTGCATAATCAGCCCCAACCCTTTGCAAAACCATGCAAATGGAGACACACTCGCAGCTGAGGGAATTACACAGGGCCAAAGTGCATCAGGTGCTCTCAGTGACAAGGAACTAGAAAGCAGCTGGTATAAACAGATCCTCTGTATCACATCTGCAGGAAGATCTCAGAGATGACTCATCCTTGAACTCCTGTGTTTAGTAATGAACTAAAAGTGCATACATTGTCTGGTGTCTGGTGGAAGAGCTTCTCTTTACAGCTGAAGAAACTGTTTCCTGGTTGTGTTCTAACAGCCAAGGTGGCTGATCTAGCTCCCCCCTCATACACCCCCCCCCCTCTCCGTCGGCATACAACAACGCATCATGCCCTTATAAGGCAATTGGTTTGCAAATCGTTAGTGAATAAGCGGGACTTCCACACTGAGCTTCAAGCACTTTCCCTTTCAGTTATCACACAGCTGGACTGCTCAGTGCTAAAAATACACTAACCACAATACTCATGACAAAGTGTCTTCATCATTTAGGATATTAGGGGCTAAATACGTTTCTATTACACGCAGTGGAGATGGTCTGTATGACGTTTTATTTGTTTCTTTTTAAAACAGAGGCATATTAAATCTAGTCATTTCAAAAATAAAAGAACTGCGCGCGCTCTAGTGTTCGTTGGTACCAAACTAACTAATCAAACACATGATATTTAAACAAAAAAAACAAACAAAAAAAAACTGAATTTATTTTAAAATTCCCAGCAAAGCGACACGTTATTCAACGCGAACTGCTTATGAGCAACACCCTACCCATTATCCAATCACCTAACCCCAGTGGAATAATTAGAGTGAGGGAAATGAGCTGAGCCCGTGAGCTGGGTACCAAAGCGCCATTCCGCTGGCTCACTATTGCGCAGCAGCATCACATGCGCGTGAGACGCGCCTCTTCAAAACAGTCAGCTAGGAAAAGTGCTCATCACAGCACATCCTGCTACACTCCCGCGTCCATCTGGATCGCTCCACATGAGCAGCTGTGACTATACCAGTGTTTCCCCTCTCCTCAGCTCACACACGCTTACCGTTTCTCGGGCTTTCCTCTCCTTAGCCAAGTCCTTCTGCAGTTTGTCCGCTTTCTCTTCAGCGCCGTCTGCCTGCTCTTGCAACAATTTTATTTTCCGCTTCACAGCTTCCAGGGATGTTAATCCGGCCATTATTCTATCCAACTACTGAAATGTTGATAAAAGCTTATCTGAAATTGAGTTCAGAGGGCAGAAACGCCCTGGAACGCGTAGCTCAAGGAAAAAAAACCCGCCCTGTTCAGTGTTTGGGTGAAAACGCGCAACTCTACATCCTACACCGGAAGTAGCCATGCTTTTGTTGCCACGCCCCAAATAAATACGTCATCGAGCTGCCAGACTGGTGGCATGGCCCAATGAGTTTCCACTGTATGTTATTGTTATTATATATAACAGCAATATATAATGTATGACTAATAATAATAATAATAATAATAATAATAATAATAATAATAATAAAAAACTGCATCCGTCATTTCATGGGCTGATGAGGAATGATGTTACTGATGTGCTACAAAGAAGCGATTGTGAATGAGAAAAACGAGCTGGACGTAAACGAGGCACTTTTTTTAGGTTTTGTAACTGAATAAACAGCACACTCTACTGGCAGATTAATTCATCTGAAGCCCTAAACTGCGTCTGTATAACAGACCACATTTTTAGTCGTTTGACGGTAGTTTTGTTTAAAAAGAAAAGAAAAAAAATAGAAAATAAAAACACCAAAATGAAGTACATAATCTAAGTAAGATGAAGGAGATTCGTGAAATTTGATTCTATTCAGATTAATTGAATTTCCTTACCAGCTGTAACTTAAATTGGTGCAATTCTATCCTTCGACCTGCAGGTGGCGCATTGAGCGCGCGCCATTTAACACGCTAGCGGTGAGGAGAAGGGAAATCCCAACCTTTCCAAGTGTGCGTGTGTTTTAAACAATTGCATATTAATAGGCTATTTAATTGTTCAAAAGCAACAGTGCATAATAAACCAACTATCTTGTAAATGTGTCTACACCAACCTCTTTCTCACACAATTATTATTATTATTATTATTATTATTATTATTATTGTTGTTGTTGTTGTTGTTGTTATTGTTATTGTTGTTGTACGCTTTCTCATATACACTTGAATTACCATTAACACATAATAATCCCGAATTTCTTACAAAAGGAATATTTGGGTGTGTGGAATGACTAGAAGTCTGGAAATAGTAAAAAGTACAAACAGGACTAAAGTGATAGTTAGAGAAAAGCCATGGAATTATTGTAATCTTTCAGTCAGTGGGATTTCCCACTGCACTTCTTGATGTCTGAAGTACAAGGGGCCACAGGGAAAGAGGAAGAGTTCTGAGACTTTCTCCAATGCTCAGGAGACACAGCCCAAGGCTCTGCTCTGCGTCTTTACCATATAAAGCACTAGTCTAAATATAACAGGCCGGCTGCTCAGCCTTACAGGAGCCCTGGCTACATCCCCAAGTCTAGGGCTACATCCAAACCCACATGCTATTTTGAAAAACTATTTAATACTGTAGTGTGTGGTTTCTATGTCTGGCCTAACAAAATCTTTCTTACAGAGTTCCTTGTGTTACAGATTACAGTCAGAGTGTGTATCATTGTGTGTGTGTGTGTGTGTGTGTGTGTGTGTGTGTGTGTGTTGGTGACATCAAAGGTGAACACACATCAGACCCGAGTGAAACGACAGTCATTAATTAACATCAGTTGGACTTCACCCAGGTCTGCTGAGAAGGGGTGAGAGAGGGAAAGTGTATGAAGCAGTGAGCAGCTGGATTGCGGTGACTCTTCTTTCTATACTTACATCTGCGGCCTTCTTCTCAGACAGCTCCAGTTTCTCCTGGGCATCTTTAAGAGCTTCGGAGTACTTGTCCAACTCATCCTCAGTGCCCTTCAGTTTCTTCTGCAGAGCTACCAAATCATCCTCGAGCTGAGTGTGGGCGTATTTTACGCATTTTTTGGTGACAGCGGTGAATAGCAGGAAGCAGAGTGCATGGCGTGAGGAGCGCAGGGACAGACAGACAGATATACAGACAGAGAGACAGACAGACAGAGACAGAAGGAAAGAAAGAAAAGAAGTGATTAGATGCAGGCTGGGAAAGGCACACTGAATACCTTTGTAGCGACCTCCTCGGCGGTCAGCAGCTTTTCCTCAGCACCTTGGAACTCCTCTAACACTCTGTCGCGCTCGTCCTCAGTTATGCGCAATTTCTTTTCCAATTCCCTTAAATCATCGTCCAGCTACACATGCATGCAAACGACATTTTTTTTCATGAACAAATTACGTGCATTATCAAACAGGTTTAGGTTACTCACTGGAATTAGGAGTTCTCCCATTTTAATGGGATCTTTATGAGAATTTATGATCAACAGTTAAACTGCTACAGAGCATCACTTAAACATTACAGAGTTTCACTTATCCTGTTAAACCCATGCACCCTATCTTTGATCTTCTGTTCCTATAAATCCACTCAGGGTAATCCGTTTAATTTCGAGGCATTGTTGAGGCAGGCACATCATCACACCATGCCACCAGAATTCATGCCTTTTTTTTTTTCTCTATGGATAACAATAAAGTCCCCCAAAGATATAGCCGACCTGCTTGCTCCTGTCCTCTGCTGCCTTCTTATCGGATTCAGCCTGCTCAGCTCTGTCCAAGGCGTTCTCCTTGTCAAGCTTGAGCATCTGCATCTTCTTCTTAATGGCATCCATGGCTGCTTATGTGTGTGTTTGCTTTTTCGGCCGCACGAAAAGTAAACGTCCCTCAAAAGTCACGGCGACTCGGGTCCTAAGCTCGGAGCGTCTGTGCCGAACTGTGCGCTAAGCTGGAGTGCAGGCGCTCTCTCTCCGCGCCCTGGCAAATATGTACTTTCACACGGGGGGCGGCTGAATTCCTCAAGACATTCAATACTTTTTTGGAAACTGCCTCTGCCCGTTCCTTGTGGAGTGCCCTGTCTTTTTTATGGATGTGCATGGTGATTCGCTGCTGCTACGCATTTGACTATTCATATGCCTATATATGGGGTGTGATGGTAAGGAGGCGTCAAGACGTTCCTATTTCTAACACTGTAAAAGTACAGGAAACACTACTGTGGAGGAAAAGTTACTGTAGAGCAACAATTGTTCTGATGGAGAATATTATAAAGCAGTTGCACATACATTTATATATATATATGTGTATATAAAGTGTGTGTGTGTGTGGGGGGGGGGGGACTGGAGCAAATCTTAAACAATCACGTTCTCTGATTGTTCTCGTTGGGATGCTGATATTTTCCTGCCAATATTTCTCTGAATAATTTAAGCAACGCATCGTTTCCCTGACATAACCCCGAATCACGCACGGCATGCGCACTTACTGGAGTCTGTTCTGCCTTGAGAGACAGTAGTGTAAGCGCTCAGAAGTCTATAAGAAGAATGGGACATCTGTAAATCTACATCACTGAAGTGTCAGCAGGCGCGCGTGTGCGCGTCAGGGGCGCGTCCACAATGCGCTTTATCTAAACCCTCCTTAAATGTGTCGATCTCAAGGGAAGCGTCCAGTTAGCGGGAGTTAAGTGCTCTGAATGCCATGAGGACTAGCTGGTGACAGATTGGACATCTAGTCTCTCAGGTCGCTTGTTTTCAAACTTGAGTTTGATGCTTCCAGGCTGATATATACGCCTGTGATAACCCTTAAGAACCTATAGGCTTTGTCTGTGCAGCCTTTGGGCCAAGACCACTGTAAAGTTTGGCTTTGGTTTGGTTTTGCACTGACCACACCAAGTGTTTCCCAATCTCCAGAATGGGAATCAGCAGGTATATTAAGGTCACACTTTTTGAGAACACCTTAATGAGGTGTGCTTGTCAGACCCTCATCTCACTGTGGTGTTTGTTTTCTTTCAGTTCTGATGTCTTGTCTCAGGATATGACTCTGGGTATTTTTAGGTCTGCCTCCTTCTGACACCTGTTCCAGCCTGTAAATTTCCTTCAAGACACTCTGGCCAAAAGGCTGAAGAAACACATGATAGGATAAGCCCCTAATCCCCAGCTTAAACAACACATCTTTGACCACTTTTAGATATAGTGATAGTGTTCTGTCTTATATATCTCTGTATGAACGATCAGAGCACTAAGCTACAACAGCTACAGCAGTTTATCATTTTAATGCTCTCAAGTGGGCAATTATAGCCTATTTCAGGAAATTTCTTTAGGCAGGTTTGAATTGGATCAACTAACTATGACCATTTCTTATTCGAATCAGGTGTATAAAGTGAAGGTAAAATGAATAAACGATCGATTTCTATAGACGGTAAACAGTAAAACATTCCAGACTGGGGATAAATGAAGCTAGTAAATTATTACTAGGTTACATTTCTTAAACATGGATTTTTGAATGACTTTTTGACTATGGCATCTTGGATCAATGTTTCCCAGGCATTAGATTTGAGTTAGCATGCAGTGCAGACATTGCAGATAGGAACTATACAAACTACCAATAAATGACTGGTAATCTGGGTAAATTTTAGAATAAGAGAAGAATTAGAGAAACATTTGCAAGTCCAACAAAGCACACAAGTTCTGGGTTTAGACTTGGATGGGTGTAGAATTGTATAATATGTGTTTGGTGTGGAGTGAGTTAAACAAGGACTGACACTGTCTAATCTGCACATTGTCTAGATCTAGAAAATCTGTCAGTGACTATAAAAGAACCAATACACTAGTCTGGTACAAAGTATGAATTCTGTTTCCATATGATCGTCAGCGACACTAGCAATTTATTTGTTGCATTTCAGTTTTATAGGTAGTAATTGACACAAAATATATAAATAGTTCACATCTGCTAGTCTGAATTCAACCTTTCTAACCCTCCAATATCTAGTTTTCATGTGTTCAGTGTGTGTAAGTTCGTTCTTTCTAAAAGGCTTAATCAGATTGTCTTGTCTTAGTG
This sequence comes from Pangasius macronema, assembly GCA_037577455.1. Lineage (NCBI taxonomy): Eukaryota > Metazoa > Chordata > Actinopteri > Siluriformes > Pangasiidae > Pangasius > Pangasius macronema. The sequence goes on along the minus strand of CM074953.1, from coordinate 14,421,942 downwards.
TGCAAGGTCAGTGTGTTAGAGTGAGGGACAGGTATTAGACTGTTTGGGTAATCCTAGATGGAAGGAGTCATACAGCAATACTAAGCAGTGAAAGTAAACACAGCTGAGTTCACTTTTATGGTATTTTTTTCCTTCTTTCTTTCTTTCTTTCTTTCTTTTTTGTAACTTATGTTTAAAGGCACATATGGTTTGAAGGATTGAACATTTCATGGAAGCCTTTGACATGCTGTGAAAGTGTTACAGTGTTCTGCTTTCTTAAATCTTTTCCTGAACTGGGCTATGGTTTAGATTCAGTATAACAGAAGGAAACCCTTTATTATATTATAGATGTGGGAAGGTCACAGCATTTTAAAAAGAGTGCTAAGTCTATGAAAGTCAAACTCTATGAAAGACTTTTTTAAATGATTAAGAATCCTCATGTGCAATTTACAGAAATATCAGCATAAATAGATGTCTGATAAATGCATGGCTTTTTGAATTACTTCTCGACTACTGCTTATCGATTCAGTGTTAGATTCTATTTAGCATAAAATAACTACAGTAAGAGGACAAGCTACCAATACATTAGTGGTAATCAAGGTGAAAAATTGAAAGATTCTTCAAGCATAAATGCAATAAACACACTACATTATCCTGTGCATAATGCAATTTATTTACTGTATATTACAATATGAGTTAAGCCTCAAAATTCATAATTGTTTATATGCTTGCTATAAAAGCGGACTGATCGATTCTAGAAATGAGGTGATTGGTTTCATTTAATATGAAAATAAAAAAAAACCCATGAAACTAAAGTGTCAGCAGTTAGGAGTAAGGAGTCTAAACAGAAAAGTATTAAAGCACAGAGCCAAGTTAAATTGTCTCGCAAACATGATAACTGTGCCACTGATAGCATTGCATTTTATCAAGCTTTATAACCTTTCTGTGCAATTTCTTTTCTTCTTTCCCCATAGTGAAATAGGTGTATATATATCCACTTCTGTTCATAACAAATGTGTGCTATATTACCAGTGTTGCCTATGTCCTTCTCTTTGTTGTAATATGTAATGTCTATAAGCACAACAAGAGCTTAGCAACCAAGTCAATGTCTTTGTATTCTCGAGTGTACTTAGCCAATAAAACATGATTGCATTCTTTTTAAAATTTGACTCAAAACACCAAAAAATTGTTGCAGCCCACTTACAAATAGTATAGACAGCACTATATAAGTATCAGATCACAGTTATCTGGGCCCGATTTCCCAAAACCTTCATACATTCTAGAAATTAGGTGATTGGTCCAATCAGTGAGTGTTCAATGCCATGCTCACGCTACCATTTTACAGTGATCCTTGTGCTGTATTGCTTTTGGAAAACTGGTCCCAGAAGAGCTTACCACTAACTGTATCCCATCAGTGTGCCATTTATCTAATACAAATCTGGCTCAGTTTATAAGTTGTAAAATATTAATGTGTACTGCATATTAGGGAGGCAACTATTAAGATGTACGACCGAGGGTCAGAAAGATAACAAACAAACCTAAAACTCCACTAATCAGAGATCCAAGGATGACAGTTCGATACCTTTTGGAATTTCCTGATTAAGCACTGTGCATTCATAGTTTAAGTCTCCTTTTTGTGCTAAGCTGCTGTTTATCAGTATGCTGATCTTGTAAGGGTTCCTTCATGTGGGGCACTTACCATAATCTTTCACGACTAGAGAGAAGGAGGATAAGCCATGTTGGAACATTGTTTATGAGATTTCTGGCCCTTGGGAATGTCTAGTTGGAACCTCCTATGACAAGAGAGGAAGTATATTCCCACTAGGACGCAACACAGAAAATGGGTTTAAACCATCTCCTGTTTTCTTTATAATTGCATGTACAGAAGATTGTGTTCTCTAAGATTTATATAAGATTTCCTACAAATACAGAGAAGAGCATGTTATAAAGCACTAAGGAACATTATGGCAATCCTGGTAATGAGGAAGTTACATGAATTAGGGTTAGTACAAGGAAAGGATATGAAGATATGTGCATTTCAGTATGATGTCCACACATCCTGATCATTATCACCTACCTTTTGTTCTTGGTCTTGTCATATTGTTTCTTTTATCTTCTTGAGAGTCTTAATTGTATAACCTTGCCTTGTTTCCCTGTGTCATTTTCTATGGTTTCAACCTTTGCTTTCCTGCCTTCAGGCTCTGATTATGGAATTATAATTATTGGCTATGAGCCCAGTCATGGATAATGACTATACTTTATAGGCCCCAATAAATGTCTTTGCACATACGTCCAACCAACTCCGGCTCCTATCAGCACAGAACAATAAGCAGAGACAACAGCTATACAGACATCTTATAGGCTGTGACCAGCTGAAACAGGGTCACTTGTGAAAACACAGATGTTGGCTTTGTTTTAAAACAGGAATGTTTTTCTTAGCACAAGTGAGAGAAAGTCTTAACCTAACCCTAACCTCCTTAAACCCAATTACTTCCCTCATACCTCATAAGTAACAAACATAAACCATTGCTCAAATTCCATGTGGGCAAATCTGCCTTTAGAACAACATTGACACTTAAACACGCCAACTCCCTGTTGGGCTGTACATAGTCACGCATCTCCTGTGGCCAGAACTGAGCTGGTTCGAACTTCCCAGGGCTCCTTCTCATTTTCTCATTGACTGAGTGATTGAATGAGCATGACTCTGAGGTGCTCCTGCCTCCTGTTGAACCATCTGGGAAGGCCTATAAGTATAAATATAGCAAGGAGCTGTATGAGCTCACTCTGGGGGTGTTAGCTACTAATACGTGGTATAATCAGTGAGCCCAGCAAATGGAGGAGGCAGGGAGTGAGGGGTTCGGGGGATGGAATTTGCGCCTATTGTAACCTGAGTGAGCTGTCAAATCTACCACTCTGTACAACACACACACACACACAACCTATGTAAAGGCAACTATGTGGAAATACATCTTCGGGTACTGCTTTAGATGATCAGTTATGTGTTTGAAACTCTTAAATATTTACTTCTCTTAATATTTGTAATTTTCACTCTAATCTGAGCTCTTTTAAACTACATTTTCAAACTAGAATCATGGCACATGTCCTCTTCTGGTACAGATTTTTACTGTCAGCAGAGATTTCACATTTTCTCCAGTGCAGAATCATTTAAATGTAAGCATGTGGTGACCATTATATTCTCAGTGTTGGTCACTTGGAAAATGCCAGTTGTTCACTGATGATGATCTCTTAATGTTCTCAAAAGCCCAGGAATAAAAAGGGCAACATGTTTAGACTGGTGACTGCCCATGACTGCCCATTAAAAAGCTTACTAGCATTCCTCCTCTGTGAGCTGTTTGCAAAGAGAGATCAGCTGTGATTGAGATGGTCTCCTAGCACTGAGAAATGCCTGGCAGGCTGGTGAGTAAATGAGTTGAAAAGGCAGCTTCATTCTAGCCTAAGCCCGTTAAGAGCATTTCTTTCACAGGAAAGCTCACAGAAAAAAGATGAACATAAAAGTTTCATATTTGTACTGATCTGACAGCAACATTGTTAACCCAAACTCTAGTCATATTTATGATAAGAGAAAATAAATGGACAAATCATGTCTCACATTGCATTCCTCTTCTTTCCAGTCAGTAGCTTATATCCACTGAAGCGAATATCTTGCTCATGAAAAATATAGAGAAGTAAAGTGATTCAGCTGGCAAGCAAACAAACTGTTCAATATCTGACCAAATTCACATTCAGCTGGGATGAAAATGAAAAATGTCATGCAGTCAATTAGCATGGAATAACAATCCATTCCAAGGACTCACAGATAGTCATCAGCAGGCAGAGGTTCATGTGAATGTTTTGTTCTTTTTGTTCTACTCCAGACAGATAACATCCTACAGCAGTTATGGTGAAATAGCTGTGGCCTTGAAATCTCTTCTCTCAATTTTTCATGTTCCACTGACTTACGGCTGAGAGAACTGGGGAGGAAATTGGGTAATCTGATTCAACCACAGATATGTGTATAGTTTTTGTTGGGGGTGGGGTGGTGGTGGAAGAGAAGGAGATATAATCCATAATTGGGTCTAGTCTTCAAACCCTTATGTAAAGAACCCAGATTTAACCTTCATCTTCCTGATCCAGGCAATTTCCTAACTTCTTATACTCTCACCATATTATCACCAGTTATTAATTTTAAAGCATATTATTCACTAACTACTATGAGTTATTCACTAACTACAGTGAAACTAGTAGAAAAATAGGAAAGTGAAGAATTTCAAGTCTAGATCATTTGACAAGTCCTGGGACCTTTCTGTGTTAAATAAATACAATCTTTGGGCCAGATAAAGTACATGTAATTTATTTGCACTAAATGTCTCAAGAGTCTTCTCTATTCTGACAGCCAGTTAGTGGAATGAACTTCGCCTGGCTGTCGTCCCCCGAACAGCTGAGTCACCGGCTGTCTTTGAAACAAAGGCCCATCCCTTTGCTGTACTATTTTTTTTTATTATTATCCTCTCTAACAGGATTTTTAGCTTGACAGTATTTTTAGACTATTTGTACTAGCGTGAGGATATGTTTTTGATACAAAGAGACTACAAAGAAGTTCTTAAGTTGCTCTGGATAAAGCATCTGCCAAATGCTATAAAACAAAATGTAATATATTTGATCATTCTCAGGCAGCATGGTGTCTCAGCAGGTAAACTTGCTACCTCACAGCTCCAGGGTCCATGGTTCGATCATAATCTTGGGCTATATTCTCTGTGTGGAGTTCCGTATGTTCTCCCTATGTTTGCCTGGGTTTCCTATGGGTTTTCTGGTTTCCTCCCACCTCCCAAAAACATGCTGTTACGTAGATTGGCTACGATAAGTTACCTGTGAATGTGTGTATGGTCCCCTGCTATTGTTGTCCAGTGTTCCCAGGATGGGCTCTGGATCCACTGCAACCCTGACCAGAAAGTGCTTACTGAAGATAAATGAATGATGAATGAATGCAAATATTTATATCTTTGGTTTAATTATTACCAATTTAAACAAGATTCTTGGGAATGGACACTCAAAAACCCAGTGCGCTCATATATCGTTCTAATGGCAGGTATGAGTGGAAATAAGAGATCAAAGTCATGTGAAAGAGCATTTTTTTAAAAAAAACTATGATATGTAAATATGAAGTTTGCTTGTTTCATATATACAACCATCCATCCATTTTCCATACTGCTTATCCAACACAGGCTGCCAACCCATTGCAGGGCACAATCAAACACTATGGACAATTTGGAAATGCCAGTCAGCCTACAACACGTCTTTGGAAAGGGGGAGGAAACCCCCAAAGCATGGGGAGGACAGCTCCAGGGTCCGGGATTCCACCCTGAGTTTCAGATTCTCGCTGTATCTATGTGGGCTTCATCTGTGTTCTCTAGTTTCATCCCAACAGAGTGTATTATGCTTTGCACCAAGCACTTCTATTGGAAGACCTACAATAATCCTAACCAGGATGAATGAATAGAAAATTTGCTTTTGAACTTCATTAAAGAAATCAATACAATGGACATTCTAAATCTTGCTTAATGTGAAAAAATCTTGGATTAATGTCCCAAAACAGTGACTAAATTACACCAAATCTTAAACAAATTTACCTGCTCATAAACGCTTACTGCCCAAAGGACAAAACAGTAATTGAAAAAAAGAACATGTTAAATATTTCGGCTATAAACACAATATAATGTAACAGCTTAACGTAGCTTAATATGCTAAAGCAGTGCTGTAGAAACACCAAATTTCTCTCATCACAGCTACAGTTTACTATCAAAACAATGACCCCGTAAACTAAATATAAAGATTTATTAATTATAAACTATTAAACAGCTTAATGTTGCTTAATATGCTAAAACAATAACCTAGAAACACAAATTTCTCCCACACTTTTTATTGACCATAACTAACTGTCCAGAATGAAATTAATCCCACAAATTTAATATGAAGCACAGAGATTAACATTATGCTTGTTCCATTACAAACTTATTATAACAAACATCTTAAGATGGCTTAATGTGTTATAAAAGCAACCGAAAAACACCAAATGTTTATCACACTTTATCGATCATAACTGCTGTCTACTATAAAAAAAAATTCTAGCCACATTAAGCTTTTTATTAGAATAATTTATTATAATATTCCTTTCAACTTCCATTCCTAGGCAAGACGCAGCGAAGGAAGGGGCGGAGTGGACAAAGTGCACTTACTGGCAACTGGCTTTGTACTCCATTGCTCAGATAAGAGATTCCTTTACAGCATCTGGGCTGTGTTTGCACTGCTGGGCCTTCTTCATAAGCGGCTGTAGATATGGGATGTTTTAAACTGCTCCAGTGAAAATCTCACCACAATATGAGAGACAGGGGTTGCTTGGAGAGCTTGTTGATATGTTGTGCTGTAGTGTGCTGTGGTGTACCACACCAACTGCTGTATACTTGCAGCTGATTGCAAGTTATTTAAAAAGGCATAAACAAGCAGTGTGTAAACTGTAGTGTTTACATGGTAATTCATGCAGAGACAGTGCTGCTCCTGTACAGACTACTTTAAGCTGATGGAGAAACAGATCCCCAAATTTCACTCATTTCGTCCCTCCTCTGAAACATGATGTTACATGGTGATTTAGCACGTGTGTCAGAGTATGTAGTGTACTACATGGGAAAGAATTTATCAATATTTGCCCAATTCTTCCACTCTGAAGTGTCACAAGGTTAAAACTTTCTGTAGCAGTTAGACAAAGTGAATCTTCCCATATATGGAGTGAGAGAGCGTCGAGCTGCTACTCTGCTGGACGAAAAAACTCCTTCACTGTTTGTTTCCATTTCACTGTACTATAAAACGGCATGGTATGTGCAACTCCTCATTAATGCCACACATAAGTCACAATCAGCTCTGTGCTGGGATAAATCATCAAAGCTCAATGAGGACAACTTGGTCAGAGAAAGTTCTGATTCAGGATTTGTGCTTAAATTGCAACTAAATTCAGCACAGACAGGTCAGAGTACTGATATCAGACCAGCAATGCTAAACCTGACATTCACGCTGTATGGCATCTTTTTAAAGTCAGACAGGTAATGCCATTTAAATTCACTTCATGTGAATTTCCCGACTGCTGTTTACATACTTCTGTCATTGAAACGGTATGTGCTTTACGCAACAAGCGTAAGACTGACAGGAGAACAGCCATAACATCTGAGCAAATACAAAGCAGGGCAGAGAGAAGGCAGGTAGCGAGGGTTAGGGGCTTTTTGGCATTCCTTGCTTATGGTGAACCGATGTTCTGAGGCTGAGGCAGAGATGGTATGTGTGTGTGCGAGTGTGTGTGCGTACCTCACGCCATTCATTCAAAACCACACTGGAATTCTTTGGGGTGAGTTACTTGAGACTGATCATTTGTACAGAGCAAAGGCCTAGCTCTTGAAAGTGTTTGTGTCGTCTCTCTTTAGAAGGAAAAAAAACAGTTAACATTTTTCTTCATCACACATGAATACCACGACAAGTCTTTTATTAAGGGAAAAGCTACATTATTATTATTGCCTTTAGCATTATGCAAATGCCTACATGCTGATCTCTCTAGCTTTTATTCATTCATGGCTATCTGCACTTTGGACTAAAGTATGTTTTTACTACTTTCCTGCAATTGTACTGCCAGAGAAAACTTTCAGCTTCAAGCGAGTCATATCACTCAATGCAGCTGTGGAGAGAAAGCTCAATGGGACTAAAGCCCAATTACTGGAGAGCGATGAAAGAAAACATCTGATGAAATATGGGAACTGAATCAGTCAGCATGCATTAAACACCTCCAGGTCATATAGAGTAGACAAGGGATGGGGAACATGGCACCTGTAAAACAGAGAAATGAGCAATGACTGAGAAGCTAGACTTACCCTGATTCTTCAGTGGATATATAGCATTCTGTGCGTTCAAATTGGGAGTAAACATTCTCGTTGCGAGATTTTTCCTTGGACCAAATGCTTGCCATGTATCTGGGAAATTGTTCTATGTCTGTTCAGCTCACCTCAAAAATGTGGGCCAGCCATCTAAATGAGAAAGACCCATTTCCTTAACACATTTCCAGAGTCTCAGCAAAGCCCTTGTTCACTCATGTTTATTCAGCTTTAATAGAGTTTGGGTGGGGAAAGCCACAGCTCTAGGTTAAAAAAAAGTAGAGAGAGAGAAAGAGAGGAAAAGAGAGAGAGAATTATACTACAAAGCTTTCTGGAAGTGAAAAATGTGGCCTCTTTAGCTTGATGAAAACCTCCAGGATGTACAGGTTTCCTTTTGGACAGAAGGAATGAGATGGGAATGGATTATTCTCTGGTTCCCATATAGCTGGGGAACCATCCTGCAGAGAGAAGCACACAAAGAAAGTGCTTGAAACACTTTAGAATTACAAAGAGTGTTGATATAGGAGTAGCTCTTCAACTCTCTCACTAACTGTGATAGGTTCAGTTATTAAGCACTACAGAGCCACCGCTAATTTGCTTCATGAATAGAACCCCACACAGTGCAGAAAAAAAGACAGTGGAGCACTGGGTGTGTTAGAGGCCATTTTTCAGCATGTAAGCTGTGCAGTGGCATTAGCCATTATCTCCTCCTCAGGTTTTTAGCAGTGTCCAAAATTAGCAATGGGCTTTTAACGGCCTAATATAAATCTAGCATCAATGCTGACTCAGTACAACTATATCCTTCTTCACATTGCTCAGAAAAAGAGCTCCCCGAGAGTTTGCTGTTAGACCCCCTGACATTGGTGTTACAGAGAAGAAGGTAGACAGCCATAAAACGGCATGGTGTGTTAGCGAGTTTAACCTAGCTAACATATTACAGGGGATTGTGGGGCATCAGCCTGGTGTCAGACAAACTGTAGGAGTCAGATCTTAGAGTCACAGTGTAATCAGTGGCATTACCTCGTCCTAGAGAATAAACTTTTTTTTCTGAGTGGAAAGAGAGACACAACCAGATTATATATCTACTATCTTCTTATCACTTCTGTAAACTGTTTTGTAACCGAGTGCAACAGCATCACCAGTGGTCATAAGAAAAATACACAGAATGGTATGAAATACACAGAATGAAGAAGAGAGGCTGGGGCTAATTTCTTTCTAGCTCAGACTATATATTTATGCAGTCTATCAGTGACATGCATGTCAGAATTACTTGCCCCCTAGATTTAGTGGGAATTGGGGCTAATATTTTTCAGCCAGCTTTGCTGACACATCTCTAACATAGCATCAGCAGTGACTGAGAAAGCACAAGTGAAATACAGTACAGTTGGAGGTGTAGTGAATGCAAATGAGGCGGATTATTTTTTCAGTCAACCTTCAGTCATCCTTTTTTAGATAATGCATTACACGGGCTTATCTTTCATTGTTGAGCTACTCATGTATTAGATTTTTGCACTTCCATCTAATAAACAGACCAGCCGTCAGTGGAGATTACTGCAAGTGTAGTAATAGTGGTTAGTGCATCAACAAATTCAACTATGCTCAAATGTGATGGTGAAATGTTTTTACTTATTGCATACTGGGTCTCAAAGAACAGATTCACATTAGCCCCAACTGGCCTGCGAGTATGGGTAATAATGGAGAAATGGAGTAATAATGGAGTATGGGTAATAATGGAGAGAGAGAGAGAGAGAGAGAGAGAGAGAGGGAGAGAGAGAGGGAGAGAGAGGGAGAGAGAGGGAGAGAGAGAGACTGGCAGTTGGGAAAGAGTTTAAGTGGAATTCCAGCTTATAGTCTGTATTTGGAAATGCTAGCCCCTCAGGGAGGAACATGGACAGTAAGCAGCCACCCAGGTTATGAAAAAGTGACTAGGAGTCCTGTGGTGTTCCTCCGAGTGTATGTTTAGGTAGATGACGCTCATGTGCTGTATGCTGGGCAACCCCTCAGAGACCAGGCCTAAAATAGTCATGTACTCTACACCATAAGCCTGCACTCGCTCCCATCAATTGCTCACACTGTCCTCTGAGTTTACACTCTGGACTCATCCCACTCATAGCGGAACAGTGCAAGTGCGTTTAAAAGCCATCAATCCTCTGCATCCATTTTCCAAATGAGCTCATTCATACCTCTGTTTCAAGTATAAATGAATTGAAGCTAGAGCTCAACTTTAGAGTAGGGTGGTGTTGGAAATCTTTAATACCAGCTTTTTAAATTATGCAGAGGAATGTGCATTATAAAGTAAGCAAAATGTTTTGCCATTGGTTACTATTTGACAAAGAATTGCGACACTACATCAGAAATCAGTAAATAGAAGTAGTTCAGTGCTTTTTCCTGAAAATCTAACATATTGAGTTGGAAATGATGTTTCACCAACTATGGTGAAAATAAAGTATGGCAAGCCAGTACTGTACATCTATGCTTCAAATTTCCCCAGAATCCAATATAGGAAAACAATTGTGGTATTGAAATATTACCCAGACTACACTTAGAAAAGTTTCAAGACTCCTTTGGATGTTTAATGGTTCTATCTTTGTAAAGAAAATTCTCTGTTATAGGGTTCATTATCAACTTTTTAAGGGGTTCCTCAGAAAAACACAACCAGAGAACTCTTTTGTATGAACAAGGAACTCTGTTGTACATTTAAGATACACTGCCCGGCCAAAAAAAGTCGCTGTTTAGATTTTAATCGGCAGATACATAAGAGTCTGTGAATGGATGATTATTAGAGTGATTATAATGTTTCTAGCATGTTATATGTTTGGTAACAGTTCTTTTAATCTTAAAA